>OY282558.1:282531418-282924918 GCA_958295665.1 Tipula vernalis
AAAGTGAAGTATCCCTCCCGGCGCAAAAATGTATACATCAAAAGTATTTCGTTTACGAACAGTTTACGAAAGGTTCTAATTACAACACACTACCACATTTACATTCTCTATACACAGTGCTGTCAATTATATCTTGCGGCTTTGTTTTATTTTCAATTTTTTTTTGTACAAATTAAATTAAAGTTGTCGTATTGTGAAAATATAAAAACTTCTGATAATTATTGTTAGTTTTTTGTGGCATTCAAGAGCAGCCTATATCCATAATATCATATGAAAATCATTATAATGAATATTTGAAAGGTATTTAAGTAATACTCGAGTACTTCATCTATGATTGAAACATTTTATTCATTTCAGAAAAATATTAATTAACAAGTTTGGCATGTTGTGTCTTGTGTTGCGGCTTATTTGAAGAAAAATACAAATAAAAGATAAGATTGATTATTAAAAATTGTTTTATTCTAATTAAATGGGGCAATTCGCACTAAACCGTTCGTCAATGTTACGCTTAAGCAGTTCGTAAACATTACGTTTAAGCGTACACATTATGAACACTTTTATACATACTAATACATAAACAAGTCTTCGCAAATTTGTTTCACTTCTCATGTGACAAAAGTACACATTACGTACTATATTCATACTGTTTTAGTGTAACGTTTACGAACACCTTAGTATAGCAAAGTCTTCGTAAACCGTACGTTTCTGATACACCTGGTCTGGAGGGATATTTCATGTACATTAATAAAGGTCATATAATACGACTGTGTTAATAAAGGTTTGCTTATACTAAACATACATATTGAATAACTCAACATGCCTCTCCTTTTGTTTTAATAAGAGAATCAGAATGGTCCAACATAATTATCCAAGTACCTTAGCACTTTTCTCTTTCTCTGTGGTCTTTCTTGACGTGGTGTTGATTCTGTCTCAGCCGGTTGCTCCACGCTGGTCGATTGCGTTTCCTGCCCTTCCAATGTTGGAGATGTGTGATGATCAGTGGTAACTGGCATTGGCTGCACGTCCATAGAAGGTGGCGTCATATCTCGTTTCTGGTTCGTCTTGGTCGAAGGCACCGCTTCGTTTTGTATATCCTGATGATGTTTGACTGATTCATAAACTGGCCTTATGTACTGTCTGTTTCGAGTGTATTTCTTGCCATTAATTATGAGTTCATAAGCACGTGTAGATACTTGTTTCGACACATGACCCCTTAAACATTTAGAATCATCCGGTTTCAATTTTACCATCACTTCGGAGCCAACTTCCAAATCACTTAACTGCTTACTATTCTTGTCGTAGTCAGCTTTGCTTGACGCTCTTCTTTGCATGATGTTCTCTGTAACATTCGCTGGTATTGAGGGTAACAAATTTTGGTCCATTCTAGGTAGACATGACCGTAGATTCCTCGACATTAATCGCTGCGCGGGTGAATATCCAATTAGATTAGGTGTGTTTCTATATTCCAACAATGCCTGCCATAGACATTGCCCGGAATCTTCACATTTTTTTATAATTCTTTTTACTATTTTCACTGTTGCTTCCGCCTTTCCGTTTCCTCTTGGATAATAAGGTGATGAATTTAGATATGTGAAGTTGTATGTTTCGGCAAATTCCAGGAACTTTTTATTGTTGAAATTGTGTGCACCATCAGTGACGACTTTTTTTGGAATGCCATAGCGAGCGAAGTTTATTTTGCAGGCAAGTATGACGTCATCAGCTGTGGTTGTTTTCAAAAAATTGATTTCGAAGAAATCAGAATAGTGATCGACTGTAACTAATATGTTTCTTTTCATTCCTTTATAAATTGTTTCGCAGAAGTCCATCGATACTCGTTGAAACGGATAAACTGGGATCTCTTGAGTCAACATGGGCAGTTTCTGTTGTGAGTCTCCGTGACTGGCACAAATTAAACAGTATTTTATTTTTTTCTTTATGTCAGCAGTTATTCCTGGCCAGAAAATTGTACGACGAGACTTTTCAATGCATGATTGTATCCCCGTGTGTCCAAGATGTATAATATCGAGATATTTTTCTCGTAGCGAGTGCGGTATTACAAACCTGTCACCTTTTAGCAAGATACCAGATTTAACTAGAAGCTCTTTTTTCACTGATTGATATATTCTTACATCGTTGTCGTCTATATTACTATTCCAATCATTGCATACTTCCACTACCACTTTTTTAGAACTGGATCATTTTGGGTTTCTTCTCGAATTTCCCGTATTTGTTTGTCGTCAATTTCCTCGTTACTCATTGGGTTGATCTTCTCTACACTTCTCAGGAATTTGTTAATTTGCAACACATTCTCCGTTTCGTCTAATATTTGTTTTCGTGTAGTCTCCACTGGTAATCTGGATAGTAGATCCGCTATTACCAGATCTTTACCTGGTATGAAACTGATCTTTAAGTCGTATTTTTGAAGTTTTAATCTTAGTCTCTGAATTCGTTTCGTGCACTTATGTATTGGCTAGTTGAAAATTTGTGTTAAGGATATATGATCTGTTTGTATCGTAGTGTTGTCTCGACCACTTATATACTGATCAAATCTTAAACAAGCGTACACAATCGATAATAATTCAATTTCACACTGCGAGTAATTTTTCTCTGTTGCTGTGAGTGACTTGCTGGCAAACATTATTGGTTGATTGTTCTGTAACATTACTGCCTCTAGACCTTGACGAGAACCATCTGTTTGTATTACGACTTTTTCAGTACTGTCGTAATATTTCAGGACTGATATATCGGCTAGGACTTTCTTAATGTTCCCAAATGAATTACTCTCACGTTCCATCCATGTGAAAGTCTTTGACTTGACCATTTCTCGCAATGGTTCCGTTAGCTTAGAGTGATTAGGTATGAACTTGCTTAGATAGTTTGTCATTCCAAGAAACTTTTGGGTCTCTTGAATATCCATTGGACTTCTCATGTTCTTTAATGCTTCGACTTTCTCTTCGTCTACTTTCACTCCCTCCGTCGTTAGTAAGTGTCCATAGAACTTTACTTCCTTAACCGCTAACTTAATCTTTTCCTTGTTCAGTTTGATATTTGCTTGTCGCAGTCTGTTCAGAAGTTTTTCTAAATTGCTGTCATGGTCTCGCAGCGCCTCCTCGTAGGTGTCTCCTTTTCCATATATCAATATGTCGTCTGCTATGGTTTCTACTCCTACCAACCCTTTCACAATTTCATATTGCCTTTGCTGGTATACTTCTGCTGCTGTATTTATACCAAACGGTAGTACTCTGAAGCGATATCTATTGAATGGAGTCCAAAAAGTCGTTAAGTCCATACTATCGTTGTGTAATGGTACTTGCCAGTAACCATTTTTTGCGTCGACTAACGTAAACACTTTCGCTTTGTTAAGCTCCGGTAACAACTCATTTATTGTCGGCATTTGGTATTTCATACGTTTTATAGCGCGATTTGGATTTTGTGGATCAAGACATATTCGAATTTTATTGTCTTTTTTCTTTCTTATAACGATGTTTGAAATCCACTCTGTGTGATGTGTTACCTTCTCCACTATCCCTCTAGCTTCTAAATTGTCTAACTCTTCTTTCAATAGATCTCGTACAGCTAGCGGTATTCTTCTTGGTGGTTCCTGAATAGGGGTTACTGAGGTATCTATGTCGAATTTGATTACATCATGCATTCGCCCATCCCCTTCGAACACATCATTGTACTCCTCAATTAATTTTTCCAACCTTGTCTTATTTAAGCTATTCACACTTTTGATTTCATGGACAGTCAATAGATTGAGCCTTTTACAAGCGTTGGATGAAATTATTGGCTCCAAATTTCCTTCTATAACTTGAAATATTATTTTGTTTATCACGCGATTTCTTGAGCATTTTATTTTAGTTTCACCAATCGAACTTATTGTACTGCCAGTAAATGGTTTTAATCTTATGTTGCTCGGTGTTATTGTCGGGTTCTTCTTGATTTTTAATAGGTTGTCAATTCCTATCACACAACATGAGGTCTCCAATGTCCCAACACGTTAGCACTTCCTTATATGTTCCTCTTTCATGCTCTAATAGTATCTTCCCTTTCAACACATCATGTTTTCCGGTTCTTCCTATTGTTCTAACCATTTGTATTTCATCGTACGAGTCATCATCATTTGATGCGGTGGTTCCGTGTTCCACTTGGTTGACCGGCTTCTTATTTGTCCCCATTTTGGATTTTCTGTCATTCACCCCTTTTTTCAACTCCATAACTGAACAACAACTTGAAAAATGGTTCTCCTTGTTGCATTTAAAACACTTTTTCCCATATGCTGGGCATTTTTTTTTTACCAAATTGATGTGTTCTGGCACAAAATTTGCATACTATTAATTTTGCATCATTTATTCGGTTTATGTTCTCCTCCACTGTTAGCGTTGTTGTCATTTTTTTTAACTGCAATTTATGTAGAACATCAATTTTCGCTATTTCCACTGCCTTTGATAATGTCAATTCCTCGTCTTCATTTTTCATTAGCAGATTTCTTAGCTCTGTATCCTGCAATCCAAAAATGAATTGATTGCATGTCATCTTGCTCTCAAGGTTCCCAAACTTGCACCCTTTTGCAGCGTATTTGATTCTGCCTACATATGTGTCTATGCTTTCATTTTCCTTTTGCGATAGTCCATTGAATATGTAGCAATTAAATCTAGTTGTTGTTTTCATAGAAAATTTATTTTTAATTGCCTCTATTACTTTGTCTATCGACTGTTTTTGCTCAGAAGTAAACGCTTCAACCATTTGGTTGTATAACCTCAAACCATCTGTGTCCAAGCACTGTTCAACGTGCGCTTTCTTTACATTTTCCGGCTTTTCTTTCAATTCTTCTATTAAACAGAAGTTGTTCCACTGCTGGATGAACAGTATTGTATTGTCATGGTTGACCGTATCTCCATACGTTTCATTAATATCCCAACGTGGTTTTTGTTTAGACATTTTTTTCTTGATGGTGTACACTACCAATTCTCCGTACTAGCAGCAACTTGATGAATATGTTTTACTGTTTTTTTTTTTTTTTTTTTTTTTAGTTCTAACTATTACTAAAGATACATGTTAAACCGAAAGTGGTCTGACTGAGTTTTATCTGAACGTGATCTGACTGAAAATTTGGGTTGGTGTTTACATGGGACTTTTTTATTTGATCTGAGCTGACAGTTCAAATGTCACTTTGTTCTAAAATTATTAAAAAATTATTTAAAATAATTTAAAAACCACTTGGAAAATGTATAAAAACATTTTGCCCTTTTAACAGTATGAAAAAATCTGTCAGTTTAACTAAACTAAAGTTTACATGTTTAACTCAATATACAAACTGACTCAACAAACCAAATTTAAGTTGACCGAACTCAGACTACTTTCAGAACACTTTCAGTCAAGTCGCCGTTTACATGTTGAATTTAACTCAGACGTTTTCAGTCAGATCACTTTCGGTTTAACATGTATCTTTAGTATATATAATATATTTATCGGCTTTTTTCCTTCTTTTTTTCCATGAATTATTTATAACTAAATAATTACCACTTCTGACACCATGTTGTGATACGCACAAAGATTGTAACCAAAAGTGAAGTATATTTCATGTATATTAATAAAGGTCTTACCCTCCCGGCGCAAAAATGTATACAGCAAAAATGTACAGCGTACGAACAGTTTACGAACGCTTTTTTTTATAATACACTGCTACATTTACATTCTCTATACACAGTGCTGCCAATTATATATTGCGGCTTTGTTTTAGTTTCAATTTTTTTTTGTACAAATTAAATTAAAGTCGTATTGTGAAAATATAAAAACTTCTGATAATTATTGTTAGTTTTTCGTGGTATTCAAGAGCAGCACTATATCCATAATATATAAAAATCATTATAATGAATATTTTGAAAGGTATTTAAATAATACTCGAAGTACTTCATCTATGATTGAAACATTTTATTTCATTTCAGAAAAAGATTAATTAACAAATTTGGCACGTTGTGTCTTGTGTTGCGGCTTATTTGAAGAAAAATACAAATAAAAGATAAGATTGATTTAAAAAAATTGTTTTATTCTAATTAAATGGGGCAATTCGCACTAAACCGTTCGTCAATGTTACGCTTAAGCAGTTCGTAAACATTACGTTTAAGCGTACACATTATGTACACTTTTATACATGCTAATACATACACAAGTCTTCGCAAATTTGTTTCACTTCTCATGTGACAAAAGTACACATTACGTACTATATTCGTACTGTTTTAGTGTAACGTTTACGAACACCTTAGTATAGCAAAGTCTTCGTAAACCGTACGTTTATGATACACCTGGTCTGGAGGGTATAATACGACTGTGTTATATAAAGGTTTGCTTATACTAAACATACATATTGAATAACTCAACAATTATTATATTTTTAAGTTAACATAACTAGAAAATCCTTTGATTTATTAGAATTTCATGTTTAAACACCGACCATTATTTGCATTTTGTGAGGATATATCATATGGTTTATGTTGATTTTCATTTAAGAGTTGCTTATTTTTTGTCCATTTCTATTAGGAGGATGATTGTTTTTGTGAAATTTGTTATTCTAGGCTACTAGAATGATTCTTTTAACATAAAATTTACTATACAAAACTAAAATAATTGTTGATTTTTATATTTCGTTTTCCTGTAAATTTAACAATAATCCATTAATTTTATTTCAATAATATATACATGATTATTTTGTTAATAAATATCATTTATTTATCATTCGCGTCAGTATAAATTTCATTCATTTTTTGAAATTTTGATTAGAGGTGTTTTTAATCAAACTCCATATAAAAAAAATTTAAACAACAAAATAAACAATTTTTTCACTTGTAGAAGTAAGACGGAAGATATTGTGGTCATTTTCATTCAAATCATTATACGACGTGACGTTGTTCATCCAAGATGGGACCGCAGTAACCTACGACAAATATCAGTTTATCACAGTTTTATCACCAAATGTGATATAGCACCACAAAATGACCACCCTCTTTACGATATGAAAAGTAAGTGTCGTAAACTTATCGTAAAAATCTTTCTATTTACGTTACGTAAAAAATTCTAATTATCATGGGACGTTGGATTCGTAAACATATCGATTTCGAATCGCAAAAACGATTCGTAAACATATTTTGTATCAACAAGAAACATCATTTTCGTATCGTAAATGCTTTGTATAGTGGGTATTACAGAAGTGTCAAATTTACAACACGTATTGGCTGTGATAATTTGGTTGCATACGAAATAATGTCATAATTATTACAGCTGAAATAATTATTACAAACTTCGAACACGTCCTTAAGACTTTTATGTCAAAAAATCTAGAATAAGGCTTAGGACGTGTTCGAAGTTTGTGATAATTTCGTTTTTGTAATAATTTTGACAGGAGTGAAATAATTTTTTCTCCCATATTTTGTAATAAGTTTTATTTGTACTATTTTTTTTTAGAAATAAATTAGCGTAATACGGCTTAATTATTGTTATTGCGCTCTTTTGTTTATGAATATTATTACAGAAGTGTCAAATTTACAACACGTAGTGGCTGTAATAATTTGGTTGCATACAAAATAATGTCATAATTATTACAGCTGGAATAATTATCACAAACTTCGAACACGTCCTTAGTAAGACTTTTTCTAGGTTTGAGTTAGGACTTATTCTAAAAAGTCGTATGAAACTTGTCGCGAAAAGTCTTAACTGGACTAAACTCAATATTATAAAAATGTATGAATGTGTGTGTGTGTGTAAATGTCAAAAATAAAATGGGCGAGAACAGTTTTGTCTATGTATGCAAGTGTCAACGTCAGCAAAATTTGGCAGGTAAATTAAACGTTTAAAATGAAACAAAATTAAAAATTCAATACGGGAGTTTATTAATAAAACTTGTTTATTATATTTAACATTAATAAAATTACATATTTATATAAATGTATCGCAATTTTAAAGACACAGTTTAAGTTTACTTGAATTGGTTTCTAGCTTTTATATTTTTAATCTAATTTTTAAATTATAATATAAATATTAATTATTTATTGTTATTATGATTATTACGAAGAAGTGAAATTATTAAGAGTTTTCAATTCAGTTTCCATCCGGAATCAGGCTATAAAAGAAAATGACGCCTTCACAAAATAAAATATTTACCCCTATTATGATTGTTGAGTCGATCGATAATCGACACGACTCTGGGTTGCCTTTTCCTTTTTCGTATTGTTTTCATCAAATGATAAAATAAAAATGCAATACAGAGTCGTGTCGATTGTCGATCGACTCTTGAATCATAATAGAGGTGACTAATATGGTTTATTAAAAAATCACTCACAAAACTTACACAAAATCACAATTAAAAGGCATCGAGCGTCCAATTATATATTAATAAATTAAAATATAAATATTTATAAAAAAATATCGAAACACAAAATAAAATAAAATGTTATTAAACTAAACAACCAATGCACACAACAATTTTGAAAAGTAGATTTTCTACATAGATATATGTCAAATCCAAAAAAACGTCTATACATATAAAATGTATAAACATTTTGGTTGGTTTTGCATATGTACATATAGTATATACCAAAACCAACACTAATGTAATACTACAAGCCTGATTCAGTGATGAAGCACGCAGATACCCTCTTACATTTAATACCTTATAGTTGAAAGTGTTAGTGCGAAAATAGAATAAAAATACTCTCATCTAACCAATGACAATTAGTATTTTTCATTATTAACATACCCAAACCCAATTCTCCCTCCACAATTCGTTTGTTTTGTTTTATCTACAATTTGTATGTTTTTCTCACTCATTTATATAATCTGTCGATCACCAATACTTTCATGTATAAGCGCAAAATAAATTTCTAATATTGGTGACAATCAGGCTTGCAGTACATTAATGTTGGTTTTGTATATACACTACTCTACTTGTATATTTTGTATATTGTCATCAGCGAACACTCCTAGACATGCTCAAGTATTTTTACTTAAGACTTTTTTGTCAAAAAACCTAGAATAAGTCTTAACTTAGTTAAGACTTTTTCTAGGTTTGAGTTAGGACTTATTCTAAAATGTCGTATGAAACTTGTCGCGAAAAGTCTTAACTGGACTAAACCAAAAACATCTATAATTCCAAGACGAACTATACGAAATTTAA
This sequence comes from Tipula vernalis, assembly GCA_958295665.1. Classification (NCBI taxonomy): domain Eukaryota; kingdom Metazoa; phylum Arthropoda; class Insecta; order Diptera; family Tipulidae; genus Tipula; species Tipula vernalis. The sequence goes on from OY282558.1 coordinate 282,540,588, forward strand.
TGGGACAAAGTGACTACTGCCCATAGTGTTAGTTGTGTACATATAAGCCTTCAATAAAAAAACTAACCAACACTAATCTAATTTGTTTTGGTTTTGTGCTATGAAATATGAAAAAAAATACAAAAATTACATGGGAAACAACAATAATTTACATCACGGCAACGCCGTATAATAATATCAAATAAAACGAAAGCTATTTATGCTTGTATTTATGGGTAGGTTTTGTGTTGGAAAATAAAACCAATTACAATAACAACAATGGTTCTGTCATTCGTCATATTCGAAATAATTGACTGAACGAAGACTGACCTTTTTGTTTAAATGAAATTCATTATTTATTTTAATTAATTATTGAATTATTTAATTATAATTTTGTTAATTACATGTTCATTGGGAAAGATTTTATGCCTAATGGAAGCACTAACTGAATAGTTTACTAAGAAATGTGCTTCCATACGGCTTTTACTTCTTTAATATATTTAAAAAAATTATACCTTATGGTTTATTTTATTTACCTACACGAAATTTATTAAATGGGTCTACATATACGCCAAGAGCTATGAATTTTTTTGGTGCTTTGCAATCTTATGCAGTGTGCTTCGTAGTGTATTCGTGCTCGCATTATTCAAATTTAACATAATTTCACACGATCGAAGTCATCCGAATGCCGCGAATGTATCAGACTCTGTTGGTGAATATTGCTCAGCAGAGTGTGCACCATACTTGATGGTAAATATCCAGGTGGACTGAATATGGATAGACACATTGTTGATCCAACGTTGTTCACCACCAATTTGTTTGCTTTGGGCCGTCGCCGTATTATTATTAGTATTGAAACCTCCACCACCGCGCGTTATATTCAAGTCTTGTAGAGCATGTTTTCGTAATCCTTGCACAAAACAAGTCTTGTAGAGCATGTTTTCGTAATCATTTTTCATATTGAAATGAACCAGTGATACTTCAGTCTTACCATTTTCAACCTGCGTATATTGATTCGTTTGGCAAACTGGTTGTGATGTAATTTGTTCCTCCTCATTACTGTTAGTGAGCGGCCAATCTGGATTCCCATGTTTTCGCACATTTATTTCGCAAACGAACTTACATCAAACGAAAAAAATCAACAATCTCCAAAGCCGGTGACCGGAAAGAGAAGTACATGAGAAATGACGTAACTAGCGGACTATAATTCGTTAACAAGATGAATCTGGAATAAACATGAATTTAATACAAAATTAATGTAACTCAAAGATACTAGTAGTTACCACTTTCAGTTGCAACAATTGTCCGAATTGATCAGGTAGTCTTGATGTACAAATGTGATAATTCACGATACGATACTGGGTGATAATGAACATGCGCCGAATGGCTGTCATCAATTGTTCAGGACACCAAATTAAATTCTCATCAGGAATAAAGTTGTGAGATATAACAACAACCGCCGTTAATAGTGTCATTTTAGTGAGGACATTTTCGACCTGCACAACATCCTCATCATAAACGGTTAATATGACAAAAACGCTTAAAATACCACAATAAAAACTAATTCACTCGTTAAATGTCGTAGATATAGTCGGCCATATCGTGATCAGCATCTCATTCAAGTTCCAGGTTCTCGTTTAATTAACTCACCATAATTAAAAAAGAGTACATCAACTGCCACAAAAGTATTAACGGACAGAGTATTAAATTTTCTACAACAAAACACATTATTGTCGTGACAACTTTGTGACAATTTTGTTCGTCGATTAGATTTGTTGTACGTACGCCCAAAAACGGGACCATAACTTTGGCCGGAACTAATTTCTTATTCATGATAGCTACAATATCATTTTTGAACCGCACAATACGATGATAAATATCGAACTCGGTCAGTAGCTGCTTATGTATACACATTTGCTGTTCAGATTGTACTTCTCCGATTCGTTTTTGTACTCATGACACGTTAAATTATCGAGCTCCGACTGCAATAAAATGGTTATTAGACGTGAAATATTGAGATTATAAACAAATTACTTACGTCTTTAATCTTGAGCGCTCTGTTAAAATATATTTTTATATAACAAGGGCCACGAAAACAAGATGTCATATGATTGTCGTACATATTTTTTGACATAAGGAAAAAGATGTATAACCTATCTTTATTACACTCTAGACCAAAAAATGGCACATTTCATTGTGTTAAAAAATACGAATAAGCGTACATATTTTAATGCTTTACTACATGTTAAATATTAAAATATTAAGATACAATTCGTTTTTTAATATTAAGACACCTTTTAAATTTAAATTATCTTAATAATTTTTTTATTAAATTCAAAAATGGATTCAAATATGTACAATATTTTTGTCAAGAGTGTACAAATAAAAAGTAAATATGTGTTTGTATGAAAATAAATGTAAAGTAATATGCGACGTTGCCGTCATCATTTAGTCACCAATACTACCTTCAGTAGCAATTATCAGCCAATAACAAACAATAGTTCGTCTTGGAATTATAGATGTTTTTGCATAACCTGCTAAAATTCTCTCTTTAGAAAGCCCAATCAAATGTATACTAATGCTGTAGAAGTATCTATACTGATGAATATATTTGTGAAATGACAGCGTATATATATATGGTTGTGAATACAGTGTAGAAAACATAAACATTCGCATACTATGAAACTAAAAGAGAGTAAAATCTAAACCAATAAAAACGAATCATGTGCAACAGTCATTTTATTTAAATATTTTAATTTCCGCTTATTTTAAATAAAACCCAATATTTAATTAAAAAAAAACTTAACAGTTTTTAACCTTATATTTCGACTTATTGGTCAACTTCTGAGGCATTAAAAAACTATTTTTGTAATTAAAAAATCTTAGAAACTATTTTTGACATAATTATTTAATTTTTAAACTATAAACAATGTATACAGAAAGAATTTTTCTTTTTAATTTTTTTGTAACGATTTTTTTTTATCATTCTCATATTATTTTATTGCCGTCTTACTTTGGTAACTGGAATATTAATTGGTATATAAATCAAAATGCAAATTATGCTCAAAATAAAAACCGAAAATAATTTGCCATTTTTTCGGCACGAAATTTTTCCAACTCGTGCGGTTTTAATTTCCTTCTCCGTTTATATTTTCGTGGCTCCGTCTATAAATATAAAATAGAATAGACATTGATATGACAAATATTATAATTAATTCTCCACCGTTCTACATTTACTTGCAATCGATTGTCTCTTCACGGCCGTATTCATGTCACTGTGTTGAATTAAATCTAGTGACATTACAAATAACTCGTGACAAACTTGGCAGTAATAAGGTGTATTGGAATTTCCCCTTTTGGTGTCAGGGCTCGAATGATGTGATCGTAATGTTCTGAACAAACGTAAGGTTTCTCACGTGTATGAATCCTTTCATATTTTCGTAATGTCCCACAATCAACAAAAGCTTTCCAACAATAACGGCACCAGTAAGGTTTCTCACCCGTATGAACACGTATATGAATTTGTTGTGAACTACGCGAACCAAATATTTTGCCACCATCGGGAAATTCTTCTCCGCACATATCACACGTAACAGTTTTATTTCGATGCGAAACCATATGCCGAACAGGAATGATTTTTTTCGCTGAAATGTTCCCATAAATGTTTCGATAGGGTTCGACCATCGCGACACAATTTACCATAAAGGCGGCACGAATGTTGAGTTAATTCGTTTGCGTGCACGATGCGTATATGAGATTTAATAATTGATTCCTCGAGAAATGATTCACCGCATAACATACATTTCAATGGTTGGTATCGTGTATGCACTTCTTTGTATTTCCTTCAAAATTAAAAAAGGAAACTATAACAGCACATATAAAATTTTAAATCACGTAAACTAATATAAATTACTTTAAAAATCATTTAAACTTACTTTAATTTCTTGTAATTAATTAATTAATGGGGTTTAACTTCACGATTTCTAAGTTTTGATCATAATCTCCAGAATTTTAGCAGGTTATGGTTTTGATTTTGACATTTCGTAAAATTGAGTTTTGTTGTAGAAGAAGAGCAAAAAACAGAGAGTAAAATGCTCAATTGTTAGTTGATATTAAGTAGTGTGTGATATCAACTGGAATTAGTAGTGGTAAGAAACAAAAAAATTTGAATTTTTTTTATATGGTTTTTTGTAGTGACCAATACACTCTTCAGTATATATTATTAAATGTGTGTAAGTTAGCTATCAACGCAATCAGGCTTTCTAAAGAGAGAATTTTAGCAGGTTATGTGTTTTTGACTAAACTCAATATTATAAAAATGTATGAATGTGTGTGTGTGTGTGTAAATGTCAAACATAAAATGGGCGGGAACATTTTTGTGTATGTATGCATGTGTCAACATCAGCAAAATTTGGCGGGTAAATTAAACGTTTAAAATGAAACAAAATTAAAAATTCAATACTGAAATTTATTAATAAAACTTGTTTATTATATTAAACATTTTTTAAAAAAAAAAAATTTTTTTTTTGAAGCGGAGTGACGTAAGTGATCTTTTTATAATTAATATTATTTCGTATAATCACAAAACACCAACAGTTTTCACTTACTTAAAAATAAAAAAACCAAAATTTTATTTTTGAATTTATTTACTTTTATTTATTTAAAATTACAACTAGTTTCGATCTTGTAAAGATCATCTACAGGTAATTTTTTGCAATTGTTTATTATATTTAACATTAATAAAATTACATATTTATATAAACGGCTTTTATCTTTTAAATCTAATTTTTAAATTATAATATAAATATTAATTATTTATTATTATTATGATTATTATGAAGAAGTGAAATTATTAATAGTTTTCAATTCAGTTTCCATCCGATGAAGACTATGACAAATGTATTCAATCAATCTCATAGACTATAAAAGAAAATGACGCATTCACAAAATAAAATATTAATATGGTTTATTAAACAATCACTCACAAAACTTACCCAAAATCACAATTAGGCGTCGAACGTCCAATTATATATTAAATTAAAATATAAATATTTATAAAAAAAAATCGAAACACAAAAAAAAAAAAAATATTATTAAACTAATGCTGTGCCTGTGTTTCTTATTTCTGATCTAATCAAACTGATTGATCTGAGTACTAAAAAGTTGTGTTTTTACATAGCTTTTTAGTACTCAGATCGATCAGATCAATTAGATCGGAAATAAGAAACACAGCATAAACAACCAATGCGCACAACAATTTTGAAAAGTAGATTTTCTACATTTTGCAAAACCAAAAAGACGTCTATACCAACGCCACTACATAAAAAGCCATGACACAAAAATGTGTGGTAGTATGTGTTAAGGGGATAAAGATTTTTATTTTCCTATGAAACGTAAACAAAATACTATGGGATTTTCAAACACATTTTTTTATATCGTCTCTATTTTCAATTTAAATAAATATTTTTATTTACAAATATAAATAATTTGATATCAAATATATTGAAATGTAAATTGTGAACAATTTTGATTGAAATTAATAATCATTTATTAAGTAATTTTGCATTTTTATAAAAATATTTGTTTCGGCATGCTTCGTGTTCCTCTAATCTTAATAAATTTATTAAGATTAGAGGAACACGAAGCATGCCGAAACAAATATTTTTATAAAAATGCAAAATTACTTAATAAATGATTTTTAATTTCAATCAAAATTGTTCACAATTTACATTTCAATATATTTGATATCAAATTATTTATATTTGTAAATAAAAATATTTATTTAAATTGAAAATAGAGACGATATAAAAAAATGTGTTTGAAAATCCCATAGTATTTTGTTTACGTTTCATAGGAAAATAAAAATCTTTATTCCCCTCTTCATATTAGTGGTTTGACTTTTTAGACTGATGTCACGGCTATTTATGTAGTGGCATTGTCTATACATATAACATAAAATGTATAAACATTTTTGTTGGTTTTGGGTATGTACCAAAAACATCTATAATTCCAAGACGAACTATACGAAATTTAAAGGGACAAAGTGACGACTGCCTATAGTGTTAGTTGTGTACATATAAGCCTTCAATAAAAAAACTAACCAACACTAATCTAATTTGTTTTGGTTTTGTGCTATGAAATATGAAAAAAAAAAACAAAAAATACATAAGAAACAACAACAATATACATCACGGCAACGCCGTTTAATAATATCGTGTAAACACAAATCCTATTTATGTGTATGTTTTGTGTTGGAAAATAATACCAATTACAATAACGTCTTTAATCTTGAGCGCTCTATTAAAATATATTTTTATATAACAAGGGCCACAAAAACAAGATGTCATATGTTTGTCGTACATATTTTTTGACATAAGGAAAAAGATGTATAACCTAACCTAACCTATTTTTATTACACTCTAGACCAAAAATTGGCACATTTCATTGTGTTAAAAAATACGAATAAGCGTACATATTTTAATGCTTTACTACATGTTAAATATTAAAATATTAAGACACAATTCGATATTTAATATTAAGACACCTTTTAAATTTAAATTATCTTAATAATTTTTTTATTAAATTCGAAAATGAATTCAAAAAGGTACAGTATTTTTGTCAAGAGTGTACAAATAAAAAGTAAATATGTGTTTGTATGAAAATAAATGTAAAGTAATATACGACGTTGCCGTCATCATTTAGTCACCAATACTACCTTCAGTAGTAATTACCAGACAATGACAAAAAATAGTTTGTCTTGGAATTATAGATGTTTTTGGTATGTACATATACGATATACCAAAAACATCTATAATTCCAAGCCAAACTATTATTCTTTATTGGCTGGTAGTTGCTACTGAAGGTAGTATTGGTGACTAAATGATGACGGCAACGTCGCATATTACTTTACATTTATTTTCATACAAACACATATTTACTTTTTATTTGTACACTCTTGACAAAAATATTGTACCTTTTTGAATTCATTTTTGAATTTAATAAAAAAATTATTAAGATAATTTAAATTTAAAAGGTGTCTTAATATTAAAAATCGAATTGTGTTTTAATATTTTAATATTTAACATGTAGTAAAGCATTAAAATATGTACGCTTATTCGTATTTTTTAACACAATGAAATGTGCCAATTTTTGGTCTAGAGTGTAATAAAAATAGGTTAGGTTAGGTTATACATCTTTTTCCTTATGTCAAAAAATATGTACGACAAACATATGACATCTTGTTTTTGTGGCCCTTGTTATATAAAAATATATTTTAATAGAGCGCTCAATATTAAAGACGTTATTGTAATTGGTATTATTTTCCAACACAAAACATACACATAAATAGGATTTGTGTTTACACGATATTATTAAACGGCGTTGCCGTGATGTATATTGTTGTTGTTTCTTATGTATTTTTTGATTTTTTTTTCATATTTCATAGCACAAAACCAAAACAAATTAGATTAGTGTTGGTTAGTTTTTTTATTGAAGGCTTATATGTACACAACTAACACTATGGGCAGTCGTCACTTTGTACCTTTAAATTTCGTATAGTTCGTCTTGGAATTATAGATGTTTTTGGATATACACACTACTCTACTTGTATATTTTGTATATACATATATGACAGCATGAAGTTAGCTTCGAATTTTTTCATCAAAAAACTTAGGAAACACTTATTGCTCTATTTGAGTTAGGTTTTGTTATACTTGGGTGCGGATATTTTTTAAGCAAAACAAACGAACGCATTAAAAGGGTCGGTATATTTTTAACTCTACTTTTATTTTGTTTTTTTTGGAGTTTTTTTGATACTCGAAAATTATTTCTTTTATCGGTGTAAAAAAATCCCAAATTTCTGCGAATTGAAAAATTTAAATTAAAATAATATGAAGAGCACCGATTTGAACAATGATATTAATAAAAAATATTAAAATAATAAAATGAAAATGTGAATTGGCGTTTAAAATAACACACTTATACGTCAAGTACAAAAGTTGTTCACTCATGTCATCAAAAAAAAATCAGGATATTTTATTAAAGAAAAGTTAGAGGGGTAACATTTGTCAAAAATATCCGGATATTTTCTGTCAAAAGCCCATCAGTGATATACCCTCTATGCACGATTGCGAGTCTGTTTTGTCAATGAAAATTAAATCAAAACTGACACCACAATTTTTCCAGCAAAAAATGTAAAGGGTTAGAGATGTTATATAGGGACTTCTCACACAAATGCAAATTTTTGATTATTTATTTTTATTTTTTTCGTTTCACATAAACATCTTTGTTATTTTTTGTGCGTAGTTTATTCATTGTCTAATTTACTGTGCAAAGTGGTGTTTTATTAATTATAATTATAACTATTTAGGTGAGTGAAAATCGTGTAATATGGATAAAAAAAGTTATTACGAAGTGAATAGGGAAATCAAATATATTTGTGACGGTGCTAAAAAACAATCAAAATTCCTTGCATCACACCGGAAGAGTTTGAAGAACTGGAACAGCGCATTAAAATTGACACGATCGCCAGTAAAAAATTGGTATGAATAATTTTTAATATTGATTGATTGCCAAGTAATGTTATTTATTTTTATTTTTTTTTTGTAATATATCTAAATTATTTATTAAAATTGTATAGATCGCAACGAAGAAATTCCCTAGCTCGAGGCCCTGTGATATTTTAACCATAACGAAACGGTGGTTAATTATACTAATGACAGAATTAAGCGGCAAAAGGAAAATAAACAGGGTATTTAGACAACTGAAAACCCATAATTTATTTTGAATTTTTTTAATTGTTGAATTATATTGTTATGAAAAGTTTTTTTTTCAAGAGGTAGAAGTCTAAATCCAATAGGAGTAGCGAATCCTCATTTACTATTTATTTTAAATTTATATAATTTCCTGTGATCTTAAGTTTTATTTAACCAAAGTTATCTTATTATATTAAACATTTTTTAAAAAAAAAAAATTTTTTTTGAAGCAAAAAATTACCTGTAGATGATCTTTACAAGATCGAAACTAGTTGTAATTTTAAATAAATAAAAGTAAATAAATTCAAAAAATAAAATTTTGGTTTTTTTATTTTTAAGTAAGTGAAAACTGTTGGTGTTTTGTGATTATACGAAATAATATTAATTATCTTATTATGTTTATTTAATTTTGATATATTTTATATTTATATGTTTTTATAAATATATTATGAAATAACTAATTTTAATAAAAAACTATCTTTTTATTCTCCTTCTAAGTATAAAGAAAGAGTTTTGAAAAATCATTCCGACTCGTTTATATTTCTCAACTATGTATCAAAAGTGATTTCCATTTGAGAATTTAAAATAATAAGAAAAAATGTGTCGATTTAGTAATAAAATTACAAGTTAAAACTGATTCAGTGTTGCGAAACTAAATTGAAACCAAAAAACATGTCCACAATTTTTGTAATTTACTCAAACCAGTTGACTCAAAAATAATTTAAGATTGCCACACAAAATTGAATCAAATTTGAACTCGTTCATATAGTGGAGATGCCATTTTTTAGTCAATTTTAAGTGTATTGCTTTCAACCAAAATGAGTTAGGTATTTTATTTGGCTAACGGCTGGTTTGCAACAGCAAAAATTAACCAAATTTTGGTCTAATTTCTTTTCGTGTATTTTCTTGTCAATTCGATTCTTGGGGCAGGTATTGAAACTAAAACTTTGGTTAAGATTTGTTTAATCACTAATTTTTTTTGGATTAGCTTAACTATTTTTTGGTCTATCTAGTGCGATTGTTGTAATTTTTTTATTTTTGCTGAAAGCATTGCGTTGCTTAGAGGGTATGGTACTAATGGAAGCGTTTTAAATTCTTTTTGTTCCCTTATTAATTTTTCAATATTTTTATTTTTAATAATTTTTTCCAATGCTTCCATACGGCTTTTTCCCTCAAAACACAAACTTTTTTGTAAATAATTTTTTTTTTAAATTCAAATTATTTCGTTTTATTTATCTAAATATTTTAACTCTGATGGGCAGTCTCCATTCGTCGCGACGAACAAAAAATGGCATGACGTCATAAAAAAATTGGTATATTATACTTACAACTACTAACATAACAAATAATTATATTTTCTCTGTTTTTGTTTATAAAATGGAAATCTATTTACATGTGTCATTTTGGATTAATAAAATATTCATTCAAACCAAATATCGACTTGTCCTCCCGTTTATATTTGTAGTTTTTACTTTAGGATTTTTTATTTTATTTGTATAAATAAATTAAATTCAAGCTGCTGACATATGTATATGTTAAGCTGAAAGAAATGTATTAAGCCTTTAATAATATGAATGTCGCTCGTTTTGCCACCGAAATCAATCAAATAAAATTCTCAAACTGAAGTCAAGCCTTGTTACAAAAATCATTATTAAATTAAAATAATTCAAAAGTAACATTAAATTATGTTTATTGTTATTGTTACAATTTTTTTTATTTCTCTAAAGATTTTGAAGAAACAAACATTTTTTTTGCATGGCACAAATAATTGAGAGTAAAATACAAATTGCTCTCACTTCGTCGTGACAAAATTTCAAAAAAGATGGATATTGTGATGTTTTGGTTCTCTTCGTCATGAGTAATGCGCATGAGCACAATCAGATTTGTTTATGTATTCATACGAATTTTACCCAATAAACAATAATTGGCACAAGCTCGTGCCAATTTTTCTTCGTCGTGATGAGTGGAGACCGGCCATTACTCGCCAATTCAATTCAAATTTAACCTAAAACAAAAGCGGACGGCGATATTTGTGTATTATTATTATTATTATTGGAGGGCCATGCGGGCGATCAGCCACTTCGCACTGCGACCTAAAAGATCTATTGTGCTGGCCCCTGCACACTACTGGAAGGTTACGGAGCTGGTAGATTAATCTACTCAACTTTGGTCCCCCCCCCCCTCCAATAGAGGCCAAACCACCATGATATTTGTGTAAAAAGAAACTAAAATCATTAGGAAATATTTGATGTTGTGAATTTCACAAAGTAATTATATATTTCTTTTACAATTTATTTAAACCATTTTTGTTTATTAATTTAATCCTTTTATACTAATTGTTTATTTTTTAAGATGTGAGCAAATTTTACTACTGCCGATTGAATTGAGGAGCGAAGTATTATGAAATCCGATGTAATTAAACCGTCATATAAAAAAGTAAATTTTATATGTTATATAATGTAATAATTTTTATAATATAATACTTTAAATAAATAAAAAAAAAAATTAATCGTATTATAAAACTGGCTTTTTATTTTTACTAATCCAAAATAAATACTATCGTAACCAACACGAAAAATACGATACGTATACGATATGAAAAGTAAGCGTCGTAAACGTATCGTAAAAATCTTTCTATTTACGTTACGTAAAAAATTCTAATTATCATGGGACGTTGGATTCGTAAACATATCGATTTCGAATCGCAAAAACGATTCGTAAACGATATTTTGTATGAACAACAAATATCATTTTCGTACCGTAAACGAATCGCTTTGTTTAGTGGGTGTGAACACATCCTTTTAAACAAAAAAAGCTATTCGGAAAAAACGATACGATTGCGATATGTGAACAATGCATACTTTTTTATATCGCACCACGCACTTTCTTATTTGTATTTCTACTCCCATAGAAACAACAAAAATAAAAATTGTACATTGCGCGTTCTCTTACTCGCCATTTCAATTCAAGTTTAACCTAAAACAAAAGTGGGCAGCGATATTTGTGTAAAAAGAAACTAAAATCATTACGAAATATTTAGTGTTGTGAGTTTCACAAAGTAATTATATATTTCTTTTCCAATTTGTTTAAACCATTTTTGTTTATTAATTTAATCCTTTTATATTTATTGTTTATTTTGTAAGATGAGAGCAAATTTTACTACTGCCGATTGAATTGAGGAGCGAAGTATTATGAAACCCGGATAGGAACCAAGCGCAAATTTTAGCGAAAAAAAACCTCGATATAAATTTATTGTAGTTGGCTAGAAAAACGTACGTTCAATTCTAATTTTTTTTTTTACATCAGACGGCTGTGCATTTTTTATTCATTTTGGTATGTTTACAAAATACTTTGACGTTTTGAAAAAATTGCTGTGGCATAAAGATCAGACGCAGATATTTTCAGTTTGCGCGATTTTAATTTTTTCCAATTAAAAATATATTGATTAAATTTTAGGTATCTAATATGAGAGTTTAAAAAATCTTTTGGCCAATGTGCAGCAAATATTGTTAACACTTCTGCGGATATACTGGCATATGCCATCAAACAAAAATGCTGCTACATATCGTTTAAATAAAATTATTCTATAAAATGGAACTTTCCAATAAAATAACAGAAATTGCAGCTAACATTTTGTCTTTAAGTCCTAGTCCCAGCAAAACATCGTTTGACTTTAATTTTGACTCATTTAAAGTTTCATACTGTTTTAAATTTTGAATTTTATATGAAAAATTACCGTTTGTCTCAGCAGATCCACCAACATTTTTGTTTATCCGCGAAAGTTTAAAGGTAAAACGGAATTCAAATTTTCTGCAATAATGTTCTGTCTTTTTGTCGGTTGCCTATTTCTCTATAAGGAAAACTTATTATTTTGAAATTACAAAAAAAAAGTGAGGCATTTGTTTACCTTGAATAAACAGAAAATGCTCCTCAAGCAATTGACTAAATTAATGTAAAAAACTTTAGCAAAGGTAGCATTTTAAAAAATCAAATAATCCAGTGGTATTCTTAAATTATGTACTTATATGTATCGTCATAGTAGCAGGATTAGAAATATGAATGGAAATTTTTGCTCGCATAACTTACATAATTTGTTAAAAAGTATAACGAATAATTTATTTTGATTTAAAAATATATAAACGACATTTTAAAATTTTATAAGTACCCTCAATACGTACTACTAAGATTTTCTCTAATATATCGAGTTTTTTAATTTGGTTTCATGCACGAAATTATTTTACAGCAGTTTTGGTTGCATTCAATTTTTTGTTTTTTAAATAAATTTCTATATCGAGGTTTTTTTTCGCTAAAATTTGCGCTTGGTTCCTATCCCGATGTAATTAAACCGTCATATAAAAAAGTAAATTTTATATATTACATATAAAGTAATAATTATTATAATATAATACTTTAAATAAATAAAAAAAAAATTAATCGTATTATAAAACTGGCTTTTTATTTTTGCTAATCCATAATAAATACTATCGCAACCAACACGAAAAATACGATACGTAAATATATCGCTTAATTAGATATGTTTACGATATGAAAAGTAAGCGTCGTAAACGTATCGTAAAAATCTTTCTATTTACGTTACGTAAAAAATTCTAATTATCATGGGACGTTGGATTCGTAAACATATCGATTTCGAATCGCAAAAACGATTCGTAAACATATTTTGTATGAACAAGAAACATCATTTTCGTATCGTAAACGAATCGCTTTGTTTAGTGGGATGTCATTTTCATATGGCAAACAAAACACTGTGTCTAGGGTAACTTACGTACGCCTTGTTGTGAGGGTTTCGTTTTTTAGTACATTTTGACGTTTGAAGTCGGATTGCCATTTTAATATTTTTAATTGGTTTGCTTTGGCCTGTGTCGCTTTGTTAGTGTGATGAATAATCCTCCAAAGAAAAAATACCGGCGGGATGAGAAATTATCATCATCGAGTGGATCAGAAAATGACAATTATGTTCCTTATGTACCGGTCAAAGAAAAAAAACGAAGACAGTTGATGCGATTGGGCCGAATTGTACAATCGAATCCTGAAAAGCCTGTAGGATCTTTGGCTTTAAGTGATGATAGCCAAGGTGACACCGAAAATGAAGAGGCTTGGGGGCGAAAATTCAACATCAGTTTATTAGATCAACATACAGAGTTGAAAAAAATTGCCGAAGCAAAGAAAGTTAGTGCCGTTGAAAAACAATTGAAAGAAGAAGAAAAAATTCTTGAAAGTGTAGCCGAGAAAAAAGCATTGATGGGTGTTGCTGAACTCGCCAAAGGTATTCAATATGAAGATCCGATTAAAACCAGTTGGAAACCACCGAGATACATTCTATGCTTACCCGAATCAGCACACGACGTTGTTCGCCAAAATTTGAGAATCTTGGTTGAAGGGGAAGAAATTCCTCCGCCAATTAAAACATTTAGAGAAATGAAGTTCCCTAAAGGTGTGTTAATGGGATTGGAGAAAAAAAACATTAGAAAACCTACTCCGATTCAAGTACAGGGCATACCAACCGTTTTGTCGGGGCGGGATTTAATTGGAATTGCATTTACGGGATCAGGGAAAACATTAGTTTTCGTTCTACCATTAATAATGTTCTGCCTTGAACAAGAAATTCGACTGCCGTTCGTACAGAATGAAGGTCCATACGGCCTAGTTATTTGTCCATCACGGGAGTTGGCAAAACAGACACATGACATCGTTGAGGTAAGTTTTACATGGAACATACATAATTATGTACGTTTCATAATCGTTCAAATTAATATTTTGTTTACCTAATTAATTTTGATTAAATATTCTAGTATTATTGTAAATCACTGCAAAGTGCTGGTATGCCACAAATTCGATGCTGCCTAGCCATTGGTGGTACCCCAGTAAATGAGGCTATGGATATTATTCATCGAGGTGTCCACATAATGGTTGCAACGCCTGGTCGATTAATGGATATGCTTGATAAGAAAATGGTGAAATTAGATGTTTGTCGGTATTTGTGTATGGATGAAGCAGATCGAATGATTGACATGGGGTTCGAGGAAGATGTACGAACAATCTTTTCGTACTTTAAGGGACAGCGACAAACCTTACTATTCTCCGCTACTATGCCAAAAAAAATTCAAAACTTTGCTCGTTCTGCACTAGTTAAGCCTATAACGATAAACGTAGGTCGAGCTGGTGCTGCATCGATGAATGTCATTCAAGAAGTTGAATACGTTAAGCAGGAAGCCAAAATAGTTTACCTGTTAGAGTGCTTACAAAAAACGACGCCACCCGTTTTAATATTCGCAGAAAAGAAGCAAGATGTGGACGCAATTCATGAGTATCTGCTGTTGAAAGGTGTGGAAGCGGTTGCAATACACGGTGGTAAAGATCAAGAGGAACGCTTACGAGCAGTACAAGCTTTCAGAAACCAAGAGAAAGATGTGCTAGTCGCTACTGATGTAGCCTCAAAAGGTTTAGATTTTTGTGACATTCAACATGTTATCAACTATGATATGCCCGATGATGTTGAGAATTATGTTCATCGGATTGGTCGTACTGGGCGATCACTGTCAAAGGGATTGGCCACAACATTTGTGAATAAGTCGACGGAGCAATCGGTTTTACTTGATTTAAAACATTTGCTAATGGAAGCCAAACAGAAAATTCCTACTTTTCTTGCAGAGTTATGTTCGGAGAGTGAAAAATATTTGGATCTTGGAGATTCACAAGGATGCAGTTATTGTGGTGGTTTAGGCCATAGAATTACTGAATGTCCTAAACTTGAAGCAATTCAGAGCAAACAAGCATCAAATATTGGAAGAAGAGACTATTTGTCACATACAGCCGCTGACTATTAATTAATATTAAGAAATATTAGTTAAGTGCAAGTGAACATTTGAATTAATTTCTTTAAATAAATCTCTATAAGCATATTTACTTCAGATGTTTGCACTAAATAATTCCTGAGAGGAATTAAATAAATCTAGATTTTTATTTTTTATTTTCACTACACAAGGCGTTCACAATAGTGGCTTTCCAATCGACCACCGCAAGTAGTTATGGTTCAAGGTATTCAGAAAAAAGAGGTAGTATATTCCCGTGTCTCATTTTCGCCTTTCTTTGCGCACACGTCACGTGTAGTCAAAAAAACATATTTTTGTATGAAGTTTGGCGGTTTTTTGATTAATTTTTTAAATAAATCAAGAATAATCGTAATTTTTTTTAGCAAACCGTATTTACAATTGATAATGATAGTTTACCGAGACCTTTTTTATGCTTTATATTTTTTTTATGGTCCAAATATTTGACAAATAATTCCTTCGAGTAAGTAATGTCTAAAATAAATGGAAAAAAGGGCAGACAATATTATTAGTACAAAACATAAAACAATTAAATTATTAAATGTTTTTGGTCATTGAACATATACGTACCAATTATTAAAATTTTTATTTTTTTACGTTATGTACTCAAATTTGTGCCATCTATTTTCGTTTGGCTTCAAATTATTGGTATCTACGTACCTATTCAAATATTATGTCCTTATTCAACGTTATAAATGTAAAAATATATTAAATAAAAATTTAGTTCACAAATTATTGTGTTCACAAAAAATTGTTTTTTAGGTGTAAAAAGTTTTTTAAAATTCGGTTATTAAACGCCCAGTTAATAGAAAATATAAATTTGAAAAAAAAGGAAATTAAATAAAACTATAAATTAAAATTAAATCTCTGGCTTATTTCATTTATTGTCTTATGGTTTTCGCTACAACGAAATCAAAACACCCATTCTCTGTTTAGTGTTCTTATCAGAAGTACAATTGATAGTTTTGTTGCAATAGGAATTATTCAAATTTAGTATATTTAAAATTGAACACTCCCAAATTTTTCAATTAAATAATTAAAATCTAAACGTTCTCTGCATTTAACAAAAAAATTCTACTCATAAATTCCGAAATTTGTTATACAATGTGCTCAGTCTGCTCTAGACACGAATATTAAAACATGCCTCTTTTCGCGATTTAATTCCAAAAGTATTGCAGTATATAACTAACATAAAAATTGAAATGTTTAATTTTAACATAAAGTCGAAAAACAATTAATGGCAAAAAAATCATTTATTTTCCATTTATGTATTTAAAAAATTAATAAAAATATCACGAAGCTCCATATCGTCGACGAGAAACGCAGAATGTATAAGTCCATTTTTCCAATTTTCGGATTTTAATACTAAACGAAAGAGGAAGAAATTGCGAATCGATTACCGTTTCTACACTACCAAAAGAAATGTAATGTTAATTTAAAAAACTTTAAAGTAAATAAGGTTTTGCATATATACTGTAAGGAGAGTGAGATATTTTTCATTGTTTCCTGAATAAATTTGTTTTTGGACTTACACATTCTGCGTTTCTCGCCGACGATATAAATATCAGCATTTTTGACAACCGTGACACAGAAGAAAGATTAATTCGGTTGTATTCTGTGACGGTGACGTCAAATTGCGAAAAAAGGATAACAACATCATGCGCAATATTATACCTTTATTTTCTGTATATCTTGGTTATGGTTCATGTCTTTGCTAAACGAACTATATAGTATCGTAATATATTAGCTGTATTTTGTTGAGAAATTTACAACAACAATTGCACGTGACAGGAATTAAATAATTCGAACAAAAAATTTGAATTATTTAATTCGAGCTTGAACAAATAAAATACGTAACTGCTTGAATGAAAAACAGAAAAAATACCAACATAGAATATAAAAATTAAACCGAAAAAATATTTTGCGGCTTATTCTGTTAAGAAAAAAATAACTCCAAAATAATTCGAATTAATTTTTTCTCAACAAAATACAGCTATTAATATATTAATTTCATTTACTTTATGAATATACCAATGGAATTATTAAGGGAATTTTGAGATGTCCACATGTGTAAAATGGATGTGAAATTCGAGAATAGGCCCCCTGAATATTAGATACATGTATTGTATATGCTGTGAGTCGAGTCGAGTTTAATCCTAGTTTAACTCTCACTAAGAGTACGTTAAAGACTGATTTACATTCAACGACAATCGACGTCTGCAAAAAAATTGAAATACAACATAGGAAAAAGTACAAAGACAAAAAGAGAAAAAACAATCATCTGCTTAAAAAAGTCAATTGAAACCCGAGAAACAAACCCAAAAAACCTCGTCTGCTTGTTTTGCAGATGTCGAGTTTCATCTTTTTTCTGTAAAATCGGCGATGCTTGGAAAAATAACTGTAATAAGGTTACATAAATAAGAAAACCAATCATTTGTATTGGTTAATGACATTTTTTGTTTAAATTTATTTCTTATGTGTAAAGAAAATGTGTTTTTTGATTTGACATCTGCATCTGCTAAAATTTTTGAATGTAAATCAGTCTTTATACTTAGGGTTCAACCTGGTTTGAACCTAGGTTAACTTTTACTATAAACGGAGTCGAGTCATCTTGTAGTTAACTCGACTCGACCTAAAAAATCTCTAGGGTCGAGTCGAGTTAACTCTAAAAACCTTCACTATAAACGGAGTCGAGTCGAAAAATAAAAACAACAAAAAAATAGTAATAAAAATACACCATTTTGATTTCTTAATTCGTGTGCGAATCTTCGATTTTTGTGTGGCAATAAAACTTTGTTATTTTATTATTATAAAATTCAGAAAATAATACAAGAAAAACATATAAACATACGATAGTAAATGATTTTTTTTGACGTTTCTGACTCGGTTTCAACCTAGTTTCGACTCGACTACGACTTGACTCTGCAGTATAAACGCTAAAAAAGATAACTACAAGATGATCCAAAGTTAACTAAAAGATGACTCGACTCTGAGCATAAACGTTTTCTATATACGGAGTCGAGTTATTTTCTAACTAACTCTAGGTGTACATATATACTGCAGAGTTAAACATATGCAGAGTTCAAATAGGATTGAAACCGAGTTAAAAAAAAAAAATGGAATAAAATATCATTTCAGATGACCATAAGATTGATCATTCTTTTTGTTGATCGTCATATATGTTATTGTCATTTTTCCAGCGATATTATGTCTAAAAAATTGTAATTTTCAATTAACATCCATGAAAATTACCGAAATGTTGGAGTAATTTTTTCGAAAAAATAAAAAACTCAATACCAAAATAAAAATTTATTATTAACATTAATTAATTAAAATCTTAATAAATAAGATATTTAAAATAAAATAATACATTTAATTGAAAAAATTAAAACGAATATTTTTTAATATTGGTGCACGAATTTTTCTTTAATTTTGTTGTTGTTTTTTAACTCTATGCGTATATAGTGCATTTTTTAGAGTAGAGTTTAACTCGACTCTACAAATTAGTTATATTGTATATGCTGCGAGTCGAGTCGAGTTTAATCCTAGTTCAACTCTCACTATATACGGAGTCGAGTTAAACTCGACTCGACCTAATAATTTGTAGGGTCGAGTTAAACTCTACTCTAAAAAATGCATACGCATAGTAGAGTTTTTTTTTTTTTTTAAATGTTGCCAATGGCTTTATTCTTGAATCTTTCTACATAAGAAACTCACAAGAAGTAATCAAATCTTAAGCTAAAAATTATTACATATTTTAAGTCTTAACCAATGTTAATACTTATTGTTGGTGCTCACAATTTAATTAATTTAGACTATATGTACTTATATGTATATATCGAATTAAATTTAGAGGTTCACAGGTTCATCAGTTCGAGTGGATCTGTTCTTCTCAGACGTCTAAATCGCGGCAGTTTTAGTATCTCCCTGGCCAATTCGTTGGGATGTGCTTCTAGTTTTGAGTAATATTTCAAACTTAATTCTTTAATAGTTTCTTTAACGGTTTTAATCCCAAGATCGTGATGTATATTACTATTTCGAATGTACCAAGGAGCATTGGTAATACTGCGAAGTATCTTCGCTTGGTCTCGTTGCAGGAGTTCTCTGTTTGAAGTGCTGGTGGATCCCCCTAACTGAATACCGTATGTCCATATGGGTTTAATTATCGCTTTGTAAAGTAAAACTTTATTGGCTAATGACAACTGAGATTTTCTTCCCATCAGCCAATACATTTTAGAAAATGTAATTTTTATTTGGTTGCGCTTTGTTTCAATATGATTTTTCCACGTTAACCTTCTATCCAGATGTAAACCTAAGTATTTTACCTTCGTTTGTTGAGGAATATTTTTATCGTTTAATTTCACTGGTGGGCAGGTGCGTTTGTTCAGCGTGAATGTGACATGAGTTGATTTGTTTTCGTTCACTTTGATTCGCCATGCTTTCAGCCAGTCCGCGACTTTGTTTAAATGATTCTGCAATTCCTTTGAGGCAATTTCAGGATTAGTGTGGGACACCAGGATGGCCGTGTCATCGGCAAATGTTGATATTATTATTTTGTTAGTTACAGGTATATCAGCTGTGTACAACAAGTATAATATTGGTCCTAGAACGCTGCCTTGCGGGACACCTGCATTAATATCATTTAAGCAATTAGTTGCGCTGTTTTGTTTGACCATGTATTGCCTTTGAAGAAGATAGTTTCCCAAAACTGAGTGAAATTTCTTCGGTAGAAGCTCTTTAATTTTGTAAATTAGTCCATCATGCCAAACTTTATCAAAAGCTTGTGCGATATCCAAAAAGGCAGCAGAACAATATTTCTTTTCCTCGAAGGTGATTTTGATTGCATTTACAGTTCTGTGTACTTGCTCTATAGTACCATGTTGGTTTCGGAACCCAAATTGATGGTCTGGAATAACGCGCCGTTCTTCTAATATTGGTTTCAATTTCGTTAATAACATTTTTTCAAATAGCTTTGAGATTGTGGGCAGCATGGTTATTGGACGATATGATGAGATTTGTGTTTCATTTTTCCCTGGCTTATGTATCATTGTGATCAAGGATACCTTCCATTTTTGAGGAATATAGCTGGTTCGCATGATCGCGTTGAATACAAATGTTATTAGTTTTATGCATTTTTCTGGCAATTCCCTTATCATTTTTCCAGTAATGAGATCATGTCCTGGTGCCTTTTTCGGGCTTATGCAAGTTTTAATTGTATTCTTAACTTTCTTCCAGTTATACTTTATAGGTTTGTAGGATAAACCATCATCCGTTGGCTGGGGTAGCACGAAATAATTATCTTCTTCGTGTGGGACGAATACTGTTGCTAGATGAGCAGCAAAAGCATTGGCTTTTTCTTCATCACTTCTCGCCCAATTTCCTGTTGGTAGTCTAATCGGTGGATTCGAATTTGTTGGCCTTTTTAAATTTTTTGTTGCCTTCCACAAAGAATAATCTGTCCTCTCGGTTGCCGAGAGATCACTTAAATAGTTCTTTAAGCGCTGGTTTTCTTCTTCCCTCAAAGCAAATCTTAGGCCCTTAATAGCTCGATTTAATTTCCATTTCAATAACGGTGATTTTGTTTCCTGCCATTGACGGTGAATTTTTCGCTTTTCCTGGATTAGTTCCTGTATATTATGTGACAGTTTATTAACTTTTTCCGAACTACTTATGCCGGGTGTAGCCCTTTCAGCGGATAATGTCATGACATCTTTCAGATTTTCTGCCGCCGCATCAATATCAGCTGGTGTGATCAGAGGAATATTAAGTAGACACTTTTGTTCGACTAGCCTCCTATATTGATCCCAATTAGTTTTCTTGTTTGTAAGACGATTCGGTATTTCGTTCCTTAGGACATCGGTACTCAATGTTACTATTACCGGTGAGTGATCAGAAGACAGATCATAGCAATCGAAGGCCTTAGCGTATGTACGTGGAATGCCCTTAGTTACACAAAAGTCAATTAGATCAGGAATTTTCTTTTTATCCGTGGGCCAGTAAGTTGGGTTACCGGCAGATAAATAATCCAGCGACTGTTCCTCTATAGCATCAGTAGAGTAGTAGAGTAGAGTAGTCCCTACTATAGCATAGTAGAGTAGAGTTAAAAAAAGAACAACAAAATTAAAGAAAAATTCGTGCGCCAATATTAAAAAATATTCGTTTTAATTTTTTCAATTAAATTTATTATTATATTTTAAATATCTTATTTATTAAGATTTTAATTAATTATCCTGTCTATCCCGTAATTTTCATGGAGTTTGATTGAAAATAACAATTTTTTAGACATAGTATCGCTGGAAAAATGACAATAACATATATGGCGATCAACAAAAAGAATAATCATCATTTTGTTCCATTTTTTTTTAACTCGGTTTCAATCCTATTTGAACTCTGCATATGTTTAACTCTGTAGTATATGTATACACCTAGAATTGGTTAGAAAACAACTCGACTCCGTATATAGTGAGAGTTAAACTAGGATTAAACTCGACTCGACTCGCAGCATATACAATATAATTAGGTCGAGTCGAGTTTAACTCGACTCCGTATATAGTGAGAGTTAAACTCGGATTAAACTCGACCCGACTCGCAGCATATACAGTATAATAGAGTTAAACAAATAGAGCGGAAATACGCAAACGACAAGCATCGAAAATTCCATATACCATGTTTCCATGATAGAGTTAACCTAGGTTCAACTCGTCCATGCAAACGCGTATTAGGGTATAGTTTCTTTAAATCCAAATAAACTCGACGAATGTTGTGCGTTTAAAGCATTGACCACCGAGTCTTTAAGCATCCGTAATAAAACCTTTCAGAATTGAACGAAAGTGCATTGTTACGGAAATTTCGACAGATCGCCCAACGAATCCGTAAGACGATTTGACAAGAAGAAACAAAGCATATTTGTACATATTTGTATTTTATATTTTTTGATATACCATATGCAATAATTGTTTTATCACATTACACTACATAATATATTATGTACATATTTAAAATATTAAATTTTATAAAATATTATTTTAATTTAATATAAACGCGTCTTTTTTCATACTGTTATTTATTCATAATGTCTAATACGTTTACATGATGTATGTACATAAAATGTTTATCATCAGGGTTGCCAGGGGTGCTATGTTCACATGGATATAACAGGTTTCCCCTTTTTATTTAAATTCAATACTTTTTTTTTTTTTTAAATTGACTGTTCAAAATTCTCATCATATGTCAAACGAACTTTTTAGTGGACCTAGCTTCCACAACCATTGTTGTCTGTTTTGGCTCCGATGTAGGCTGAATTGTAACTTCCCGTGTTCGAGTTTGTTGACTTGTAATTTCAGTGCTCACCACTGGAACGAGGTCTCGATCTTCCCTTCCATCATAGTGGTATGGAATCGTATCAGCTGTAGGTTGTTGAATTTCTGATCCAATTCGATGTATTTGGTCAATGTGTCGCTTCCAAGTACGTCCATCGTCCAATTTTACCAGATAGTGAAGTGAACCCAGCACTTGTATGATTGTTCCGAATTTGTACTTTCCGTCGCCAAAGTAGTTACGAACAGAGACACGATCATTAGCGTTTAAGTTTCTGATGTTAGTTTGGACTTCTTTGCATCTATTTTGTTTTTCCCCGTCTTTTGGCAACATTATGTTATGGAGTCTGTACGTTTATTCTGAGATAAATTCCGGGGTAATTAAAATGCGACTTAATTGATTCACAAGCGGCTACACAAATTTATTGGCGTGTGCCGCATTTATTTATATTAATCCAAACGTTATAAATATGGGGATATAAAAAACCACCACCACGTTAATTATTTATTTCACTACAACGCTATGAAACGACTGTAATTTTATTTTAATTATTTTCAACCCGGAATTATAATAATTTAGTTATAATAATTTTTACGTTTTATAAAAATTGAAATATGTCACAGCCGGCAAGAAGGTATCGCCGTGCTTAACCATGAGAGAGTGTGTGTGTAAGTATTTTTGACACGATGAACTAAAAATATATGATGAATATTTTGCGTTTGTAAATCAGCGCACTGAAATAAAAGTTAAATTGTGCTAAAACATTATTTGATGATTAGTTATGAATAACTACAAAAGATGGTGGTGAAATCGTTTTTGAGTGTTGTACTAAGGTGTCTAAGATATCTGCTTAGTACAAAGTAGCGAACTCTAGGTACAAATATAATATATGTGGAATATATTTAAGCACAGATTCGAACCCTAGAGCAAATCAAAATACACTTAATTGTCACTACTAAACTCAAAAAAAGGCTATTCAAATACAATTATATTTTATAGTCGAAATGAGTTGCATTTCGAATAATTGTAGGGATAAACGAATTGGAATAATTAATTGCATGAGTGAATCACTACATGACTCCCCCGCAAGTTGAATTCCTCCACAAAAAAATGTTTATTCGGCTGAAATACGGACAGTTTTAGGTGTTTTACAAACTGATTTTTGGTCAGTGGAACACAGTATGCCGTAAGCCGGTTTGAGCCGGTCGATTGAAATGGTTTGATTTTTACCATTAATCAACACGGTGAATTGTTTGCGAAGGCGACGAATCACTTTAAATGGACCTTCGTATGGAGGAGATAATCCGGTACGAACCTTGTCTGTTCTTACGAACACAAAATCGCAATTATTGAGCGATTTTGGAATAAAAACGTCGTCTTGCTTGGACTGACGAGTGGATTTTGGTACAAGGTTTTGCATTGTTTCACGTAATTGGTCGATGACTGTATCGGTAGTTGGAATTGGTGAAAGAGGATTTTCGACAAAGAACTCACCAGGTAGTTTAATGGTTTGACCATAGACTAATTCTGCCGGTGAGCACTTTAGATCTTCTTTCACTGTTGCTCGGATGCCAAGTAAAACGATTGGGATTTCCGAGCTCCAATGAGTTGTATTGCTTCTGGCCATAAGCGCAGCTTTGAGTTGCCGATGAAAGCGTTCGACCATGCCATTGGCTTGCGGGTGATAAGCCGTTGTACGTATTCGGTTTGAGCCAAGGAGTTTTGTTAACTCGGTAAAAAGCTTGGACTCAAATTGCGTTCCTTGATCAGTTGTAATCGTAAGGGGTACGCCGAAACGAGATACGTAATTATTGACGAAGGTAATGGCAATGGTTGCTGCAGACATATTGGTCATGCAGTACGCTTCGGGCCAGCGAGTGAAGCGATCGACACAGGTAAGTAAATACGTGTATCCATTAGATGGAGGAAGTGGACCTACTATATCTAAATGGATATGTTCAAATCGACTATGTGGAATTTCGAATTTGCCATGGGGTGATTTTGTATGACGTTGTACTTTTGCACGTTGGCAAGATAAACAAGACTGAGCCCAATTGCCTACGTCTTTGTTTATACTGGGCCAAAAGTAACGAGCAGCGATCAATTTACGAGATGCTCGGACAGCAGGATGCGAAATATTGTGCAGTGTGTCGAAGACGGTTCGACGTAATGATTCTGCAATGTAAGGGCGATTGTTACCCGTAGAAGTTTCGCATACGATTTCAAGGCCAGGAAGTTTAAAAGTTTCTAGTTTCCATGATGAACTAGTGTGACATTCGGAACCAGAAAGTAAATTCTGAAGTTCTAGGTCAACTTTTTGAGTGTTTGCAATTTTGCTCAAGTCGAAATGTGTTTCGACTGCGGCCGATTCGTTGTCAGTGGTGCGGGATAATGTGTCCGCGACAACGTTGTCATGTCCGGAAACATGTTGAATATCCGAAGTAAATTGAGTTATATAATCCAAGTGGCGTGATTGCCTTGGATTACGTTCAGTTTTTGACTGAATCGCTCGTGTCAGAGGTTTGTGGTCGGTGTAGATTGTAAAATCTCGACCTTCAACAAAATATCTGAAGTGTTTGACTGCCAGATATATTGCGAGTAATTCCCTGTCGAATGCTGAATATTTCTTTTCGGCATCCGAGAGCTTTTTCGAAAAGAATCCCAGTGGCTCCCAACACTCGTTATGGTACTGTTGCAGTACTGCCCCGACGGCAGTGTTCGATGCATCAGTAGTCAAACTAAGCTTTGAGTCGCTTAGTGGGTGTGCCAGAAGTGTTATCTGTTCCAATTCATTTTTCAACGACGTGAACGCTTGTTGGCATTCGTCGGTCCAAGAGAAGTTCTTGGCGGTCTTGGGCTTTTTGAGTAAAGATGCCAAGTGGCCGTGAATTGGTGCGAGTGTTTGTGCGAGTTTAGGTATAAATCGATGGTAGTAATTTACCATACCAACAAATCGCTGAATACCTTTAATTGAAGTAGGAGCTGGAAATTCTCTGATTGCATTAATTCGTTCTTCTGATGGCAGAATACCATCAGGTGTAATCTTGTGGCTGAGGAAATCAAGAGTGGTTGCGCCAAAAACGCATTTTGTGCTCTTGATATGCACGTCAAACTGTGCTAACTTATTGAACAATTGTTCAAAGTGTAGTTTGTGCTGTTCCTCAGTGTGCGAAGCAACAAGAATATCGTCAATGTAGACGAAAACGAATTCTAGTTCACGAACAACTTCGTTCATGAAGCGCTGAAATGTTTGTGCGGCGTTTCGTAGACCGAATGGCATTCGAGTGAACTCGAAGAGGCCAAATGGGGTCGTTATTGCCGTTTTGTGAACATCTTCAGACGCTACGGGAATTAAATGGTACGCTCTAACTAGATCAATTTTGGAGAAAATCTTGCATCCATGTAAGTGCATGGAAAAATTTTGAATGTGGGGTATCGGGTAGCGATCCGGTGTTGTGACCGAGTTTAACCGCCGATAATCCCCACAT
This sequence comes from Tipula vernalis, assembly GCA_958295665.1. NCBI lineage: Eukaryota > Metazoa > Arthropoda > Insecta > Diptera > Tipulidae > Tipula > Tipula vernalis. Next base: position 282,566,973 of record OY282558.1, read on the forward strand.
GGTCTCCAATCTTGATCTTTTTTCTTGACCATGTGCAAAGGGCACGAAACGGAAGATGCCGATGGCCGACAAATCCCTAATTCCACCATGTGCTGAAATTCAGTGAAAGCAGCTTTGTGACGGATTGGATCTAGCCTACGTGGTCTTGACACGGGCAGATGGCCTGCGGTGACAATATGGTGGACCACGTTATGTCGGACTGGTAAGTTATAGTTCGGCTCTGCTGTTAAAGAAGGAAATTGTTTAAGCAGAGTGCCGTAATCATTGTTGACCGTGAAATGGATCGGTGTCGGTGTGTCGACGCGAACCATGGTGGCATTGATTGACAGCTTAGTCGCTGAATCAACCAGCCGTTTGTTTTTTAGGTCAACAAGAAGTCCGAATTTGCATAGAAAATCGGCGCCAATGATCGGACGATTCACAGCAGCTATGATAAAAGCGTGCGTGAAGGTTCGTTTTAGTCCGAGATCCACCTGTAGCAACTTTGTGCCGTAAGTAAGGATGGGTGTTCCATTGGCGGCCGATAAGACTAGATCGGGGTTTCGTTTATGAATAGTATATAAATGTTTGAAGTTAAAGACTGGAATAACCGATAGGTCAGCGCCAGTATCTATCAAATAGGTTAATTTTGTTAATTTATCGTGTATATGTAGACGAGTCGAGGTTTTAATGTTTGATGTAGCAGGTATAATGTGGCTGTTCGATGTGTTGATCGAAACCCGCTGAATTTTTAGTTTTTTGTGTTCGGATCGACTTCCATGCTGGCAGTTGAATTCGATTTACGCCAGTTGCACGGATTGTAGCATTTTTTAGCTGCTTTACCGAACTTGTAATGATACCAACATAAACCCCGTTGGTGGTTGTTGGTATTGTTATTGGTAGAGTGAGTGCGCGATGTGGATCGTCGCCCTTGCGACCTGTTTCTTCCGCTTCGACATAGATTATCTAATCTGGATTCTAAGCGGGCCAGGCGATCTGCAATCGTGCCGGTATGTGCAGGAGAACGATTTTCTCTACTGTGGTCACGATTCGTCTGCACTCTACTTCTCGACTGTCTATTAGTATTTTGACTATAAGAGGGTTGTACCTCGTTAACTTGGCGATTTGATTGGGGACCGATGTTCATTATATCAAACATCCGATCAGCCGTCGCTGCCAATTCGTCGATTTCTGTTGTGTCTGGTTGGGCCGCTAGTGCGATCCGAATTAGCTCGGGCATTTTTCGCAACCAGATTGATCGGACGAATCTTTCACTGACCAGTTGATTCTTGCCAGCGAGTGCGCGTATATGACGCAATGCCTCTGATGGGCGACGGTCGCCAAGGTTTTGCTCCGACAATAATACTTCCAATTTTTGTTCGTCGGTGGGTTCGAGGCGCGCCAATAACGTATGTTTCAGTTCGTTATAATGGTTTTCTTGTGGCGGCTTTTGGAGGAAGTCTGTTATTATTGCGAATGTCTCGGGTGAAATGCAACTTAATATATGTGCGTATTTTGATTTTTGGGCGGTGATGCTACGGAGCTCAAACTGGATCTCCGCCAGTTGGAACCAGCTATTTGCTTGGTTATGCCAGAATGGAGGCAGGTTCAATTTCGTTTGTCCTGCGATCTCCATATTCACGTCTGTACTATCACCCGTGATGTGTGCATCAAGCGGGGTTGGCGGAACATTTTTGTTTTGTGAGCCCGTAGGTTTTGGCTGTTCGCCCTTATCACCGTTTAATGGCATTTTTAATAAAATCGAAATAATTATTTCGTTAAACCCAAAAAAAAATAAAAATATAACGCAAAGTGAAAAGGTGCTGCTAGTGTTTGCACTGCCGAGACCCCCCCAAGTACGGGACGAGCCGCCACCTTCGTCTTGGGTCGTCGTCTCGACAGTCCTTAGACCCGCAGAAGAAACTAACTAAGAAAAAAAATTCGGAATGATTACCGTGTAAAAAATAAAGTGAAATTTTTGAAAATTGATAATGAAGAGAAAAAAAATTTTATTGCGAAAGATAATTAAAAGAAATTTTAGACGAACGGAAAAATAAAATCCTTTGAAAACGAACGAGAGAGAGAACAAAAACAAAAAAAAATAAAACCAATCGTTAAATAATGCTTCGAACCGGGATGTAAGTAAAAAAAAATGATGCGAAGAGTGGTGGTGGAAATTTTACAAAAATTTTGAAAATAAATGATAATAATGATTCTACGTTACACAGCCAAGTCGATGCAAGAAAATTAATAATTAAAAAAATGTAAAGCTGAATTTTTATATATATTGCGACTTGGGCTGTACAAAAAAAATTATAAATATTAATTAAAATTGTGATTGTAAAAACTTGCGATTCTTCACTGCTCCGTTGCACCACGTGCGTTGGTGTTTGTTTTTGACTCTTTCGGATTTTGTAATGTTCCTTTTATGATTTTAATTACCGTTACAAGTTGATTTGGTAATAAATAATTTGTGTTAGGCGTTGGTTACGCCGTTGCTTAATTTTCCGTTCTGTCGCCGTTTGAAAATAATCAAATTTTTAATTCTGTTGTTTTGTTTGTTGTATTCCCTGGATGATTGTTATCTTTTTGGGATTTATACCGCGTTGTCGTTATTATTGTAATAGTATCCTTGATAAAAGTTGTGTTTCAATGTTGCATGATTTGCAATTTACTGTTGTTTATGCCTCCTTTGTTTGTGACTCCATTTTATTATTATTTTTTTTTTGTTTGTGACTCCATTTTTTTTGTAGTGTACGCATAAAATAATAAAAAAAAATTCGTGTTAGCGTACTTAAAAAAAAACGTATTTTTATTATGTTGGAAGACAATCTTACCTTGTGGCCGGTGCTTGTTTTGCACCTGGCCGATTTTAGTGAAACACCTTTTTGTTTAAATATTCCGCTCGTATTGCGTGTTTCCTCGCCTACTGGCGTTATGCGAGTTTCCGCTCCTGCGGATGGTTCCCTCACGGCTATTGTGTCCTTTGTCGGACGGTCACCACTATGGAGTCTGTACGTTTATTCTGAGATAAATTCCGGGGTAATTAAAACGCGACTTAATTGATTCACAAGCGGCTACACAAATTTATTGGCGTGTGCCGCATTTATTTATATTAATCCAAACGTTATAAATATGGGGATATAAAAAACCACCACCACGTTAATTATTTATTTCACTACAACGCTATGAAACGACTGTAATTTTATTTTAATTATTTTCAACCCGGAATTATAATAATTTAGTTATAATAATTTTTACGTTTTATAAAAATTGAAATATGTCACAGCCGGCAAGAAGGTATCGCCGTGCTTAACCATGAGAGAGTGTGTGTGTAAGTATTTTTGACACGATGAACTAAAAATATATGATGAATATTTTGCGTTCGTAAATCAGCGCACTGAAATAAAAGTTAAATTGTGCTAAAACATTATTTGATGATTAGTTATGAATAACTACAAAAGATGGTGGTGAAATCGTTTTTGAGTGTTGTACTAAGGTGTCTAAGATATCTGCTTAGTACAAAGTAGCGAACTCTAGGTACAAATATATTATATGTGGAATATATTTAAGCACAGATTCGAACCCTAGAGCAAATCAAAATACACTTAATTGTCACTACTAAACTCAAAAAAAGGCTATTCAAATACAATTATATTTTATAGTCGAAATGAGTTGCATTTCGAATAATTGTAGGGATAAACGAATTGGAATAATTAATTGCATGAGTGAATCACTACAATGTCAAGACGCGAACGGATTTGTCGGTTGAACATTCGTAATGATGGTGAAACGCCAGTTGTAGCATGGGGTGTACGACGGTAATTTAGTAAGATCTTGCACAATTCCTTACTTATGTCCTCCCGATCACAATTTATGGCTTTCAATTTATTTTTGAATGTTTGTATGTGCCTTTCCGTCTGGCCATTCGTTGCTGGATGATACGGAGCACTCAACCTGTGTTGGGTTCCATTCACTTTCATGAAATGTTGGAAATTATCGGACGTAAACTGAGTTCCGTTATCACTCACCAACATTTCCGGAATCCCGAATTTCGCAAATATCTCCCGGCATATATTAATTGTAATCTCCGTTGTAATGTTTGGAATAATATGTATTTCTGGCCATTTGCTGTAGGCGTCGACTAGAATAGAAAAATATTTACCCATGAATGGCCCGGCAAAGTCAATATGTACCCTTTCAAATGGATATTTCGCTGCTTCCCATACGTGTGTCGGAGCTTTCTTTGGATTCGATCTTGTTTTTTGACATTGTAAGCAGTTTTTCGACAAATTTTCAATGTCGCTATCCAGTTTTGGCCACCAGCAGAAACTCCTGGCCAATGACTTCATCCGCGTAATCTCAAAATGTGCTGTATGCAGTTCTTGCAACACTTCCTGTCGTAAATTTTCTGGAATGTAAACTCGGAGTCCACGTAGAAGGCATCCACTCTGAAGTGTAAACTCCGTTTGTTCGATATTGAACCTTTGATCAGGCTTGACTATCTTTCCTGTCTGTAGTCTCTCGATTAAATATTTCACCGTATCATCATTGGTCGTAGCCTCTCGTAGTCGATCGACAGTCACCGGTAACGTTTCGATTGCGTTGATTTCGATCAGGTCGATAAGTTCGATACTTGTATTTGTTTCGGCACGCGGCAATCGTGACAGGGCATCCGCGTTTGAATGATCCCATGATTTGCGATATTGTATTTCGTATTCGAATGCCTGCAGAAATATTGCGTAGTGCTGCATTCGTGTAGCTGATAATGTCGGAAGTCCCTTGTCCGGTGAAAGAATTTGCATTAGAGGCTTATTATCAGTAATCAAAATAAATTTACGAGCGTAAACGTACTGATAGAATTTCCGAACGCCGCACATGATGGCGTATGCCTCACGGTCAATCTGTGGATATCGTTGCTGTACATCAGATAGGGTTTGCGATGCAAATTGTATAGGCATTTCACTTCCATCCGGATAAACGTGACTCAGTACCGCCCCCACACCAACTGGACTAGCGTCAGTAGCCAATACTAACGGCATTTTTGGATCGTAGTGTACTAAGTGTATCTCCTGTTGGATTAGCATTTCCAGGTTGTGAAATGTTGTTTTGCATTCCTCGTCCCAAACAAATTTGACTTTATCTTTCAGCAGATTATTCAGAGGGTAAATAACCGTGCTGAGATTTTTGAAAAATCGTCCGTAGTAATTTATCAGTCCAAGGAATGCACGAACCTCATCCTTTTTTTTGGTTCCGCCATCTGTGTAATTGCCTCGATCTTGCTTTGAGTTTTGTGAATACCATGCCGATCGATTTTGTAACCACAATATTCGATTTCAGGTGCCATGAACTCGCATTTATTGAAATTTACTCTCTTGTTGTACTTGATCAACCGCGCCAATACTTTCTCAAGTCGTTGCATATGAGATTCGTCATTAGGCGCTGTAATTTTGATGTCATCCAAGAACACTGATACTCCATCGATGTCCTTCAGAATTTGCTCAATTTCTCGCTGCCATTTTGCTGGTCCAGATGCAATACCATACATAAGTCTCGTTGGCTGAAACAAGCCGCGATGCGTACTTAACGTTAATATTTCCCGATCATCTGGATGTACTTCCATTTGCAAGTATGCTTTATGTAGGTCAATTTTTGAAAATTTGTCACCTCCCGCCATCGCCGCAAAGAGATCTTCAATCGTAGGAAGTGGATGTTCCTCGACTAGTATACGAGGATTCACCGTAATCTTATAGTCCCCACATAGGCGGACTTTATCACCCTTCTTTTTGACAGGAACAATGGGTGTAGCCCATCTGGATGAATCGACTTTTTGTAAGATGCCGCTTTGTTCCAAATCCTCGAGTTCTTGTTCCACCGCGTCTCGTAAAGCAAATGGTATTTTCCTTGCCTTTATGAAAATAGGTTGTGAGCTCTCTTTTAACTTTTAAATTGCTTTAGCTATAGTTAAAGCGTTGTCAAGTGTAAGGTCCGCGGTTTCCAACAAGCGGCTTTGGATTCTGGCGCTGCGTAGTCCAAATACGATTTGATTACGTAAAGCTGTAGTTAGATAAGCCCCGAATTTACAGTTGATTGCCAGTTTTCGTAAGGCTACAGAGAATTCATCAACCGATTCATCGTCAGCTTGTTTCCTTAGATGGAATCGGTAATTCTCCATGATCTCCAGTGGAGCTGGATCGTACACTTTTGTAAGCATGTCGACGATTTCTTTGTAAGTTTTGTTCTTTGGTTTATCCGGTGCAATTTTATCACAAAGAACATCAAATGCTTCTTGACTCATGTAATGGAGTAGTAGAGGCACTTTTTTCTCATCTGGTCTAGCCACGATTTGCATTGCTCCCTCAAAACGCTCGACCCAACGCGACCACAATGTTTTCTTTTCGTATTTCTCAAAAATTGTATAATCTGTCATTGTAAATGGAAATGTTTAATGGTGTACCAACAGATCCGTAGCGACAGATAAATTTATTTTTCACTAATGTAGGTTATGTTCCCACCACATGTGCACATAAACTTTTTTTTTTTTTTTTTCTTGAAATACTGACACTGACAGCCGCAATTGTCGACGTAATTTGCTTTTTTTTTATTATTATTATTTAAGACTGTTGCTTATTTCATTAATTTCTACATTTTTAATTTTTAATTTTTATCCTCGTCGCCACTAATATAAACGCGACTTTTTTCATACTGTTATTTATTCATAATGTCTAATACGTTTACATAATGTATGTACATAAAATGTTTATCATCAGGGTTGCCAGGGGTGCTATGTTCACATGGATAAAACATAATTCTTAAAATATAAATATATACATAATATTAATTACAAATATCACAAAACTGAATGCACAATGCAACTTTTCACTGTTTGACGTTTCTCCCTTTAGTTTGGGCGATAATTTTTGCTCTTGTTAAAGAACCTTAAGGATTTGTTCGAAGTTTGTAATAATTTTGTTTTTGTAATAATTTTAACAGGAGTGAAATAATTTTCTCTTCCATGTTTTGTAATAAGTTTGATTTGTACTATTTTTTTTAGAAATAAATTAACGTGATACGGCTTAATTATTGTTATTGCGCGCTTTTGTTTATGAATATTATTACCGAAGTGTCAAATTTACTACACCTAGTGGCTGTGATAATTTGGTTGCATACAAAATAATGTCATAATTATTACAGCTGGAATAATTATCACAAACTTCGAACACGTCCTAAATGACAATTCAAATTTAACGAAACTGAACGATAAGTTCTTAAAGTTTCGCTGGCCAGTAACATGCAAGTTCGTTCCTATGGTCGCATTCTTACTTAAATTTCTTAAAGACTATATTATATTTTACATTTTACTTTATACAAATTAAAAAATATATTGCTGTCTTATAATATGCCCATTTTGAACTAATATCCTATCCGGTCCTACATTTTTTGACTTTACCTTAAGTTTAAACGAAAATTTTCGCTTTGTTAAATTGGGGTAAAGTGACAAGTCGTTTTATCGAAACTGAACGAAAAGTTGCTAAAGATTCGCTGGTCAGTAATATTGAAAGTCTATTACCATGTTTCCAAGTATCGAGTTCAAATAAGTTTAAGTTTCGTTGAGTTAAAAACATGGCGGCGCTAACCCGTACCGTTTCCATGAACAGAGTTAGGAGTTAGAGATAAAGAAAAATATTTCGATAGAATAAAAAAACAAAATTGCTTGTTGAATAAAAACAAAATTTTTATTTCACTTTGATATATCGTCATAATGTTGACAACGACATTTTTGTGTATTTTTTTAAATTATCCTGGGGAAATATACTCCATAATATGCGAAACGCTATTTATAATTTAAAAAAATGTTTGACAGATAGAATCTAACTCAAACGCACAAAATTCGTCGAGTTTATTTGGATTTAACGAAACTCTACCCTAATAAGCGTTCCATGCACATAAATCGAGTTGAACCTAGGTTAACTATATCATGAAAACATGATATATATAGCGTACCACTACGTTAAGTTCTTACTGACTCGCTGTTCTTGCCTTTAAGTTAGATTCTATCTGTCAAACATTTTTTAAAATTATAAACGGCGCTTCGCTTATTATTAAACATATTTCACAAAAATAATTTAAAAAAATACAGAAAAATGTCTTTGTCAACGTTACGACGATATATCAAAGCGAAATACAAATTTTGTTTTTGTTTAACAAACAATTTTGTGTTTTATTCTATCAAATTATTTTTCTTTGGCCCTTTCCGAAAGTTATACTTATTTATTTAGACATACTTATTTGCCGCCATCTTAAATAAGTAATGTAAAATCATCCGAAATGATTTCACATACTTATTTAACACTAGAACTACCGACCGGTCAAAATGACCGATTTACATTTATTGAATTCATTTTTTTAATTATTATGTTAGAATTGTTTTGGACATTTTTGATGATTTTTAATTTAATTACTTTATTGTCATATTAAAACTAAACAAAAATTTCTAACATAATCATACAAAAAAAAAATTAATTCAATAAATGTAAATACGTAATTTTGACGGGTTGGTAGTTCTAGTGTTAATATTTTGACAGAAACGTCAAAACCATAACAAATAAATTTGTGTTAGAAAAATGAATGAAGCTAAGAAATTCTTGCTTCTTACCTATTTAATAAATAAAAATTTGTGTTAGAAAAATGGATGAAGCTAAGAAATTCTTGCTTCTTACCTATTAAATAAATAAAAATATCAAATTATGTGTGAAATTGATCGATAGATCGAAATACGAAATTGTATCAAAAATATTTTTAAGTTGAGGTTATGTGTAAATGATTATATGAATATTTAATGTTTCAACTTAAAAATATTAAAAATAAATTAAAAAAAAATATATACATTACATCGCACGTTATATAATTTTCGTTTCATTTTATGTTTATTTTATAAATTTTAATTAAATTGTTTTATAAACAGGTTATTATTAATGGTTATCAAAATGTAAACAATGAAAAGTTTGACAGAATTTTATTTTTCATTTTTTATTTTGTAAGAAAGAGATAGCAACATACTTATTTAAATAAGTTACCTCGCCAACATACTTATTTAAGATGGCGGCAAATAAGTATGTCTAAATAAATAAGTATAACTTTCGGAAAGGGTCTTTATCTCTAAATCTTAACTCTGTTCATGAAAACGGTACGGGTTAGCGCCGCCATGTTTTCAACTCAACGAAACCTAATTGTCAGAATTGTTGTTTTTAAATTGTGTTTTATGGATATCACTCGCTGTTTATTCCCTAGATGGCAGCACTAGTTAGTTTTATGGTTTGTTCAAGTACACACAATTTTTTATGATTATTCGATCTATCGAAGAGAGCTAAGAACATGTGTTTTTTTCATTACTTTGTGATTAACAATAAATACTTTTGTTCATTAAACATCCGAAGTTATTAAGTTATTTACCCATAATTTCACATATAATCGACACTAATACCCCAAACACATAAGCGGTTGTCTACGCCTGACTTCTCTTCTCTTCGTCTTTATGATTTTTTGCAACCACATAATCAGTCAAAATTAGAGAAATATAAAGAAAAATTCTAAATCTAAATTAACAAAAATTCAATTTTTTACTGCTTTAGACATTGTTTTGAACAATTCAGAATTTTCTTTTGATAACAAAATTTATAAACAAACCTTTGGTTCCCCTATGAGTTCTCCCATAAACCCCATATTAGCAAATTTAGTAATGGAAAATTTAGAAAATTCAGTGTTAAACTCTTTAGACTTGCAACCTTTTATTCTACTTTAGATATGTGGACGACATAATTACTGCGGTACCGATAAATAAAATAGATTATTTTTTAGAAGCGTTTAATCAAAAACGATGTAATACCGAGACGTCTCGTGACCATTTATTTTCAAAAAATAAAAAAACAATAACAACAAATGGTAAATACAGTAGAATTGTAATAACTTTATCTTCTTAATTTCTTTAAATTAGACTCTCTGCTGTTAATTTCTTCTTACCTCTTACTTCTTCTTGGTTTGCGTTTGACTTGAATTGAGTTTCTACGAGTATAAAAATACAAAAAACAAATCGAACAATATTTCTCACCTTTTATTTTTGTTTATTTTTTGTGTTTACAATTTTTATGTGTGAGTACGTACATCAATTCATACAAAATTTGTGATAGTTTGCAACAAATAAATAAATAACATTATGCTAGATGCATAGAAAATAAATGCTTCTCGTATAGTTTCCTAATAGGTTTATGTTATTGGTTTTGGATTTTTTAACCTTTATTTAACCTTTTCCCGACTGAATAAAAAAAACTACATATTTCGGCTGGAGTTCATATTTTTTATATGAAAATAAAGCGAATTTATGTTACTAAACATGGGTGTACATTGCGTTATGAACTATTGGTTGTGCCAAGCTGGGAATATACATATGATTATGATACTTATTAAATGTGGCATTCTAGGTGTTTTGGCGTCTATTGGAGGGGGGGATCAAAGTTGAGTAGATTAATCTACCAGCTCCGTAACCTTCCAGTAGGGTGCGCATCACGTGTGCTGTTCTGGTCTTGTCATTAGGCAGCTGCGTGATGGGTACAATTGTGTAAGGGGTAACCTGTTCACAATTCGCAAGTGTACGTACTGCCTCCTCGTGGCAACCACTGGTAACTAAGGCCACTTGGCACATCTTTGGCCATTTGGCAAAGGCTAAAGTACGGCGCTAAAGGAGAAAACCTTGACAAAAAACCCTAATCTAAGGTGGAACAGCATATGCCGAAAGATGAATGGCTGATAGGTTAATCAGCCCAAAATATGCGGACTCTGGATACCAGGCACCCTCCAGTTTTATTTAGCCTTCCTGTAGTAAAGCTGGGTGACCTACAGGTGATTTGCAATTCCGAGCAACTCGTAAGAGTAAAATCAAACGGAATACGGGGCAGGAGTAGGAATATACGGGAGTGGGACAACCCTCTCGAGGTCCTTGAGCTCCAATGCCACATCTAGGAGGGAGAGCAATAAGCCCAGATAGTATGTATCACGTACCGGGAGGCAGTATCGTCAGGTTCATTAAGAACCTGAATATTGACTGGACGGATAATTAAGCAGGGGCCAGCACAATAGATCTTTTAGGTCGCAGTGCGAAGTGGCTGATCGCCCGCATGGCCCCCCATAATAATAATAATAATAAATGTGGCATTCTAAATTGAATTTTAGATGAAGTTCTGGAATATGGCCAAGTATAATGGAACTTGTCTCTTTCTCAACCGCTTATAAGGAAACTTTTTATGTGCGTTTGAAATGGGATTTTAAAACGATTTTTGGAAGAAGTCCTGACGTATGACCAAGTATAATGGAACTTGCCTATTTCTCAACTAATTATGATGAAATTCGGGTTGTGCGTTGGAAATTGGATTCTAAAATGATTTTTGGAAGAAGTTCGGGAATATGGCAAAGTAGGATGGAACTTGGCTATTTCTTGAACGATTTTGACGAAATTCTATTTATACGACGGATATGGGATCTTCAAATGATTTTTAGATAAAGTTCTGGAATATGGCCAAGTTGAATAGAACTTGGCTATTTCTTGAACGATTTTGATGAAATTCGACTTGTATGAGAGATTTAAATGATTTTTAGATGAAGTTCTGGAATATGGCCAAGTAGAATGGAACTTGGATATTTCTTGAACGATTATGATGAAATTCGACAAGTGCGACAGAAATGGGATTCTAAAATGATATTTAGAAAAAGTTCTGGAATATGGTCAATTAGGAAGGGATTCGGTTATTTCTCAATCGATTATGATAAAATTTTACTTGTGTGTTTACAGAGGAATACAATTTTGTGATCAATTAAAATTGTTGGTTTAGAAATTCGATATGAAGTTTGCAAGTATGTCAAAGGTGTTAAAGATTTTTTCTATTAGATTGGTTATTTACTAGAAGATATTTTTCCGCAATTGTTTAAAAAACACTTTTGATTGAAATATAATGTGACTCTAAAGAAATAAAATAAACTTTGTTTGGGGATTTTACTAACAATTGAGCTAATAAAAAGTAAAATGAGGGGGCATTAGAATAAATATTACCTGTCCCACTGTCGTTCAATTAGCAAAGCTGGTTAGAAAACACTTTCTATACAATAAGCATTGAGAAGCATAATGGAGATTGGCTGAAAAGAATCTCTATTTGAATTGCGGAAAAGCCGGTTTTTCTTATTTTTAGAATTCTTTTAATATACAATTTAAAATTAGTTTAGGCAAAGCGAGAAAACGCTAGTAATAAAGCAGAAAGAGTTCTAAATATGACGAAATTGACAATTCTGTACTACACCTATTCATGCAGTCATGTTTTTCGGCCATAACACAGCTTTTCGAAATTGTTTTTGTAACACTACACAAGCATCATGAATAACATGAGATAGTTGGCAACATGTTGACTAAAATAACCCTGTTGTTTTCTGAATGCCCCGATTTATCGAAAGTTTCATGGCAATGTTATGTATCGAATGTCATTTTGCCCATCAGTAAATTTTGAAAGCCAACATGTTGCGGGACCTGAAAGCGCCCAATGGCACCTATTTCCAAGCCTTTGAAAGCTTACTAAAAGCGATTGTTTTGGAGTCAATGCTTTAATTTTCGACTTTATTTTTTAAAGCCAACATATCAAAAATTCGTTGATCTCATACTGTTTGAATAATAATTCAAATCGAATCATTTTTGACGTCAAGAACGACGTGATGATAATTATCTTTAGCAAAAATCAAGGGACATATCAAACACCTGATAAATAAAAGCACATAAGCAGCACGGTTATTGTACAATTGAAATTGTAATTAAATAAGTAGTTTATATAAAAACCGCTAATACTTAAGCAAATTAATTAATGAAATATATGTAATATTAGGTAAAAATAATATTAAATATAAGTGATAATTATATTAATTATTATAATAAGTGATATATGCAAAATGAAAAGTTTTTGATCGAATAGACCCCTTGTTTGATTCATAAATTTATTTTAGAATTATGTTCATTTTACACTTTACAGGGATACTAACTACAGTTTCGTTAATTAGACTACAATTTAAAATGATCAGTCAATCAAGAAGCTATAGTAATATTTTTTGACGTTTTCTCTAAATAGGGAAATCCATGAAAACTTGGGAACTTTGCTTTAAAATTAGATTTACCTTTACCAGGAGGGATGTGCGTGTGATTTTTATTCCAGAAATGGTGGAAAGATCCCCTGAGGATGTTAGGCCTTACAGATCCATTAGCTGCACATTATTTATTCTGAAAACCAAACCTTGCATAAAATACTGGTTCAGTAGATTAGATTCAACGCCTTCACGTGACCTGACATCATAAATTGATGACATACTCCGGAACAAAAAGGTACTATTATGTTCCTTCATTGCCAAGTTCAAAGTCCTTCCAGAACAAGGACAATCATGGGGTATAGACTCAGCCTGACCCTTTAAATAGTTTGCTTCTTTATAGCATCATGAATAAAATAAGATGTTATTAATAATTAATTACAAAATGTTTAATAATAACTATTACTCCTATTATGGTTCTCACCTCACCGAGAAATACTATGCAAATGTGACTAGATTTGTATGTAATTTTTCGGTGAGGTGAGAACCATAATATGGCTAAGAGATTCTTTTCAGCCAATCTCCATTGTGCTTCTCAATGATTATTGCATAGAAAGTGTTTCTAACCAGCTTTGCTAATTGAGCGACAGTGGGACAGGTAATATTTATTCTAATGCCCCCTCATTTTACTTTTTATTAGTTCAACTGTTAGTAAAATCCCCCAAACAAAGTTTATTTTATTTCTTTAGAGTCACATTATATTTCAATCAAAAGTGTTTTTTAAATAATTTACTTTTATTTGCGGAAAAATATCATCTAGTAAATAATCAATCTAATAGAAAAAATCTTTAACACCTTTGACATACTTGCTAAACTTCATATCGAATTTCTAAACCAACAATTTAATTGTTCACAAAATGGTATTCCTCTGTAAACACACAAGTAAAATTTCATCATAATCGATTGAGAAATGACCGAGTCCCTTCTTAATTGACTATATTCCAGAACTTTATCATTAGAAATATCATTTTAGAATCCCATTTCTGTCGCACTTGTCGAATTTCATCATAATCGTTCTAGAAATATCCAAGTTCCATTCTACTTGGCCATATTCCAGAACTTCATCTAAAAATCATTTAAATCTCTCATACAAGTCGAATTTCATCAAAATCGTTCAAGAAATAGCCAAGTTCTATTCAACTTGGCCATATTCCAGAACTTTATCTAAAAATCATTTGAAGATCCCATATCCGTCGTATAAATAGAATTTCGTCAAAATCGTTCAAGAAATAGCCAAGTTCCATCCTACTTGGCCATATTCCAGAACTTCTTCTAAATATCATTTTAGAATCCCATTTTTATCGCACTGGTCGAATTTCATCTAAATCGTTCAAGAAATAGGCAAGTTGCATCCTACTTGGCCATATTCCAGAACTTCATCTAAAAATCATTTGAAGGTCCCATTTCCATCATACAAGTCGAATTTCATCAAAATCGTTCAAGAAATATCCAAGTTCAATCCTACTTGGCCATATTCCAGAACTTCATCTAAAAATCACTTGAAGGTCCCATTTCCGATGTACAAGTAGAATTTTGTCAAAATCGTTCAAGAAATAGGCAAGTTCCATCCTACTTGGCCATATTCCAGAACTTCATCTAAAAATCAAACTTGAAGGTCCCATTTTCATCATACAAGTCGAGTTTCATCGAAATAGTTCAAGAAATATCCAAGTTCCATCCTACTTGGCCATATTCCAGAACTTCATCTAAAAATCATTTGAAGATCCCATTTCCGTCGTTCATATAGAATTTCATCATAATCGGTTTAGAAATAACCGAGTTCCTTCCTAATTGGCCATATTCCAGAACTTCATCTAAAAATCATTTGAAGGTCCCATTTCCATCATACAAGTCGAATTTCATCAAAATCGTTCAAGAAATATCCAAATTCCATCCTACTTGGCCATATTCCAGAACTTCATCTAAAAATCATTTGAAGGCCCCATTTCCATCATATAAGTCGAATTTCGTCAAAATCGTTCAAGAAATATCCAAGTTCCATTCTACTTGGCCATATTCCAGAACTTCATCTAAATATCATTTTAGAATCTCATTTCTATCGCACTTGTCGAATTTCATCAAAATCGTTCAAGAAATATCCAAGTTCCATTCTATTTGGCCATATTCCAGAACTTCATCTAAAAATCATTTGAAGATCCCATTTCCGTCGTACAAGTAGAATTTCGTCAAAATCGTTCAAGAAATAGCCAAGTTCCATCCTACTTGGTCATATTCCAGAACTGCATCTAAAAATCAAACTTGAAGGTCCCATTTCCATCATACAAGTCGAATTTCATCAAAATAGTTCAAGAAATATCCCAGTTCCGTTCTACTTGGCCATATTCCAGAACTTCATCTAAAAATCATTTGAAGATCCCATTTCCATCGTACAAGTCGAATTTCATCATAATCTGTTGAGAAATATACAAGTGCCATACTACTTGGCCATATTCCAGAATCTTATCTAAAAATCATTTTAGAATCCCACATTTAGTCAGTATCGTATTCAAATGTATATTGCTGGTTGGCCACAATAAATAACCCATATCCCCCCCCCCCCCTCAAAGAAAAAAACAAATAATCATATATTCCCTTTATTCACCGGTCGTGAAACAGTTAATACCAGTTTAGCTCTAAGGGTCTATTCCAATTACCGACTTATTTGTTTTCACCGACTTATTCAAATAAGTCTGCTGATGAGGTGACTTATTTTCTATCTCTTTCTTTCATAAAAAACTTATTTGGGTTCATGCAAACTATTCAGTTCTGATCAATGTAACTATGAAAATTCTGTCATATTCATAATATTTTGTTGTTGCGGTAAATCACATCATACGTAAATTTTTAAATGAAGAGAAAGGCGTATAACACGCGAACGGTTTCCCGTAAATGGTGTGATTATTGATATTGGATCACACGTCAACTGATATCCACTGATGAATTTTTTGTTATTATCAGCTGTCAAAATAAGTAAAAATAAATATATCCACTGATGAATTTTTTGTTATTATCAGCTGTCAAAATAAGTTAGCAAAATGAATTGGAACGAGTTTACCGACTTATTCAAGATGGCGTCAAATAAGTCAATAAGTTTGAAATAAGTCGGTAATTGGAAAAGGGCCTAAATATGTAAACAAATGATAATTTTTTGTTTTATGACGACACTCAATTCTAGTATTAAAGGAGACCTTTAAATTACAACCAACAAAAAGTACAAAAACGAAAAATAAAAGAAACACAAAAATGTTTCATTCGATTTTTCTCTATTTATTACAAACACGTGGCAGAATTGTGTGACGTCACGAACACGTGACTCGAAACATCGAGCTAACCTTGCTTGAATCATGCTCACCGGTGTACTAGCGCATCCGCATACTAACTAGTTTAACACACGAAAATTTTTCTGAATACATATTTTTGATCTCGCTCAAAACAATCTCGCATTAGTTGAAGAGTAAATTTACTCAAAGAGAGAATTATGTTTTTGTGTTTTTAAGTATATTGCGTAGGAGCTCACTGTATTGTTCGAAATATAATTTCTACACCCAAATAGGTATTTTCTACACCCAACTAATTTGAATGTTTATTTATTCGACACGAGACGTCTCTATGAAATCTACTATAGTTTTTGGTTTAATTCAGCAAATAATAGAATAAAATTTACTATACAAAAAGAAGTGGATAACAAAATTGCTTTTTTGGACATTTTGTTAATTCACGAACCAAATGGCAAAATTTCTTGTAATTGGTATCATAGAGATACCTGGTCAGGCAGATACATATATAAATTTTCATTCTTGGCTCCCCATCACTTATAAAATTAACACTATACAAATTTGAACCTAAAAAAATTATAAAGCTTTCCGATATTAAATTTCACAAACAAAATTTTAAAATTCTAAAAAATACATTAGTGCTTAACCAACATCCCGAAAAATTAATAAAAAACGTAATTTGGAAAACCAGAAATTTTCATAGAAATACTATATCTAAACCAGAAAATGAAATCATAAACTTTTTGGCCATTCCATATATAAAAAACCTTTATGAAAAAATAAAACGTTTGTTCCAGAATTATAATTTCAAAATTGTGGGATGTGCAGCCACAAGTCTAAATAGAAATATTTTTTCCAAAATTAAAGACAAGGTACCTTTAAAAAAGAATCAAATGTGGTTTAATAAGCCCGTTGTAGTTGCAACGCTACATATACTGGACAGACAAAACAATTTTTGGAAAAAAGAATTTATCAACACAGATATGACATCAACAAAGATCTAAATTCAAATATTAGCGCACTTACACGGCATCTGAAAAATTCAAATCATTCAATCAATTTAGATAACGTCAAAATTCTCGATAAACAGACCAGTTTTAGGAAACGATAGATTTTGGAAATGTTACATATTAAATCAAGTACAAATTCGATTAATATTGTGGAAGATTATGCTTATATTGGCAACTCGTATGATGTATTTATATAAGTTTTTTGTCTCATACTCATTTTATTTTTATTTAATTGTACAACCTTTCTACATGGAATCGCTTTAGCCAAGAAATTTTTTTTTTTTCGAAAAAATTGTCTAGGCTTTGCGTTTCCATGAAAAATCGGTTTTTAACAGCGAAATGTATAATATGGATACGGGATAGAACAAAATTTATGAAGAAACTGAAAAAGTATTTAGTGTGTGACAGAGAAAGAAAAAATCTTCGCCCTTGTCTTTAAATCCGAATTTTCGAATACCAAATTCAAATTTATATGTAGGAGGCGATAAAGCAAAGTAGCCGTCACCTAGAGACGGAAAAAATAAACGTTGCAAATTAAAAACAAGCAAGATACATTAATAGAAAAGTATGTTAATACATTTTTTAAGTTTTCAGAAAATGTGGTTAGCGTATTACAAAAAAATCGTAGTAAAAGCAGAATTTAGATTTTTGTAATTTTTATTTAACTCGTTTATAGAAGTGACTTGTTCTTAAAATCGTATTAACTTAAAAGTTAAATCGATACAGAAATTTAAATTTTTTAAAGATAAATTTTGTGAATATATTACTTACCATCATTTAAACTAAGTCCTTTATTTCTTTGGCTGGATGCTGTTGTAAATTTTCTAGGTCATAAATGGTTATTGTTGGTTCAAGAGACTTGGAAATCAACATAAAATCAATCGTATCATTTCACATCAGGAATCGTTTGTTGAAACTTTGATGGTATATTCATTACTGTATCACTGTCCACTTAAATTCAAGCAAGTGGTACTATGGTAAGGCAGAAGTAGGTTAAAATATAAATAGATTGGTTGGAACTACAGAAAGAAATTTTTTGAACAACGGCTAAGTTACCAAAATTGCATCTTAACTTTACTTATTTGTTTCACCTATCATACTATGCCGAATAGTACCTTCAATACTATAATTTAAATGTTTCAAGAGGTTTACATGTTGTGGAAGTGTCACCACAAATTAACGGTTTTCTACTGAATTAAATATTAAAATTGGTAGATTTTTCACTACATTCATAAACAATACTCTTGAGATTTGTAATAAAAAATTTTAATTTAAAATAATACCTAAATGTATAATTTTATTTTTCAATGTTTGAGTAATTTTAATATCTGAATTTGGACTGCCGTTAATTATACTGGCTGACGTTTTTTATTTTTTTTTTTTAGAAACGGAGGCGGTATCCGATGATTTTCATCAATTTTGATATGCTTCTAAACATCAAATTAAAATTTCTCCATCACGTCTCAGTTTCAAATAATGTTGTTTTAATCTTTTTGATTCGTCTTATCCTTCTCCTTAAGAACCAGCAAAAACCGTCCGTTTTAAGCAAGTTTGGGTTTCATTTTTTTTGTGAAAATTAATTCATAAATGAAAATCTTGCTTCAGGCAGTAATTACTAATGATGCTACTTGGCTACCTAATGAACAAAAATTGTCTAAATGAAAGTAAACCAACGATGAAATTTATACTTCAAAATTGAATTATTATTTTGTGAAATAGAGCCATGACCTGCTCCATACTGGAGCGTGTGTGTTATTGGATCGCAAAAATTACTACAGCAGAAGTTATTTAGAACTAAATACTCGTACAATATATTTTTTTTTAAATCTTTTTTAATTTAATTTCGAGTTGGAGCTATAATTCTTTTTTTTTACTCAGCGCTCAGCGGTATTAGCAATATACCGTGCATATTGAATTATATTGTCTCGAACATAACTATGTATATGTTTCGGTTAAAAAGATAAATTGGTAATTATGTATAATCCTCGGTTATTATATAGGGAAGGCCATCTAACTTTTTTTTTTTTTGAACTAGCGGTTATTTTGAGTATGGTAAGGGTTATGTCACTTTTGATTTGACAGAAAGTTAGTTTTATCCTTCCGCTGAACGAAAATGGTTGTGTATTTGCTTGAACAACGCTGGGAAATATTGAAACATTACTTCGAAAATCTTGGCAAAAAAATCATTTTTTCGGATGAGGCGTATTTCCATCTTGGCGGCTATGTAAACAAGCAGAATTGTCGCATTTGGGGCACGGAGAACCCGCATGTGATCGTAGAGAAGCCGATGCATCCTTAACGAGTGACTGTTTGGTGCGGATTTTGGTCTGGTGGCATCATTGGACCATTTTTCTTTGAAAATGAGCAAGGAGCCGCCGTTACTGTCAATGGTGAGCGCTACCGCGCCATGATAAACGATTTTTTGTTCCCGGCACTTGAAGAGGAGGACATAGGCAACATGTGATTTCAACAAGACGGCGCTCTGTGCCACACAGCACACGTTTCAATTGATCTTTTGCGCACTGTCTTCGAAGATCGAATTATCAGCCGAAATGCTAATGTGATTTAGCCGCCTCGGAGCTGTGATTTGACGCCGTTGGACTATTATCTTTGGGGTGCCGTCAAAGATAAGTGTTACGCCGATAAACCAGCAACGATTGACGCTCTCAAGAACAATATTCGCATTGCCATTGAAGACATAATGCCGGTTACCATCGAAAATGTGCTCAAAAATTGGACCGACCGTATGGGGTACGTCAAGGCCAGCCGAGGCAGTCATATGAATGAAATAGTATTCCATAATTAATCGGAAGGATTGTTCTTTACAATGAAAAAATAAATTTGAAAAAATATTGAGAACTTTTTGTTTTATTGCATTTTAAAAAAAAAATTTATTTGGCCCACCCTGTATATAATCACCAGTATTTTGGTGAAGGTAAATTTATATAATAACCGGTAAATAATTAGAATTACCAATTTATCACTTTGACCGAAGCATATGTATATTAAAATTTTCAAAAAACATACGTTTCATTTGCAAATCATTGGTAACCATGGTAACATATTTAAAACACATCTTGAAACACAAAAAACCCTCCCGGCGCAAAAATGTATACATTAAAGTATTTCGTTTACGAACAGTTTACGAAAGGTTCTTATTACAACATACTACTACATTTACATTCTCTATACACAGTGCTGTCAATTATATCTTGCGGCTTTGTTGTATTTTCAATTTTTTTTCTACAAATTAAATTAAAGTTGTCGTATTGTGAAAATATAAAAACTTCTGATAATTATTGTTAGTTTTTCGTGGCATTCAAGAGCAGCCTATATCCATAATATCATATAAAAATTATTATAATGAATATTTTGAAAGGTATTTAAGTAATACTCGAAGTACTTCATCTATGATTGAAATATTTTATTTCATTTCAGAAAAAGATTAATTAACAAATTTGGCACGTTGTGTCTTGTGTTGCGGCTTATTTGAAGAAAAATACTAATAAAAGATAAGATTGATTAAAATATGTTTTATTCTAATTAAATGGGGCAATTCGCACTAAACCGTTCGTCAATGTTACGCTTAAGCAGTTCGTAAACATTACGTTTAAGCGTACACATTATGAACACTTTTATACATGCTAATACATACACAAGTCTTCGCAAATTTGTTTCACTTCTCATGTGACAAAAGTACACATTACGTACTATATTTGTACCGTTTTAGTGTAACGTTTACGAACACCTTAGTATAGCAAAGTCTTCGTAAACCGTACGTTTATGATACACCTGGTCTGGAGGGTACATAAATAAGTCTTCGCCAATTTGTTTCACTTCTCATGTGACAAGAGTATCATTTATGCAACATATCTACTCATTTTTAGCGTAGCGTTTACGAACACTATAGTAGAAGAGACTATTCGTAAAATGAACGTTTGCGTTACGCGTGGCCGGCAGGGAATGAGAATTCACTTGAATGTTTGTTTATGCTAGATTTTTGACGGTTTAAGGTGGATTTATATTATCAGTTCCTTTCAGTTCCTACTCGTACCGTGTCAGACATCATCAATTTATATTATCCGTACTTTTCAATTCAGGCATTTTCTTCGTATCTTTTGGTTACATATAGAGTAAAGATAACACACAAAAATACAAAAATGTTTTAGTAGCAATTTTACAATTTTTGTTTGTTTCGTTATTCTTTCGTAATTTTTCGCCTTCGGATATCAGACAAAACATTCTTTTCAACAATATGTGTCTGAGTCGGTACGAGTAGGAACGGATAGGAAAGGATAATATAAATACTCCTATAGAAAATATATGTAACAATGTTTTTTAAGTCTGACACGATACGAGTAGGAACTGAAAGGAACTGATAATATAAATCGACCTTTACTCGTATTTTGTTGTTGTTATTTATTTTTCAGGGATGTATTTGAAATTTAAAGGAAGAAATGGTTATTAATTCTTAAATTAGTGTACGAAAGCTGGTAGCGCAATGTTTAATCATTTTTAAAATAATTAAACATTATCCAATATTTATTCCATTCATTTAAAAAAAAATCTGTTTCGAAAAATTTCGAAATGAAATTGGTTCAAATACGGCACTTATTCGGAAATACGTTTTTTGATAAAGAGGGCTACATAAAAGAGTAGTAAGACTACTAAAATAAAATTTGCTCCATTTTTTTGTGACGTAGTCAATATGATTTTTGGGCGATACCCTATCCATGTATCTCGTATATCGCTGGTTTTTAGTAACAAATGTTTGATTGTTTTATATGGAATTTTTATGTATAACTCATTTTGGAAATAATTTTCATTATGCTTTTGTTAATGATCCCGAATTGGGATTGAAAGCTCAAGCTTAAATATGCAAAAATAAAGAGCCCTATACCAAAAAAAATAATTTTGTTTAAATATAAAGAATTGGCTCATTATAAATAAAAATAATTTATTTATTAAATATGTTTTCCTTTTTTAACTTTAATTTCAAAGCTTAATTTAAATAATTTTAATTTTAATTTGCAATTCACTATGTAAATTTTATATTATGTCTGTTATTTGACAGATCGTAAATGATATTTTATATTTCCAAAATTTCGAAAATAGCGCTCTATCCACTATTTTAGCCATTGATATCGAGGTATAAATCCGAAGATATACAATTTTACACTTTTTGTTTAAACTTTAAAATTCGACTGTAAAGTTTTGAAAATGGCTTTTTGGACAAAATAGAACACACATGAGGACCTGCCCATTGTTAAAATTGCACTAATAAAACGGCGTATATCAGTTGAATAGACATTACGTTTAAATATTAAAAGGTGATGACGCCCAGGCGTTACATTTGGATGACCAGCATCTAGCACGTATATAATATTTACAAAAACGTAGATGTACATATGTATACACCACCGCTCTAAAATGGTTAGGCACTGTTAATAACAGCATAAATCATATAAAAACTCATACAAAAAAAATGTGAAAATATTTATTTTTTGTGTACATCCACGCACACATTTATGGTAATATACTAAATAAATAGGAAAACTAAAACGCGTAATTTAAATTTTCCTTTCTTATCTATGTGGCCTCCTCTTGGTTGAACAATCGCAGCGTACTGCCGAGGCATTCTCGCAATAAGTTTTGCCAGAGCTTCTGGCGTTATTGAGTTCCAAGTTGATTCATGTTTGTTACACATATCAATAGCTGATGTTGGAGCTGATTGCCATACTACCTGGTCCAGTTCTTCCTACAGTAACCCGATCGGATTCAAGTCAGGGCTCTGGAGAGGCAATTCCATAATTTTAATAGTTCCTTCCTACTCTAAATGGCGAAGATAGCATTTATATAATCGTAATCCTTCTGTTAGGTCATTATTTTGTTGAAAGATAACATTTTGATCGAAAAGTTGAATTCCTAAAGGAATTGCGTGGTTCTCCAAAATTTCTCGGTATCCTTCTTTTATTAGAATTCCATAAATTTTCACAATATCTCCTACACAAGTACCAGCAAAACAGCCCCAAATCATCACTGAACCACCTCCTTGCTTTATGGTAGCGGCAATACACTTTTTTCTGGCACATTTAACCACAGATCTTTCACGAATATTCGTCTTCGAGTATCGAACACTTAAATTTTGGACTCATCCGTCCATAAAACTTTGTTCCAATCTTCTATCGTTCAATGTCAGTGTTCACGAACCCATTTAAGTCACTTTTGTTTATTTGTTTGCGTATAGTAATGGTTTCTTTATCGGCTTTCTGCAGGCGACTTTTAACTGTAAAAACACTAACTGGTTTTAGGCGATCAATGTTTAATTCTGCAGTGATTTTATACGTCTATTCATCTTACTAATAATCACTATTCTATGATGATCTGCAGATGTTGTCGCTCTTGGTCTTCCACTACGTCTATTATTAAGGAAACTGCTACTTTCCCGATAATTTTTAACATTAAAGTCGACCGTAGCGTGGTTAAATTGCATTTTTTTGATAATCTGTGATTAGTTTTGCCAACTGTTTGGTAAGCTATTGTAAGCGCACATGTATTAGAACTATGTTATCTTCTTCAAGGCATTTTAAATATATAATTATGGAATGGCCTCCCCAGAGCTCTGACTTGAACTCGATTGAGTTACTGTGGGAAGAACTGAATGTAAGGACTGGACCGGGTAGTATGGCAATCAACTCTAACATCAGCTACTGATATGTGGAACAAACTTGAATCAACTTGGAACTCCATAACGCCAGAAATTCTGGCAAAACTTATTGCCAGAACGCCTCGACTGTGCGCTACATTTTATTAGTATATTTCCACAAATGTATGCGTGGATGTACATAAAAACAAATATTTTCACATTTTTGCTGAGTTTTTATATGATTTATGCTGTTATTGACAGTGCCAAAACGCTTTTGAGCGATACTTAGCGTCATCAGGTCATATCATCTTTTCGTTCAATATTTGAAGAGTGTAACTTCTTAACCTTATACCTACCCCAAATTCTACTTTTTTCTAATTACTGGTTCCCAAATCAAAAAATTAAAACACTACTTGTAAAAAATGTTTTTATTTTTACATTCTGTTTAATGTTTAAAAATTATAACAAATTGTCTTAAATTAAATAAATGCATTTTAAAATACACAATAAATATCCAACAAAATATATATTAATTGTTTTAATTGTTATAAATTAAAAGAATAAATAAATAAATAAATAAATAATTATTAAAATACTCACATGTACGCCATTTTAAATAAATTATTAAATTGTATTTACATATTATGGTATATGCAAATATTAAGCATAATACATCATTAAAAAATATGGCGACCCCAGAACCTTAACCAACTAATAAATTAAAAATAACAATTTAATTAATTTAATTTACGAAATATTAAATTAAAAATAAAATAATAAAGCAAATTTTTTTTCCCTATGGGTGGCGCTTATCTATTTAATTATTAATTTATGTAATTATTAATAATGACGCACTCGTGACTTTATGTGACATGCATCATAACAAGTAAGGCGTTTTTCCGGATTCAGCAGATTTATTAAATGATAAATTAATTTTTAAAAAGAAATATTTCTGTCTATATCTAAATTATTAACTATAGGGTGGGACATAATTAAATAGAAGATTTACCTGTTGAATAACTCAGAAGCTAAAAAAAATTCTTTTTTTTAGCTTCTGAGTTATTCAACAGGTAAATTTCAACACGAGACTGATGTACTTTGTGCTTTTCAAATAGCCCAACAAAAAAAAATTCATTGGTGTATTGGGTCATTGTACGACCGGCTGTGTGGTACGTGACACCATCCTGTTGAAATTAAAGGCCTTCCACATTAAGTTCGTCCACTTCTTGTCGCAAAAAGTCGCGCAACACTTTGAGTGAAAACTACTGAAAATTTATTTTCATAAAATAATTTAAGCCTTGCTGATCGCTCTTTTGGCGTATATTGCTGCATAACAAATTATATACGCGTCTAGAAATATGAAAATGGCGCCACCTTTCGATAGATTTCTCTTAAGTGTGGCCCACCCTATAGTTATATTTTGCAATTTCAAATGCCAATGTTGAAATACCAATATTTATTCAAAATTAATCGTAGGTATAGACAGGAAAACCCGACGGCATTTCAAACTGATTATATTCTTAAACTATGTTATGTATGTAGTGTAATTGAAAGTTTACAATACAGCAATATTTGGTGTGATAGATGTCTAAACGGAGGCTGGACTCTTAAGAGTTTTTTAAAAAATATATTAAATATTAGGTACTAATTGATTTTAACTTAAATTTACAACAGTTGTCTAAAAGTCTATATCTGGCGCTGTTTGAAACTAAATACTATTAATTTTTTTAAAATATTATTCCTGGAATAATATTGGTATAGATTTGTATAAATAATTTATAAATATTGGGATGGATATCCCTTTCTAATTAAAAATAAATTAATTAAAGATTAAAATTTTTGAAGAAATTACGAATAAAAACAATATCGCTTTTTGCCTTGCGGTTGGACTGGTTGAACGGTTGCTATTGTTGGATTTGTAAAAGCGGCTGCTTGTTCTTTCGACATCAATGAAAATGGTTTCAATCGTATGCACAAAAATGCCGAGACCAAACATGAAATGATCAATATCCCTAAAAGGACTATTAGAGTTGCGGCGAACCCTGGTGTCGTCATGCATATCAGACCTTCTTCACGTGCTGGATAAATTAGTGTTTCTTGGGTGGTGTTGTTTTGGTCACTAATCGAAAATGTTAAATCACCGGATGAAACAACTTTAATAATACGGTTCAAACCAATTTCTTTTTCTGGGTCAGCAGCACGAGTTCTTCTAGCGCGACGTTCATCGCGTGGTCTATCCGAACGGTGTATGTAAGCTTCTAGTGGCAACGGTGGTGGTGGACCATATTGGTGTTCGGGACCAGCGGATAAGTGATGCACATCCAATAACCCATGATCGGAACATTGTTCAGGACATTGGTAGCGACATATTTGAATTGTACACTGGAAATGAACTTCCATTGAATCGGGGAATTTAAATGCTTGGAAATGTGCATATGACAACACTGAAGCACTAGCCCCAAAGTTTTTAATTTTAGTAAATCTAGACATAAGTTTTGGACGAGTAACACATCCTCGTTGATCCACTAGTTGAATTGGTGCCCGTTTGCCATCATGTGCCATACAATTCCTAACCAACATATCGAATTTGGAATCGTCATCTTTAATCGCGAGAACCATCGTCATAGTTTGTCCGATTTTAACTAAACCTGAAACTTCTGAGGCCCATGGACCTTTCCCAACTTGAATTTGCATCCAGCAGCCAACATTATCACCCGCAAAATCAGCCCGTACAACATCTAGCATATCGACTGGGAATGGACGGAAAGTTACACTTTTTTCATATTGGTCGTGCCAAGTACAACGTAATTTTCGAGCTTGATCCCAAACCTCTTGTACTTGCGGATCATACTGAATGACAATAATATTTTCAAAGAAAGTTCCCGATCCGGTTTCATGCGAATAGCCATAGTGACCATTTTCAGTGTTTCCCGAAGTACCACATTCATGTAACCCAATATCAAATTGTGCTGATGCTCGTCCTAAACCAGCAGGTAAATGAACACAATTTATGTTGCTATAGTGACCTTTCGAGAATACAATTCCGAAAAAGGGCTGATCGAATTGAATAAAAACTTTCATGCCATTCTTTTCACATTTTACGTCAAGCGAAATAATTTTCGGCATATCTGGAACAGGATTTGCCCACAATTCATTCCCCGTTGATGAAGCAGCAAAAAGTTTGTCCGGTAAATCATGTGGTCCATTGAGTGAAGGTGGAAGAGGTGGTGGTGGGCCATGATAAGCTAATTGTGTTCCAGGCGGGGGTGGTGGTGGTCCAAATGGTTGTCCCAAACCAAGTGTAGCTGGAGATCTATTTATTCCTGCGTCTAAATTACGAAACAGTTATTGTTGAAATAACAATTACAATTTTAAATAAATTTACTTACTTCTACTGGGTCCTGGGCCTGATGGGGAGGAATGAGAAAATAGGAGGGATGCTCCTCCATCCTGATCGACCGATTCCAGTGCCACTTGATCTGAATCATCACCTCGATCTTTTGCTTCCTCGGCTGCAACTGCTTTTACGACTTCGACATCTTCACCAAGAGAATTCTGGAACAAAGAGACAATAATAACAAAAATTGTAACTTATATTTATGCTACAAATAGTTTTATTTCTAATAATTCAATAAATATATAATAATGGTAAAATAAATTATTAAAAGCTTTCTCCACTTAACGCTTGCAGATTTCAACCATTTTTAATCGAATTTTGCACGACGGCCAACTACTTTTTACAAGAAACATTAACCCAACTCTTTTTACACGGTATTTGATTTAACTCGGCTTTTTAGGCGAATTATATGATATGCGCTTTTACGTATGATACGGATGTATGTCTTGTTAAAGTTAAGGAACATAATGGCAGGATATTACTATGTGGCTAAAATACATTTTTCTCGGTTTTATTTTGACTCTTTCTATGTCCTTTGAAAGTAGGTACCGAATAAAAAAAGCAGTTGGGTGTATATGGCACCTCATACTAAGGGTGAAGTCCATACAAGGAATATAGTGCAAGAGCCGTACAAATTAGCAGCACATTACCATTGAGTGTAAATATAATAAGGAGACTACTTTAAAGTAAAAAATACACACGAGTATTATTACAGAAATTATGAAAATAATGGGGAGTTCGTTAGCGCAAAAAACTTGTTTATTTTAAAAAACTGTTTGACAGATCTTTTTTTACTATGTCTATTACGGTTCTTTGTGAACGTATTCCACATAAACTCAAAGTTCCAATGTCGTACACACCTAAGACCCATTGTTGGAGTGCATAATTCATCAGACCACCCATATTTCATGTCAGTGCTGAACGCCTACGTAAAACGAACCAATAGCCTTAGGTCATTGGTTTAGCTACCGCGTAAGGTAAGACGTTAAAAGCGAACCGTAAAGAACAGATAGGTGTGCTTTCAAGCGCTGGAAAATTTCCCTTGTATAGGAACAAACAAACAACATTAAATTAAATTCTGACTTTTAAATTCTATATCATAACATATAATCATCACAGTTGGTAGTAAAAACTTCTCAAATCATTAACATTTTGTACTAAAAATTAATGAATATAAATTACTTTATAAAGACCTTTCCTTGCAGAAATGAATATAAAGTAATTCAATATCGCATGAATAAATCGCAAGTAGACGCCACACGATTTTATTAGGGTCTGACGGATCTAACTTCAAGTTGTCTATCTCGTCCACGATAAGGAATCATGTACTTCTTGCATTATCATATCCTTCTAGTAAATCACTTTCGCTTCTGTTGGCTTGTACCGTAGTTTAGCATACTATAGTAATAGTTCTCTGGCTCTGTCGTTGCTGGAGTATTTCTGATACTTATTCTCCAAGTATCTGTAAAAGTCATCTTCTTGTGTCTTGTTCATATTCAAATTTATCATCATCGATATTTTCTTGATTGTCTTGATATTTTTTTTTTATAGTACGGTTCAAACCTCATTAGGTTCTCCATAAAATTCATTTTGTCAAGTTCGTAGCCTGCTTGTTCTATTGGACGCTTTTTATGGCTCTTGAACCCAGTCGTGGAAAATTCGTTAAATTGTCCGGTGTCATCAAATTTCAGTAATTAACATGTACGTAAAATTTCATAAAATCGGTAGGACAGAAGCGGGTGAAAAATTGATTACAAACTTCCACTCGGAGGAACAGAAAGGTGAAGTTGAATAAAATCATGTAAGAAGAGGACGGATGATAATCCCTGCCTATAAAAAATCCGTTTCTACTGCAATTTCAACTAAATTAAGCTATAGTAAACCTTTGGCAATATAGGCATAGGGCAAACCATTCGAAGTATATATTGCTGAAGATTTTCCACAGGCTTCTTAAATCCATCTAAAGGCAAAAATGCCTAAATATTTGAAATCTTCTGCAGTATCAATTTGAATACAAATACATTCATTCAAACAGTCAGAAAATTCAGTGGATATGTTCATGGTTTTTAGATAAACACCGAAGAATGGTATATTACGAGTATATCAATATTAGGGATAATATTACCCGACAGTTTAAAACAAAAATTACTGTTATTTTTGAGATTATAAGAGCACAATTCATTTGATTAACAATCATTTTATTTGTGGAGCTTTCAGAAACAAGCGCTACCTCATCTTTAAAGGTTATTTTTTGTCCATAAAAATTCAGGACGAATATCAAAATGATGTAAACTAAGGGTAGTATATGATCTAATACTGAACCTTGGAGAACACCTCAAGTAATAATTCTATTCCACTGCATTCATTCATGACTTTCCCAATTTATTTTCTATTACTTAAGTATTAGCGAAACCAATTATTAGCGATAACGATGCATACCCGCACAATTTAATTTTTACAGTAGTAACTAGGGCACCTTCTTATGGAATGGCTTAGTAAAATCGATAAACTTTATGGCTATGTTACATTTAAAGAACACAAAACGGGTTGAAAAATTATTTAAAGCATGCTCAGCGCTACATCCTTCCCTAAATCTATAAGGTTGATAAAAAAAAAAAAAAGATAGTCCATTAAGGCAAATCAAAACTCTCTCAAAACTGGTTTTAACACATTTTTCAAATGGCTGCAGGAAATAAGTTCCTCGACGAAATATTTTTCAAACCATAAAAGAAATAAGTCTTCAATTTTGCGAATAATGAAATAACTTCCAAAATTAAGAAATGCAAATACTCCCAACAAATATTTCATTTTTCATAGTAAAGTGAAATAAATATTGTACCTAAATTTTTATTTTTATTTCATATCCCAAAAAGTTATATTCTGGAAAATAAGATATAATTTTGAAATATTCTGAAAAAGGGAAATTTTCATTCTAATTTTAAAGTTAAATCTTCCTTTTCCAGAAAATTCATTTTTATCTACAAAATAATTTTAGAAGTGTTATTTCGTAACCGATATTTGGGAAATACTTTTGTCATGAAATAAGTCCCCAACTCAGCTAATCCAAAGCTTATAAACTTTAGCTATTATTTATGTTCATTTTAGTACGTTTTCAATTTCCATAGTAATATTGGGGACTTATCCAATAAAAATTTATTTGAAAAAATCGACAGCAACGAAATATGATAGTAGGGTAGTTTGACACATAATTATCCTTATTAGTTTTAGGCATTGAAAAACTCCACTAACAAGGCTTAAGCGATAAAGGGATCCACTCGAAGTAAAAATCAAAAAAATAAAGTCGCGAGAAACACAAACGAAAGTGCCAGAAGAGCGAACCAATTTGTGTTAAATATGTTGTTGTCTGAACAGCGCACAGACGACCAATGCTAAGCGGCTGTGAGGGATTCCCAAGTTTAGTAAGTGAAACACAAACGAAATAAAAACTGCATTTTATTGAGCACGAGAATAGGAATTGGAATAAGAATAAAAATTATGCCCAATAAAATAATCAAGAACCGTTTTAATGACGGGACGGGAAAGTCGGGGCTAGAGTGTTCTGCGAGGAACTTCTGTTAAAACCCTCCTTCCGTCTCCCCGACTACTGTAGCATTTTTCAAGCTGAAGTAACTGCCATAAAGGAAGTCGTAGACTGGTTGAGGAATAATGTAATATTAGTTTGAGATATTCGCATATATACGGACAGTCAGGCTGCCATTAAAGCGTTCAATCACACCTCCTCACGTCGAAAGTAGTCCAGAACTGTCTCTCAGCTCTTAACGAGATGGCAGATCAGTTCAACATCCACATTTTATGGGTGCCAGGACATTTCATAAGTACAGGGAATATAAACGCCGATGAACTGGCTCGACGTGGTATAACGGACCACTTCTCAGTAAGCAGAAAGGATATTGAAATGCCTCTTGCGGTATGCAAACGGCTGCTTCAGGAAGAAGCTAGTAAGCTGACAAGAGATCAGATCAGTGTGGTTGTTGGAGTGATTACGGGGCACTGTCTCATAGGGAGGCATGCGAGTAGACTTGGTGTCTTTTCACATGACTACTGTCGTAGTTGCGAGGACGAAGAGGAGGAAGAGAAAGTACTTCATCTTCTTTGCACCTGCCCTCGTCTGGCACGAAACAGACTAAAGTTTCTAGGGGCATCCCTCTTCAAATACCTGATGGACCTCTGTAGGATGGACGTCTGGAGTATCCAGCGCTTTGTTAACAGCTCAAAATGGTTCCAATGAGTTGGAGGAAACAATTATTCGCGGTATGGGTACGGACCATTTTTGTGTCTATGCCTGGTCCTAGTGGATCGCCACCCAAATCTAACCTAACCTAACACTAATAATTCTATTGATATATTGCCAAATAACGACGCTTAAAATTTATTTTACCTGTATATTGATACATTTCCAAATTGGACGCCAACAATCAGAATAAACAAATAAAACACAATTCTCCGATTTTAAATTTATATACAAAATGAAATGAAATTTTGTAAAATATTCTCTGGTGGAGAATAGTAACTAACTAACTAAAAGCTGAATAGAAATAATTCTATTCCAATAAAAAGTTGGAATACAATTAAGCCAGAATGAAATAAAATATAGTATATGGCATTGTTTTGTAAAATTACTAATAAAATAGAGCTAATGTAATTATATAAATAATTTATACAATATCCAAATTGTGACGTTGTCGCAAAGATTCAGATGCTAAGCTGCTTTGGGGAGCCCTGTCCTCTTAACTAGAAAACGAATTGATTGACGATAAACCTCCAAACATTTTTTATATTTAAAAGGCTTGTTTTTTTAGAATTTTTTTTGTTTTTCAAATCTAGGTTCTCATCATTTAAAAATATGCGCCAGAATAAAAGCAAATTAAGTGAAACTGTTTAATAATCTTGTTACTAATGGTTTTTCACTTTTGTAATATTGTAACATCACTTTTGGCTCGATTTCGATAGAGTTAAAGTCTCTTAAAGAATAAAATTGTACTCTATTCCACTTTTCCTAATGCGATCTCATCGTGTTGTATTAAATCTTTCCCTGACCTCTATTCAATAATGAGTTAAGCAACCCAAGGTAACCGATCCTACATTTTTATTGTTACCAGGACATCAATTTTGGTCGCAATTTGAGGATTGAGTTGAGAATTACCGGAAGGCAATAGTATTGGTAAATTGTATTGGTATTCAAAGAAGAGAGAAAAACAGAGAATAAACATTTGAAAAATAAAAAAAAAAAAACAATTATTTCAGTGTTATCTCATGCGTACGAAAGGAAGGCTGTACATATTTTTATTTCCAGTAATTTTCTGCAAAATTTAAAACTAATAAAATTGTTAATTGAATAAAGATTTAAAGATAAATAAATATTAACTAAAAATGGAAAATAAGTCAGAAAAATATTTTTAAACTATAATTATATTAATAATTTTAAATGATGAAAAATCACACGATGTACATCCTGCCTTTCCTGCGCTTGAATTAACACTAAGTCAACATCACTAATTTACTTCTCATATTTTTCACATTATCCCTCGATAATGTCGGTTTCCTTACGGTGTTGCAGGTGGTTTTCACCCTATGGTTGTTCAAGCTTTTTAGCTCGTATTGCAACTTTCTAATTTTTGGTGTTGTACTAATTGTAATGTAATTCAAGGATCCGTTATGTTATCGTAGAATTTTGGATTGCCATAATCCTTTACCTTTTGCCGTTACAAAATAAAAATAAAAAAGGTGAGAATCGAACCCGAAAGTTTATTTTAAATACATAATTGAATATCGAATGAAATAATTTGTTACAGCCTAAATGCTGATTATCAGTTCTACAAAATTTATTATTACAAACTATTATTATATCAAAACCAACAAAAATGTTTATACTATTAATGTATAGACATTTTTGTTGGTTTTGATTATACAAAAATTGATGTTTTTCAATTTTCAATTTTATGTTTTTTTTAATTTCATTTTTTAAGTTATGAAATAAAAATAATATTACGCACTTTGGTGAACATCGAACCCGAAACCTGCTGTTTTCAAGGTTTGTTGTTAACAGGTAAACAAATATATCACCTATGCAAATTGGAAATATAACATATGCAAAAACGTTGTTTGCTCCACTGGTACAAAGTACATTCACATAATTCAGAAACACAAAACTGTATTTGACAAAACATCGATTTAAGCCTGAATTCCATTGCGAATAAAAGTTTGTCAGTCAAAATAAAGGGAGATAAAAATATAAAATCGGTGGTTGTATGAAAGAAACACAAAACGAAGTCAGTCAAGATTTTACTTACATCAAATGTGTGTTTTAGTGGATCGCCATAATTATGGTCAAAAATTATCAAAATCGATGTCATTTTATGGTTATCCAACTAATATACGCACACAAATTTTGTGTACGAACGCAAATTTTTTTCCGCACACTAAGTTAATTAAAAGTTTGTTATTTTTATGGTAATTGTCATAATTTTTTTGGTGGTTGCTTCTAAAATAGCTGTAATAATACAAAAAT
Source organism: Tipula vernalis (assembly GCA_958295665.1). NCBI lineage: Eukaryota > Metazoa > Arthropoda > Insecta > Diptera > Tipulidae > Tipula > Tipula vernalis. Next base: position 282,600,979 of record OY282558.1, read on the forward strand.
ATAAAGTTTGTATACAGTTAAATTGTGATAAATTGGGATCAATTGTGATAATATCGCTAAATACTATTATTGGCAATTTAATAAAGTAATCGTTTTTTTTTAAATAATTTATTGGTGGTGAAAAAGCCAAATAAATAAATATGTAGATTCCTATAATAAAATTTTGTAATTTAAAAATAAACAATTTTTATTGTCATACGTTTATTACCGAACAAAATAACAAATTTGTTTCATAAATCGAAACGTCAAAAATAAGCAAAAAAAAAAGAAAAAAGGGGGAAAAATTGCTCATAATATATATTTTTTGGTATGGTTATGTTGGTTTTCTGGTGATATTTTGCTTAATGTTGAAATAATTTTAACTCGAGAGGAGAAATAGGGGAATATATTTTCGGTCACATGACAATATTTGGGTAATTTCATTGGATGAATGACCGGATTCAGATTGTACGAATTTATATCCATACTCGTGCAGTTACCTTGGTGGAACAAGTTTAGGAGAAAGGCGCTGGGAGATATATTAAATTAAATGGTATGTGACAAGGAGATGTGATTCGGTGACAAAAGATAATTAACGTTAATTCTGATATTGTATTATTTGTGTTTTATTATTTTATACTATATTCTCAAATGGTCCACAGTGATGCCAAGCACTGAGTGAAGAATCATATCGGTCATTTTGACGTTGCTCTCATAATATTGTAAAATGGCATTATTTTTCAGAACAAAACTAAGTAATTTAAATTCTTAAGGATTTTCAACAGTATACTATGGATGTATAACTGGATCTAATTTTTACAGCTCGAAGATGAAAACACGTGTCAGTTTTAAATAATCTAACAAGGGAACCTTTTGAACTGTCAAATTCAAAAAATTATATAAACTGTTCTAAGTTATAGTACTCTGTGAGACATTAAAGAAATCTTTTTTTATCGGCAATCAAGCTTTTTTAGGGGTTAAAACCACCCCTTAATTTATCCTCAAAAATGGTTTTTTTTTGCATATCCCGACTTCTACTCTACTTTTTTTTGATAAAACAAATTAATAATTATTCGTCATAAAAAGTACAAGTAATCGATAGTAAATTACATTATAAGGGTTGCATCTCTATTTTTTAGGGGGATGAAATTACCTGTTTTCGCAAGCTAACGGGTAGTTTTAACCTCTAAGAAGGGCTTGGTTGCCGATTAAAAAATGATTTCGTTAATGTCTTAGAGAGTAATACAACTTAGAATAGCTTTTCTAATTTTTCGAATTTGACAGTTCAAAAGGTTCCCTTGTAAGATTATTTGTGAGTCTGTGATTTGCCTTCATAAGAGTGGAAGATTTACGTTGTTGCGATCAATTATGATATTGGGGAAGAGGTATCAAAATTCAAGAAAATCCCTGCCCAAAATAACAGAAAATGTTTGCAAAATTGAATGGTTGGTTTGGTGATCTTTAACCGACGCTTTGTGGGAAAATTGTCGTCCGAGGAACCGGATAGACCCAGTTTTGCAGTGTTATTTTAAAACGGCGTTTCTTTGTGGCATAACGGATTGAGAAATATGAAATTTATTATTGTACAGACAATAAATATAAAAAATAATAAAAAATATGTGCAACGGGAAATCAACATTTAGGCTGATCCTAATGCATAAAGATGGCAGAATTACGTAAATTATGGTTTTTTAATTTGAAATTGCTATCGAAATATTTGAAATTGCTCGTTTTTCGAATAATTTACTTTTTGCAGTTAATTAGTTTCTAATTTTCTATAGTTAATTTTTCCTGTTAATATGTTTGCTGATCCCCACTCGTACTTTCTCCGGAAAAGGAAGATTTTTTAAATATGCTCGAAACTGGAGCTTCGCACTTTGAGATAAAGCACTTACATACAAGATGAGGTGAGAATTAACATAAAATCAAATCTTTGAAATCGAAGTTGAAACGGTAACAAAATAATTTTTATTGTTTGTTTATATTTTGTTTTCAGACCGTGTTACCTACTAACGTGGTATAAACTTTTTTTATTAATTTTTTTTTCTATTTTGTAGATACACAAAGGATAACACTTTCACTACAGGTCCTTTACACAGCTCAACTATCATAAGATACCAAACACCATCACTCTAGGTGATTTAGTCCCAGAAAATAGGCGTTACGAGAACACTAGTACAGCGTCCGGCAAACTGAATAACCTTACTCTTTTTAGTAACTTTACCGGGTTTTGGGTTTTATTGTAATTTAGGGTATTCTAGCCTTCGTTATACTAAATTCGCACAAACTATGGTTTATTTTTTCTCTCTAAGCCGTCTATTATACTTAATCAATGATCAATTATGTTCACACACTAATATATAATATATGAGTGACATTTGGAAAAAAAAAAATAAAATAAAAAAATATATATGTATAAATATACATATTTTTTTTTTCTTTTCCAAATGTCACTCAATTACTTAAGGCAATCAATTACATTCCTTTTTGTTTTCTTTATACACCAAAGTTTTCTCCCCTGGGGAAATTACTAATCTAATAACATTTTATTCACTAAAGCACTGATCGATGGCTTTTAACTAACCACTGTTTATTATCGCACATTCGCAATAAAATACATAAACTAGCTTCTTTTTTTTCAAAGCGCCTCTATTCATTTAACAAAATTAATTTCTAGAAGGGTCCTAACTTTCTAAATCAAAAATAAAGACTCAAACTACGGAATATTTATAAGATTAAGACCAAGAAACCATCGATTGGGCACCTCAAAGCCCAGAGATCTAGATCCACTGGAGCATCTGTGGAATTATTTAAAACAAAAATGCTATATGAAAACAGTCCAACGTCGCTCAAATATAAAAGGAAATTCTCGAAAATCTAATGAATTCGATTCCGAATTTCGATTATTTACAAATAATTTTCAAACCTTTAATTTTGTAAAGCTTTTTTTTTCAATTTTTAAGCTGAATTATTACGAATAACAATAAATTCAAACATAAATTATTTTGATTCAATTTAATTTCATTATGGTGTTATGACACTGACTAGTTTTCAAGTGCTATAACCCTCCAGACCAGGTGTATCAGAAACGTACGGTTTACGAAGACTTTGCTATACTAAGGTGTTCGTAAACGTTACACTAAAACAGTACGAATATAGTACGTAATGTGTACTTTTGTCACATGAGAAGTGAAACAAATTTGCGAAGACTTGTGTATGTATTAGTATGTATAAAAGTGTTCATAACGTGTACGCTTAAACGTAATGCTTACGAACTGCTTAAGCGTAACATTGACGAACGGTTTAGTGCGAATTGCCCCATTTAATTAGAATAAAACAATTTTTTTTAATCAATCTTATCTTTTATTTGTATTTTTCTTCAAATAAGCCGCAACACAAGACACAACATGCCAAACTTGTTAATTAATATTTTTCTGAAATGAATAAAATGTTTCAATCATAGATGAAGTACTCGAATATTACTTAAATACCTTTCAAATATTCATTATAATGATTTTCATATGATATTATGGATATAGGCTGCTCTTGAATGCCACGAAAAACTAACAATAATTATCAGAAGTTTTTATATTTTCACAATACGACAACTTTAATTTAATTTGTAAAAAAAAATTGAAAATAAAACAAAGCCGCAAGATATAATTGACAGCACTGTGTATAGAGAATGTAAATGTAGTAGTGTGTTGTAATAAGAACCTTTCGTAAACTGTTCGTAAACGAAATACTTTTGATGTATACATTTTTGCGCCGGGAGGGAAATTGCTGTAAAAACAATCAAGCGAAAAAGAGAAACAAACTAATTTTAGTGTAGACAACTATACGTAGTTATTTTGACATTTTGAAAAACAAAAATAAGAACTTGTACGTATGATCTGAAAAATAAAAATGTTTGGTTTATGAAAAAATTTTTCTTTCAAATAAAAATATAAACAAGCAAAATCTCAAAATGAGTTTTCCTTCACACAAAAAGGTGTATACATACGAGTATGTGAAAATGGCAAAAATACGTATCTGTTAACAATAAAACAATAAATTTTTAGAACTAGATCTGAGAACTAGATATCATGAATTTATTTGAATTTTTTGCGCTATATTGTATACACTCACATTTGTAAATATTTTGTATATAAATTATTTGGCCTGTTCTATTTTTATTTTTAATCACTAGAACAATGGGAAACACTAGCCAGTGTCATAACACCATTAGCGGTATTTTGTTGTAAAACATTTAAATAAATTTAGTTTTGAAATTTTTTGTTCTTTTCTTTCCTATCTAAATACTATGATTTAAATATGTACAGAATTTTTTTGTTTTAACTTTGTCAAGGAAATACGCTAATTGTTTTTTTTAAATAATTTATAAACAATTGTTACCGGAGTTATCAAAAATAGTGATCACTAAATTTTGGACCAATTTGTCACAAAATGTAAGTTACTTTTTGTCACGAAAAAAATTGACAATTTGGAACATATTTATACTGATATTTTAACATTGATATTTAATGATATTACTGATATTTTATGTCAAAATCTATGTTAATTTGGTCCATAAAAATAAAAGGTTTTATTCACCAATTTTTCACAAAATTCACACTCTTGTTGACTCTTTACATTTTTCGGTTAACTTATTTCTTCAGTGAAGTTTAAGCATTTCATTGGTAAACAACAATATGGAAATGAGCTCCGCATATAAAAAGCGTTTTGAAGTGGTGTTCTTAGTTACACATCCCAAAGGAACGAAAATAAATGGGAAGCAGGTAGCAAAATACACGAAAACATATATGCATTTGTGAAGAAATGAAACTGCTTAGAGACTGTGGAAATGTGGATGACTTACCTGAAAGAGGTTTAGATAGAGTCACTTCAGAGAAGGAAGATAAAGTCATTTTTAATTTGTTCGACAAAAATCCAGCAACAAATCTGGAAATAAAGATTGGATATTACAAGAGGATAACGACCCTAAACAGCGGAGTACCCTTTGCACCCAAAAAGTCATTCAAACTTTGGATTGGCCGTGAAAGAATCCAGATGCTAATCTGATCGAAAGCTTCTAGGACTATATGAAGCAAAGCTTATATGAACCATATTAACAACCGCACATTTGGAAAGACTTGAATCCAGAATACTATATGCGGGCGGAAAATTTCATAATAAAAATTTAAAAGTTTCAAAAGATACATAATTTCGCAACCATTATCTTATAAAAATGCTAAATAACATAATTTGGAAATGAAAAATATTCGTACACTCAAAGAAAAATATAGGTGAGTGAGAACCACATTTTTCGAGGTAAATATTACAGTTTTTTTGTAAATTTTACAAACATTTTTGACTTTTACAAAATTTCTTTATAATTTAAAATTTCTTTATAAGTTTTACTAAAATTTCAAATGTCAACCGCCATAATTGATTTCTTGGCAAAACTTAACTGCTTTTCCGTCCCAAAATCCTCCCAAACCTCTAATCGCATATCATCCCTAATTTATCAAACAAGCAATTGAATGAATGGTTTCCTCGATTTGTGAATGTATTATAGGTAAAATTAAAAAGGATTCCCGAACTTCTACTCTAATAGATTAATTGATATTTACAATAATTTTGGGTTTAAACTATTCCAATCAAAAACTTCTTCAAAAATTACCCTTACCAAGGCGACATTTCAATTATCATGGCATTAATCAAAATATTAATTGAATTTAAATTTAAATTAAATTAGATTAAAAGTTTGGCTTAAGAAACAATTTGCGCTGTGAAAAATGCTTATAAACTGTTAAGTATTAACTTCCCATTTTTGCATATCGTCAATTAGGTAGATTAGTTTATGACGATTAAATTTTGATGATATAATATCAGCTAAACGACGATAAGTTTATGCATTTTACAATATTCATTTTATAATAGGAAAGAGATTAGGGTAGGTACCGTAGTTATAAATTTTTTTCAAATTAATTAATTGATTTTAGTTGATCCGTGATTTTATTTATTTATCGTTGTGATCATATTCATAATTTTGAGAAAAAAATCTGAGTGTATCTGGAAGCTGGGTTAAGCCATAAATTTAAATAGATTTTATATGGAAGGATTGTTGGAGAACAGGGCATGCAAGGACTGTTGGATAATGGATCGAATATAAGCGTTTTGGGTTCAGGTAGTGAATATTTTTAAAGATTCTTCATAATTAGAAATTTCATAGTCTGCGCGATCTTTTGTAATGACAGCCAATGGACAATGGAAGTTTCGGCCATGTTATTATTCACATTCCGTAATCAAATACCACACATACGTTTGTATGGCGCACTCGCACAAGGCTCACAACAATGCAGAAATTGCGTCTATAGCAATATGAGATTGAGCAATAACAGGTCTGTGATGCCCTTAGATGTTCTGGACTGCACGCGCTACAATGAAGCATATGTTTGTAAAAATTTAGAGAACATTCGGTTTAGCTCAAACCATGATAAATGATCCTGTCGAAACATTATGGATTATAAATGAACGAAATTGAATTATGGATTCAAATTAATTAATCAAAACTATAAATTGAAATAGAATTTCACAATTGGTTGCTGTAAAATTGACAAATAATAAGTTGATTTATAAACTACAGTTTTTAATTTAATAACTTTTTTGGTAAATGATACTAAATGGATTTGAATTTCACAATTATGCAATTTCTAGTTATGCAATTTACAAAAAAAAGGAAATTTTCAAAATTAATCGTACAAAATATTTTGTAAACTGATTTTTTTCCTTTCCTTTATCGTAAGTAATACTAACAATCTTTTTTTACAATTTATTGGTAATTTTATAATATGTAATAAATAATTTTTGCAATGAACTAACAATTATAAATATACATTTAGCAAAATTTTAGTAAACATAATAAAAATAATTTATAGTTTAACATATTTTTATTTTTAATTTAATTGATAAAGAAAATTATAAAACGTATAAAATTTTATTAAATTAATAGAAAACTAAATAAATTTTACATAAATTTGGAAATAATGAACAATTTTATCTTACATTTACAAATTTATTTTGTAAGCACTTTTACAAAACGATTTTGTAAATTTAACTGGTAAATTTTTTTTGAGTGTACAAATTCTGTTTCTCGACCAGCAAATGAAGCCACTAATTATTTGGTCATTCGTTATGTTAAAAATCTTTACGAAAAAAATCAAAAACCTTTTCAAAAATTATAACTTTTAAATTATAGGGTGAGCTAAGTTTAAAGGGTTATATTCAGTTGTAAATATTTATTTAAAAATTGTTAACAACATCGATTAGTACATGTTTTGGAGTACTTGTTAAATTTTTTTCATAGAAAAATATTTTTCTATGAAAAAAATTTAACAAATACCCCAAAACTTGTACTAATCGATGTTGTTAACAGTTTTTAAATATACATATATTTATAATGCTGTCGAAAAAATCGAGAAAATATCGTCATTTCGCCCGCTACAACTGTATATAACCCCTAAAACAAGAACTTGTTTTCTAAAATTAAAGATACAATATCTTTAAAAAGTAATCAATTGTTGTTTACTAAGTACAATAGTTGCAACGCTACCTATACAAGACATACGAACCAATTTTTAAAAAAAAGATTTTACCAACGCAAAAGTCACATCAATAAAGATCAAAATTTAAGCATTAGTGCACTTAAGCGACATTCGAAAGATACAAACCTCCAAATCAGTTTATATAACATAAAGTTTCTCGAAATGATACAAATGCTACAAATTAAATCAATGTTGTTGAAGATTACGCTTATGTATATTGGCAACTTAGATGATTTGTTCGTCTACAAATTTTTTGTCTATACCATTTTTATTTTTATTCAAATGTATAACGCTTTTTACATGAAACGACTAAATGTAGAACTTTTCCGAAAAATTATATAAATAGCTGTGCGTCTGCGTATCCATGAAAACTCTAATTTAATTAAGTAATTTTTTAAATTCATTTGGAAATTGTTGCAGATTTAGGTCGGCAAAAGTAGGTCGACAATTACTTACCACTATCAAAATGTAAGAAGTTGCAAGCCTGAGTTATTCTGTTTAGAAGCCTCAGCAGCAAGATCAAGGTTATTTTTCTTAATAATTTTTCGATGTATGATAAAATGTTTAAATATTTTGAATAGATCTATGAAATAATAAAGAACAAAAATCTATGTTTTTATTTACATTTCTATCATTAATATTTTCCATACTGTAATCCTTTGCGTTTTTCCCATACTGTAACCCTTTGAAAAAGAAAAGCTGTTTTCGAGGTAAGATTTGTTCGTTTCGCTTGGCTTTTTTACATCACTGAAAACGTCTCAATTCATGTTCCAAGCAGGAGGGTCTGATTTAATCGATTTTTGTATCTTGAATTCCATTCCACAAATTACAGGGAGAACAACCCTATTAATCGATTGGTGAATCATTTAACATTGCGAAACATCTACCATACATTGATGATGTATTGGCTCTGGCTGTCGCTTACTTAATTGCTTCAGTTTTCTTTGGTTTTGCCAGAAATAATTTTTATTTCCTTTTTGGAGAAGAATTGAATCAGTTTCATCAATCTTATACAAATTCTCTTTATCTATAATTATAGAATTTTAGTAAAGCTCTTTTACTTCAATGAAACATTAAAATTTTTGGTCATTAAAAAATTAATTACTATCAAAATTTTAATGATAAAGGAACACTTTTTTGAGCAAATTGTTTACTGAAAATGTGTAAAACTTTCAATAAAAATTACTGAACATTACAAAAAACATTTAATAAAAATAGCTGCAAATGAAATGAAACATTTAATTTAATTTTTTTTTGTGTACAGAGATACGTTTACATTCTATGTTCGGCGGCTTGGGCATTTTACTATTATGTATTATTTTGACGTAAAAACTAATTTTCATAAACAAATCGGATTTTTTGCCACAATTATCACAGTCCGAATTCGATTCTCGACATTGCTCCAAAAATATATGAAAAAATAAAATTTTCTTTAATAAAAAAAGTATATTAAAATCCTATTAAAACAATTTTTCATTAACTGAATTTATTAAGCAGTGAAGAAAACATAAACAATACATTTCTATTCTATATCTATCGAATCTTCCAATTTGTTATTGTTCGTTCACTATTCGTTTTCTCCTAATCCTAGTCAAAATACATATTTCAAAACAAAATATTTTGTTGTGGATTATGGCGTGATAGTTAGGAAAGAAAATCACGATAAATTGGTTTTGATGTTGCTCAAATAAAAATGCTCTACAGAAGTTTAATCATTTTGGTTGTTTAGTGGGGTTTGACATAAAATTCAATTGAGTGAAGTTATGGTAATAAAAAATATTGTGATATTTTTGATCACTTTTGGCCGATTGGACCCGACCACTTAAATATTGTGATATTTTTTATCACTTTTGGCCGATTGGACACGACCACTTAAATTTTTGGTTTACTATTCATGATCGAGAAAGAGAATTGAAAAATTCATTTATGTAGTGTTTTTTTATTCGCTCCGGATAGCTGCTATCGAGAGCCGTCATATGAAAAGTGGCTCCGGATAGCGCTCCGTATAAATAGGTAGAGCCAAATATTTTTTATATCAAGTTTTCGCTAAACAATTGAATTAAAAATGATAGTTTGATGTTAAATAAGTTTAGTTTACCAATAAATAGCGCGTCAAATTTAAATTTAGGCGTATAAAAATGACGGCTCTCGATAGCAGCTATCCGGAGCGAATAAAAAAACACTACTTTAAAAAAATAGAATGGGAATAAAAACAAACTAAACGAAGAGTAGTTGCTTTAAATGTTATATGTTAAGCTCAAGTGCAACGGACTCGGTAAGTGAAAGTGGAAATCTCACGTGCGTTATTTAAAACCATAATTTATACAGACGGTGTTTTTACAATAAAAAAAAACGGTGGAAATGTCACACATAAATTATAGCTGGTTCTCATAACATAAAATGGCAAGATAAAGTATTCATTTCGTTATACGAGGTGAGTGGCATACCATATTTTTAAATAAATATTATTTACTTTCTATATAGAAAATTCTTACAATATAGATACAATAAATAAAATAAAATAAAACTGCCGCGTCTCGTCCGTAAATATTTATGTTAACTGCTTTTGTCCGTTCCCCTTATTATTTATTTTTTATACCATCTTATGTTTATAAGATGTTTTATGATATTTATATAAAAGAGCATCACAATCATATAATGTAATATTTGTCCAATATATACGAGATATATTATATGTTTGTATGTTTATGTATGTGGAACTAGGCGACAATACTTTATTGAGTGAAAAGAAACTGAGGTAACCTACATTTGAACGGTTACATTGTTTTTAATATTACATTTCTTTGAAGCTGTTGTTATTATGCACATACTGTGATGATATTGTTATGTAGTCCAGTTTTTTTTTATTTCATTCAATATATCAAATTCTTCATTTAACATCCGGATTCGTTTCCGGAAGTAAGGCGATGATTTATGACTTTGGTAATTCGAGGTATTATATTTTTCTTGAAGACATCAACATGTTTTGTATTGGGTAGAAATTATATTAAAATTTACTATTTTTAGTTATTTTTCCAATAGCGGCTACAGAAATTTTAAGAGTATGAGCATAATATCTGCAATAAGAGTGTTGTTGCACTGCTATTACAATAATTTTTGTTATCTACACTAATTTATTTTTAACCTATTGACATTTATGTACAAATTCCATTTTACCGGAATCCCTTGTATATTATATTAATATCCAACTTAGAAAACATTTAACTAAATTGGCATCATGTTCAAAAAACACCAAATGAAAGGATAAAAAAATAAGTCCAATTATTTCCATTAGGGAGCTGAACCTCGCGGTTGCGCATATATCGTTGAAGGTTTGTGAGTTCAGACGTGACTACATGAGTTTTACTTGGGTTTTTATTTATTGGTACTCTAGTAGGTCGCTGTTCATCTCCCTTGAACTGAACGCCACATTTGAAACTAGGCTTGGAAAAATGTTCATCATTGCGCAGCGAGGTCTCCGAAAGTAAGATAATTGAGTATCCTCGCGTAACAGTAACAGTTGTGTCAAGGCGATGTGACGTGGTATTCTGGTATTTGAATGTTAAAAGTGAGTTTATTTCAGGCAAAATCTATCATTACATCATGAGCTGTACATAGCGTTCTGTTCAAGAGAACCCATTGAGATTGTGCTATATTCAGTCGAGAGGTGTTAAACAATCCCTCGAGACTCGTTTCTCATAATTACGCAAATTAGACAAGTTGTTCATTGTGTTTTTTGACGTAAGAGTATAAAATCTCGAAATAAGTGCCAACCACCATCATGTGACATGACTCGAAAAGGCCTAACATTAATTTGTACGATGGTAAGAAATAACCAATATTAGTAAAGAATAAATAAGGATCTAAGTAGATTTTAAAATGAAAATTAGAAAATTTTGAAAATCAACTCAAAAGTGTTTCCAAAGTTTCCTTGACAATCGTGTACTAGCAATGTTAAAATCGCAAGATACACGTCATTTCCGTTTGTCCCATTTATGTGATTACGCCAGTATACATTTTTTTGGTAGTAGGGACATCTCATTACGGAAGGCTAAAAGTCTGGTATGGTGGTATGGATATCTCATTATGAAAAGCTAAAAGTCAGCCTGCCACCAATTGTTCTGAAGAACGATGTTTTCGTGTCTTAAACTTACTAAAAGTCGTGTCTTAAACTTACTATCGTGTTATGCACCTTAGTCGTTTAGTCATATTCCTTTTCGAAATATGTTAAATGTTTTTAAATATACCTTCTTCAACGGCGCGCTATTCAGTGCTTCTCAAACTGTAGACCGCGGTCCTTTAATTTGAAAGCTTCTAAAATTCGGCTTCATAAATTTCCATCTCGTTAAACGGTATACCTAGTTAGCGTTAAATACCTCAAACCAAAAATTCAAAGATCCTAATTAAATTTCAAAATTTTGATATACTTATGCAAAATTGCTAAGCGGGAAAATTGATAGTTGAACAAATTTAAAAAAACATTGGAAAACTCTGAATTTTGTTCTGAAAAGTTCTAATTTTTAAATGCTTCAGATATTTCCAGAGTTTTCATATTTCGTTAATTCGGAAGAATAAATTAAATTAATATTTGTTTTTAAAGAAATAAGGAAAATTTCACAATATAATTTGAGGCTAAAATTTGAAACGAAGTAAATTACCCAAATCCATTAATTTAAAATTTCATTCTAAGTTGTGTTGCGGTCGATTTAGAGAAAAGTACAAACATTTAAATTTTGATAAATTCAAAATAGTCAACTCAAAACTGTTTGGCTTTAACCTTAGCTAGTCAGCTCGTTATATATTCTGCTCTACTCATAACCTGTCCAGCTAAAATATTTAGTTCACGGTTACAATAAGTTTTGAGTGGCTCCTTAAGCTTAAAATCAATTCATCCATCAATAGACAAACTTATAGATGAAATTTCCGTCATTTTTTTAATTTCTGAAATCGGTTGAAGCTGAAAGATTTTTGGCTGGGAAACAATTTTTTAAATTGGCGGGGTACGGATATTGATTGACGTGATGAGGGACATTGATCAGGTGGATTTTGTTGTTTGGATCTGGAGGGCCGCAGTATGAAACAGTTTGAGAAGCACTGCGGTTAAACTATGCGCCTTAGTTTCGCTATTTGCGTTAATCCCTTGATTAAAACACTTTCGCAAGTAATTATCCTTTTCTTCAAGGTCACGTCTTTCTATTACGTAAGTGAGGATAAGATATCTTTACAAATATATGTACATATAAGTATTGTGTTTTCATTAGATTTAGCGTAAGGCCAAGCATATATATTAGAAAATAGCCAAAATGCCAATTGACCAATAATTTTATTAATGTGATAGAAAGTTCTATTAAAGACATTGTCTAAATAAGTCATATCTAAATTTTCAAAATCAAATCAAAACCGTGAAACACATTTAATAAAACCCGAATGAATACCTAAAAATTAAGTAAGGTAAATAATATTAATTGTTTTTTTAAAAAGTTTAAGTTTATTTAGTTGTAAATGGTTAGTTTTATTTAAAATGTTAATTTTAAATATTGTGTATAAACATTTACATGTAGGTATGTAAGACAATTAAGAATAGGCAATTTAATCAAAATATAGAACAAATCTATTAGAAATTAGAGAATTATTTTGTTCATTTCCATTGTAATGAAAAAAATGTTAAAATTTCTTTTAAGAAATGGATTTTATATGTTATGTACAACTTAAATCTAATGGAAACGTAACAAATATTGAGCAGCGAAGTGAAAGTACCATTATTATTATGTTACGAGTAATGTGATTAATTTGTAGATTATATGTGCATACCACCGGCCAAATTATGCACAATTCCCTTCAAATTTGGCGATTAAGATTAATTAATGAACATTTTTTACATTTACGGGTAATGTGATTTTATTTTATTTATTTAAGTAAATAAATCGATTTTGTCATTAACATTTATGATTTCATATAAAAAGAAATAATCACCAATTATTAAAAATTAAAATTAATATAAAACAAAACAAGAAATTTAGAAAATAATACAATCTGTTGTAGATCACCAAACCAAACATTTATATTTTACAAACATTTTTCGTTATTTTGGACAAGGTCCTTAAAAGATGTTATGGGTTTTCTTAAATTTGGAGGCGCCTACCCCAACATCAAAATTGGCCACGACAATATACCATAAATCTGCTATTCTCACGTCGCCAAATCACAGACTCATAATTAATGTTAGCTTATTTAGAACTGGCAAGTGTTGAACAGCAATGAAAGTCGCACAATTTTTGATATTCTCGAGAGAGTATCCACAATGTTAAAAATTTATGCCGTTGATTCAGATCACAACAATATGTGAACGAGATGAAAATTGGCTGATATAATTCTTTACTAAGAATTTCCGGTGTGGACCATTTGAAAATACATACAAAATAATAAAACACAAACAATAGAAAAAGAACACGTTCGAATCGCATTCACAAATAGCCCTTCAGAATTAACGTTAATTATCTTTTGTCACCGAATCTAACCTCCTTGTCATGTTTTATTTTCCACATCTCGCAGCGCCTTTATCCTAAACCTGCTCCACCGTAATGGCGTAATATCATTTTAAAGGCGTCCCTTAGTAATTTGCTGTTTAGATTTATATGCGACCTTTAATGTCAAGAAAGTTCATTTCTCAGAAATAATAGACACAATTTTGATTTTAATTATTAGACATTTAAAAAATATTTTTTAATTGAAATGGTTTTGTTTAATCTCATTTTATGCTAAGCCTATAAATTTGTTTGTGAAAATCAAGCCCAAAACAAAAACATAAAAAATACAAATTCGTAATCTTTAGCTTAGATATTCTACCATTTGAGTTTTTTCTGTGTTTCATAATTATTAAAATCAAGTTTTTTTGAAACATTTTACGATAGTTCCATGTAAACTGCCGTTTGTTTTCCTTAACACTCAAACAAATCTGACATATTGTAGCTATCAAATAATCAATCTATAAAATATCATAAATTGACAGTAAAACGTCAGAGAAAGAATTTATATTTAAGAGCTTAATAGATATACTTTGTTTTTAAAGGTTTATGATATAGTATTTGCCCCCAGGAAAGTATTCTGTCTTAAAGGCACCTAGGGAACAATTGTCGGAATTTGAAAGGTGTATTAGCGTAGACATTTAACCATAGACAAATATTAGTTTTATTATATATGTTTTGATATCCCTTATCGATGCATTGATTTATTTCCATATACACTATGACCGCACACAATTGTGTCGATTTTTTATTCTTCATACTGTTTTTGCGTGCGAGCGTTATTTAGCCTTTTATTACATAGTCCTGTAGTGTTCGCTGATGACAAGGGATAAAAAATATCCGGATATTTTTTGAGCAAAAAAACGAACACATCAAAAGGATCGGAATATTTTTAACTCTACTTTTATTTGGATTTCTTTGGAGTTTTTTTTTGACAACCGAAAATTATTTCTTTTATCGGCGTAAAAAAATCCAAAATTTTTGCGAATTGAAAAATTTAAATGAAAATAATTTGAAAAGCTTCGATTTGAACAATGATATTGATAAACAATTTTTATGATTTAAGTTTGAATTCAGAAGTAAGTGGTTCAACAGAAAGTTTTCTTTTACAAAATTGATCATAGTCCTGACTATGAATGTTTTTTGGGTATAAAAATCGTTGTATTTGTTAAATTAAGTATACTTCGAAATAGATCTTGAATCGAGTAATAATTAAAATGAATTTAACTGTAAGGACTTATAAACGCAACACTCAAATTTCACAGAATTCTCGAAGAGTGCAGTAGAAGTGATTGAGGATGCTTACATTGATGTCGTTTATACTGATTTCACCAATGCGTTTCACACAATCATTCACTTTAAGGTTCTGGAAAAATTGAAATCTCTTGGTATTGATGATAGATTGATCGTTTGGCTTGAATCTCACGGGGCGTCTGCTGTTTGTAAAGATTAATAATTATTTATCTGCTGAATGTTTGTTTGGCATGCTCCAGGACTCGTACCTTGGGCCACTAATTTTTTATTATTTTTAAACAACCTTATTAAAAGTATTATATTTGCTAATTGTTTAATATTTGCTGATGATTTATTGCCCCTATTCTTAACATAATTAAAGCTGTTAGCTTACAGGTTAGTGCAATTAACCTCTGTTGTTAAGGTAATTTATTATTTTTAGACGTAAGCAAATGTAAAGTAATGCCATTTACACACAGTATACATATGACTGAAATATTTCAAATAATACAATAATATAAGACGGGTTGTTGAATGGGTGTTACTTTCACACCAACCTTGGCACTTAATCGACATATAATAACATTTTAAATAAAACACTTGTTTAATATTTCGCAAATTTGAGATATAATTTATTCTCAATCGATTTAAACTCTTGAATCGACATATCGGTTCAATCGTTGCCAAAGCAAACTCTATGTAAGGATTTGTTAAGCGGAGTGTGAAGGAGTTTGATAACACCAGAGTGTTTGTCTCCTTTTAGCAATCTCTAGTCCGTCCTGAGCTAGAATATGCTTCATGTGTATGGTCACCTTCTTTGTAATAGAAAGGGAAAAATAGGGAGAACATTAGAGGGCCACCTCCGTATGTAGAAAGATGTAGTTCATTAAAGGTAGAACTACTTGAAATTTATTGTCAGAAGCACTAGCTATTTTCGTTTCTGACTTACTTAACGGTACTTAACACGCACCCTTCGGAAAATACATTTTCACAATGTTTTTTTATTTGTCGATTGTATAAAACCCCAACTTTGAAGAATTGTACTGGAGCTGTTGGTCTCTGATTAATTTAGCAATAAATAAATTGTATACTATTCATTATATAATAAATAATTAAAAACATAGGAGCTTGAAAAATGCTTATAGAGTTCTACCTAAGAAGAACTGACATCGTAAATTATTAAAAACTCAAGGTAATTTTCTGAAAAAAGGCGATATTTTTATTTTAATCCACAAGCACCACAATTAATAATGTAATATAACATCTGCCAAGTAGCATCCTCGAGCTCTCTTATAGATGGATACTCGTTCTAGGAAATTTTCCATCATGTTTAAACGTAATGGAAGCTCAAT
The DNA here is from genome assembly GCA_958295665.1 of Tipula vernalis. Taxonomy (NCBI): domain Eukaryota; kingdom Metazoa; phylum Arthropoda; class Insecta; order Diptera; family Tipulidae; genus Tipula; species Tipula vernalis. The sequence goes on from OY282558.1 coordinate 282,617,653, forward strand.
TACTCCAATAACTGCGAGGACATTCTCTTTTAGCGCTTGAATAATTTTTGAGCATTGACATAGACTTTATCCTTAACAAAGCCCCAAAGAAAAATGGCTAGACGTATCTAATCGCAAGATTTAGATGACCAATTGATATCACCGCAACGAGAAAATATACGTCCAGGGAATTTTTGATGCATTAAATCCATTATTTCATGGCTTTTGTCGTAATCCATTGCTTCACGGCTGCACGTAACGGGTAACACCTTCTTGCTGAAAATAAACAGCATTTGCGTCGTTTATAGCCCATAAATAATCAGGACAATACCCGAGCTGCTATTGGAAAAATTTATCCTCATTTATGTGAAAATGTGATGGAAAATTTCCTAAATAGAGAAGCCTTCTGCAAGAGATCTCGAGGAGTCTACTTGGCATATATTATTAATCGTAGAGCACGAACTAAAATTAAAATATCACAATTTTTCAAAAAATTAATTTGATTCTTTAATAATTTAACAGTTCTTCTTGGACAACCCTGTATTAACAAGCAATCCAGATAAATCATCAGATGCATTACTTGAAAACACAATAACCTTGTAAACAATTTTGGTTAAATTGGACCGATATCAATTTGGATACTGATTCCACCCGACGGACGTCAAAATATAGTTTTTTTTAATGAAACAGTTTTGCCTCCCAATCAACATTACTTGCATGTGGCCGCGCCTTAAGTTTATTATAAGATACGGATTTGATGAGTCAAAAAAACTGCTTAAAAATAAACAATATGTAGTACTTACGTTCAATTTACTAATATGTCAAACAAAGATAGTTTTTGAACCCAAGAATGAAACAGAAATTAAATTTGCCTACCTGAAAAGAGAATATTGAAGTAATTAGTGAAAAATATTTAGAAAGATAGTAGAATTACATTAAGAGAGTCGAATGTAGAAATCGAGGACATTATTTTAAAGGGATTCATAATTATTTCTCCGCACCACAGTTCGCTTATTTGTGCGCTTATTTGAAGTCGAAAGTACAACTGCTAAACAACGGTGCAAATTTAGGGCCTGACAACGAATTTGGGTTGATCGCGAAATAATTACACCGAAATCGTTTTTTCGGACGAAAGAGTGTTTCGTGCAATATGATACGGGTGGACATACACTGATGATAAGGGAGGTTCTTTATAAGGGAGGCACATTGATCTGATGTAATATTATACCAATCGTCCTAAATTTGAAGGAAGGAACTCCTGAATTCGGGCCCATAAAGAATACTTGTTCGATGGTTTCCTTGAAGAAATTCCCCTTTTACAATATCTCACAGATCCTCTATGCGTGATTTAAATCCGGACTCTGTGCTGGCCAACGCAAGATACGGATTTTGTTATCTGTTTAAAATTTTCGATGAGTATTTTGGGTCGCTATCATTTTGATAAGGTTGTTTTTATATTTGAGGTGGTGCAAAGAAAAATCATCCGAATACTGAACCCTGTTTCCGGGCATCCATTCGATACCATCGATTTTTCACAATATAAACAACTTACAACAACAACGATTGGAGACGAGTGACGACCGCGTCATAGTAGAATCTGTTAGAACTTACACTGCGCTCACACCAAGCACGTCACCAAGGTATGGTTCGCGAGCAAGTTCCCAAATTAGAATTCGCGGAAGTTCCACATCCGATCGCACGGAGATAAGTATAATTGAGCATAAAGTACTCAACCATAATAAGAAAATTAACAGGAAAGTTGGTTCACTTATATCTGTTCTACTCCTTTGAATGATTTAATAGCAACAAATATATAAATTTAATTTTTAAATTATGTTTTATTCATAATTAGTAATTTACAACTATTGGAGAAACTATCACGAAAAATATTTGTTTCATTTGAATCCAGACTTCTGATGCTTTGATTTGTCTGATAACTTTCGTTGTCACTCTCATTATAATTTTCAATATTTCCCTCAAAAGTATCCCCCCTTTTTACAAATATTGTGCAAAATGTAAGCTGATGCTCAATTTTAATGCAGTTCTCGATATTTTGTCCGAGCGCTTTGAAAAATATGTTGCGCCAACGATTTTTCATGATTCCAAATGTACACTCTATACAACATTTGTTGATTTGGTGTAAACTGGATTAAATTTTCATTGTGCTTCATTTAGAGTTTTATACAGTGTAACTATGGCTTATCGGTGTACTATGGCTCCTAATAAGTAATTGTGTGGCCGGAAATGTTCCACTTTTGCATAACTGACTGTTAGGTAACATTCTTGAATCATGCACAGATTTTGAGAGGGTAAACGACCAAAATATTAATAAACTTTCCTGATCCATCCAATACAGCTTGGAATATAATTTCAATCAAGAGTAAAACCGTTTATAATTGATGTACTCGTCGGGCCGATTAACAGGCATTTAATCCTGATATGACAGCCATCAAGTACCGCAACAGTGTTTTCAAATATAGGCGTTTTTACTCGGGAACAAAATTTGGTTCCAATTTCATTGTGTTGTATAGTGTGCACTACATGTTTCATGTCTCTTGTAAAAAAAAAAATTAACAATTTTATAATAATGTTGATGATGTAGTGGCGGCTTAAATCAGCAAAACCCTATTCACTCTGTAACTGCATCAACCGTGATGTTTATGAGGCATCATTTGCATTATTATTTGAAATGTTGTGTAGCTTATTCGCAATTTTTTTTGCCACATATTCATTCCGAACCTCAGATTCATACGAATCTGTGTACGAAACGAAAGTCCAAGTACAGGGTCCCTATTTCTGAATACGAATACGAACAAAAAATCTACGAATTCATATCATTGGTATTTTTGAATACGAATACGTTTATTTCTTGTATGAATTCGTGTAAGCATGATTCGTGACAAAATTTCTCTTATTTCACAATACGAATTCGAGCAGTTTTTGTTCGTTCATGAACGGATTTTGGTTCGATGACATAATAGTTAATGACACCAAAAATAAACAAGCAAAAAATGGAAGATGTACACAAGAAATTTATATTTTTAATTTTTTTTAAATTTTTAAAAGAAATACAAATTTTTAAAAACTAAAAGCCAAATTTTTTTAATTGAAAATATTTTTTATTTAGCAAAATTTCACATATTTTAGGTATACACCAATTTGTTGACTAATTACTGGGTCCCTCAATGCCGCAATTACAATAAACTAAATAAATAAAATTAAAATATTACGAAATATGTAGCTATGGATTTTTCTAGGTACAGATTTGTATTTGCTTTTATTAAATAAAATTATTTTATTTTGATATAAAATAATATTTATCCAATATGGCGCGGATTCGTTTTTATTCACGTAGCCAATTAAAAACTAAATTGAGGTCAAAAATTTGACATATTTACGGTTATTTTCAGTTTTACACTGTCATTTCAAGGATGTTTCACATAAAACAAAATTTCCCTTTGCCTACACTTCAAAAATTAAAATAGGTCATAGGTTCGTATTCAGAAATACCAATTAATTTTCGTATCGAATAGTATTTTCGTTTCGTATACAAGTTCGTATCGTATTCAGAAATATGGCCCCTCAGTATATTTTAATTTTTGTAGTGTAGGGAAAGGGAAATTTTGTTTTATGTGAAACATCCTTAAAATGACAGTGTAAAACTAAAAATAAACGTAAATACACATATGTCAAATTTTTGATATAATTGGCTACGTGAATAAAAACGAATCAGCGCCATGTTTGATAAATATTATTTTATATTGTATCAAACTAAAATAATTATATTAAATGAGGGATCAGAAATTAAATACAAATTCGGAGTATACTATTATTTATAAATTATGTAAAACTTGCTAAATAAATAATATTTTCATTTTAAAAAAATTATCTTTCAATTTTTAGAAATATGTATTTCTTTAAAGATAAAAAATAAAAATTGTAAAAATATAAATTTCATGTGTACGTCTTGCATTTTTTGCTTGTTTATTTTGGTGTCGTTAACTAATATGTCATCGACCCAAAATCCGTTCATGAACGTACAAAAACTGCTCGAATTCGTATTGCGAAATAAGGGAAATTTGGTCACGTATTCGTATTCAGAAATACCAATGACACGAATTCGTACAATTTTGGCTCGTATTCGTATTCAGGAATATTATTATTATTATTATTATTGGAGGGCCATGCGGGCAATCAGCCGCCTCGCACCTCGACCTAAAAGATCTATTGTGCTGGACTCTGCTTAATTATCCGTCCAGTCAATATTCAGGTTCTTAATGAACCTGAAAATACTGCCTCCCGGTACGTATTACATACTATCTGGGCGTATTGCTCTCCCTCCTAGATGTTTACTACATCATGTAGTTCCGCTAGAAAGACGGCAGCATTGGAGGTCAAGGACTTCGAGAGGGTTGTCCCACTCCCATATATTCCTACTGCTGCCCCGTATTCCGTTTGATTTTCCTCTTACGAGTTGCTGGGAATTGCAAATCGCCTGTAGGTCACCCAGCTTTACTACAGGAAGGCTAAATAAAACTGGGGGTGCCTGGTATCCAGAGTCCGCATATTTTGGACTGATTAACCTATCAGCCATTCATCAGCCGTATTCAGGAATAGGGGCCCTGTTCAAGATTGCAACCTCAAAACAATAAATTTAGAAATTATTGGGGCTCATTATGTATTTCATGTATTCATTGTATATTTTGCTAATTTGCGTTTTGCTAATTTTGATTTTTTGCTATTTGACAACAACAACAAAATTTTGTATTAATTTATAAACACGCGGGGAAAATGTATTAATGCTTTTATAATAAACTTTTGTCTAATTTATTTCGTAAATTATTTAAAATAAAAATAAGCTACAAATAAATTTTGGTAGGATTTAGGAGGATTTATTTGGAAATAAATACATAATTTAGGAAGCATGAATAACATCAATCAATTTGATTTAAAAACAATTATGCTGAAACCCGGTTAACTATTCCGTATTACCACAATAATAAAAATGATGTACGATCACAGAAAATGGCGTCATATTGTATATCACCTAAAAACCTAAATCTATAAACAAAAAATTCATATTGAATCATATACTATGGCAATCTAAAATGTGAATGAAATGAATCGTAAATAACATAAATATATTGAGCGAATGCTTATTTTGAGATGGTTGCTTATTTGGCATGTGACATTTCATTTGCCAATTTACAACAACAATGCGAGTGCGTGAGTTGATGGTATTGCAATTCCAATTCCATTTTATAGTACTGTGTTTGTCACCAGAGTTTTCATATCTATAAATCATATTATTTGCTAAACAATGCTTAATATTTACTATAAAAAATTGTTAAATAAAATTATTATTTAATGCGCAAAAGCTGTCTGTTTGATTTTCAGAAAACAATGAAAGTATTATAAATTACAAACACTACCAACTTTTAAAAATAAATCACGAGAATTGGTTGGTTATTTCTTTTGACCAAAATTGAATTCCAATTCCAATTCCTTGGTCAAATGAAATGTCACTAAAGAAAAAATCAACGATAAACGGCTAACTTCATTTCAATGTGCGGGATAATACTTCGAAGTTTTACGACACAGAAGGAAACTAAATGCGGCTTCTTGTCTCAACTCAATGTGTTGATTTTGCTCAACATGTTGCCGACAGTTGGTGGAGTTGAATGCACCCAATGTAATTGGCAAATATTTTTACTTAAAATCATCTCATATAAAGGAACGTATATGAATGCAAAGGTCAATATTTTTAGCCATTTGAAACAGATAAAAAGCTAAAAAAAATTCCCCACAGTTAAAATTTTTATTTTTTTATGCATTTAAAACACAACCTAAGAACAAAAATATTATTTTGATGTATAGATTTGATTATTAATTATTATGTTACCGTATTCGAAAATCAAAATGATACAAATTACGTATTAAATCAAATTAATTTCCGGTCACTTGGCAGCGTTGAAATTTTTCGGGCTGGTCTGTACAGCTTAAACAGCATATATCGCATATTCAAAAAAATTAAGCAACATTTTACATAATGGTATGATATACATACATACAATTATTTTGGACATTTTTTTTTTAATCCACAACTTAATTTATATTTTTATTTAATTTTAACAGTAAATCTTTACATATTATCTTTATATTTATCAAGTATCATTTTACTTTCTGCAGATAAATTTCGTAAAATTCTGTGGCAAAGATTTAAAAGGTTATGTAACTCTCAATATGAGTTATGAATTAATGACGTAGGTTCCGTGATCTTAATTCATTATGTATTTTGTAGCATGTACATCGAAATTTATCTATCACGATAAGTCGATCAATCAGCTTCCCAAAAAATGAACCTAGGATTTGCCTGCGTTAAAAAATATAGAATGTATTTTCTTTATTCTACTCTTACGTGACTTGTGAGATAACTTACATCTTTTACGTTTACTTTTCTCACAGAAATAAAAAATAAAAAAAAATTTGCATATAAATACTTATTAATACAATGATTTTCTAATGCAAAATGATTATAAATCAAAACGAGAGTTATTAAAGAGTTATGTTTTGATAATAAATTATACAAGTTTTATATATTAATCAGAATCATAGTTTAGTAGAACAAGAGAAGAAATTTTTTTCTTATGTTAAATGACTACTAATGTTACAAACGATCGTGATAAAAAATGACGAATTTTTGATTAATCAATAGAAAATAGTTTTTTTGGTACAAAAATTTCCTTCACAGAAAATACAATTAGTAATGGAGTTTCATTTTCATTTTACAAAATAAAAAAAAAAATAATAATAAATAAAATAAAACCACCCATTATTGTTTGAAATCAAAAGATGAATGCAATATGATATCTAACATAACGGATAATTGACCCATTGAATGGACATAATTTTATTTAGGTTTTTGTGTGTAAATGAAATTGAATTTTCATTATGTTCAAACACATATTTATTCAATAATTGAATAGAGAATAATAGTTTTATTTAAATACTATAATATTTGCTTAATAAATAAATAAACACCGTATAGGAAAACAGTTTAGGTAAGAATTTGTTATTTTTACTAATACTCAAGCGTAATTTTCTCAGAATCTTATTTATTTTTTGTATTATGGAGTAAGACAAGAAACATTTTATATGTCAATGGAAATTATTTAATTTTACCTTGATCTTAATTGTTATTGTTGTGCTTTACAATTGAAGTTATTAATGATTATATTACGGTTATGGAGAGAGATAAGACACTGTTCTTCTATTATTCTTTTTAAGATGTACTTTATTACAAATATACATATTTTGTATTTTTTGTAATCTGAGAACAAGTGCATTTTTTATTATCAAAGTTATAACGATTATGAAACGAACGAACGTCATCACGACCGTAAACCGTTCTATACATACTTATGCAGTTTCTTTAATCATCTCGTAATTGGAGGAATGAATTTAAGTTAATGATTTACACTGTTCTTGCCGAATACCAGGATCTTCCAGTTTTTTCAATGGCAGTAATTGAATTTGTATCTGCATGTTATAATCCTACATATTGGTCTCGATTTTAGTCAATCAAATCAATTTAACTTGTTCTTTGAAATTGTTTCCTTTAAAATATTACTAACCGAGTATTGGTTGTATTTAAAAAAAACAAAAACGGTAGCGCGTACATCGAAATAAAAGGATATTTAAAATAAATAACTGATTCAGTGTGTTTTATTAAAACTTTATTTCGCCATTTATCAGAAGTGGGATAAAGTTAGCCGTAATCGTGATATTTATTGTAAAATTTAATGGAAGCAGTTTATAAATTAAATTTGAAAAAATGAATATCTGTTTAGGGGAAGAATTGCGGAAACGCAGTATTTCTACAGATGGTAAACGAACAACATTAATCGAAAAATTATTAGAAGTCATGATCAACGAAGCGGAAGATGGGAACCGGGAAACTGAGTCACCTCCAGCTTGTGTGGAAACCGAAGTTATTTTAAAGTGTATATCGTATAAATGTATGAGTTGCATGGAAGTTATGTGGTACCCCAAGTACCAATTACCAAGGGCTTAAAAATTACTTTCAAAGTAGCTGTTGCCGAAGCAGGTAATAAATATCTCGCTAATATCTCGCTTGAATAATTTTTCAATAATGATTCCATTAAAATTATCGACTAAATATATTGAACGTGACAATATTAGTTAGTCTCTGTTTTATTCAAGGCAGAACCAATGCATGTGTACATGATGGCTTCAGCAAAGCTTTGGCCATGAAAATTGCTCAATATGTAACTAATATCTTGTGTTTTAATTGTAACCAAAGTTTCATTGTGATGGTCGGTGAACGAGTGTGTTAAGGTCCTTTTCAACATCATCCATGCATCGGGCAGATAGTCTCTCGCGAGATCCTACTTTCGTTGGTGCTGACTACAAGGCCTGCTTGGTGGGCCGATTTTGCAAACAAAGAACATGTTCACCTAATATAATAAATGTATTATATCGCACCATGCGCGCAACAAAACATTAAAAATGTTCATCTTTCAATTTGAAGCTTCAAATTCTGAAGAAATTTGTGCGGGCGACTTGTGAAAAGTGGAAGAAATCTCTTTGGATAGATTAATAGAGCTCCTCTGAGATTTCTGAAATGGATTCTTGCAATAAACCGGTAATTGATACAAATCGTTCCGTGGCATGCATAGTGCTACACAATGCACATTCCTTCAAATTTAAACTTCTAATTAAGTTCAAATTTGCGTTTAAGTAAATTTAGCATTTATTCGAAAAATCCTGTGTTCTTGTGACATTAAAAATTATCAATCATTCCAAGCAAACAAAAAAAAATCCTATCTTGGCAAATTACGTGAAATTAGTGAAATCTTCTCACAATTCAATGCCACAATACTTTGAAATAAAGGTATCAAATTAGCGTATACTTGTATGTTAATAATTCTGTTTTTACATAACAATAAAAGTAGATCATCTTCGCAAGTGTATAGAGTGTCGATAGTATTCAAACTAGCAACAACATAAAAAGTAGAATGTAACCTCTTTAAACACATTTTTTGCAAAAACCAAACGAATTAAGAAACATCAATAAAATATGGTGTATAAAACTTCAACTATACAGATCAAAGAAAATTTGACCATGTCACTAGGTAATACCTTTGTTCGTACCAAGTAGAAACTATTAATAATCGAATATTACAATAATTAAATTGCACTACTGAAAATACACTTTTCCTGATAGTTTTTTTTTTATTCCACTATCATCACCACGTTTTCTCTGTTTTTTTAATTCTATGAACATTTCATTTCATGCCGTTGTCCCACTGTGCTCTTTAATAAAGTTTTTTAAAATCTTTAAGAATCGACAACAACAACTAAAACTATATACATACATGTTTAAGTTAAAAAAAAAAAAAAACTTAAAAACATTCCGCGCGTCTTATTCTTCGCTTCTGAGTTATGTATTTTGGATGTTGTTGCTTCTCTTTCTTTCAAAATATCAAACTTAACACGACGGCAACTTAAGACTTGATATCCCGTGTAAAAGTACAAACTTATTTATGTATCCATGTTTATAAAAGAATGTAGAATATATACAAACTCGCTTGTAATCTCAACCATACCCATTCATATTTAAGTACTTAAAAGTTACGTTAAAGACGAAGATACAACATGTACATACATACTTCATATAAACAGACATAAAAATACCGCATTTTCATTTTGTTTTCATTTTAAAGAGAATTTCAATTGTAAAGTATTATATTGGTGTTTTTGTATGTTGACCCATTTACCTAGACACAGAATTGATTTGAGGTATGTTAAAAAATATTGTGTACATACACATGTACATAATTTAGTCAACGAATAATGAATTATTTTATATAAGCAGATATTTCACTTACCCGTGATAGCAGCAGAAACACTGCAAAGCACCCTATAAGAAATCGCATTTTAATTATTGCCGCTCGATGCTGTCGATCCGGAGTTGTTGTTCTGTAATTAAATTAAAAATGAATTTTAAACATAATTTTAAACATTATTTCGTTTTAAATCTTAACTGAGAGATATTTTATTAATGGCATAGGGTACTACAATTGAGGAAATCATAGTTCTAGACTTCTAGTAAAATTGAAATAATCGAAAGAAATTTGGAAAACCTTCGGAATAACATAACTAAAAATTTGCTTAGTTGAAATTTGAGGAATTTTCAAAATGTGAACTATTATTATTTAGATCTATGGGGTGGATCATAATTAAATGAACGATTTGTTTGTTGGATAACTCATAAAAGAAAATCACCCAAAATTACAATTAATAACTTTTATTTTCATCAATATAATACGTTTTGCTTAGGTATGAAAAATTATATCTGATAAATGGCCATCTCTGTAGCATTACTGCACCACACTTCGGCTCTTTTTCGTTGACAATTTCTTGCCGAATATTGGTTTTCAGAACGGCAAGAGAATGTGGACAATTCAGGTACACCTTGCTTTTCATACAGATGCACAAAAAAGTATGGTGGCAACATAGATCGCATTAGTGCAGATAAAAACTCAAATCGGGCTGAGAAATGTGAATAAACAAGAAAATGGCGCCACTTTTTGATCGTTCAATTAATAATGGACCACCCTTTATTAAATTATATAATACTAGCGGCAGTGCCCTTGGGCCCTCCGGGCTCCAACCACTACTACTGTAGAGATAGTACTATACTTAATTTGACCCACATACATAACCCGAAAATTAAATATTGCAACCAAAAGTGACCAAAAAGAAGTTATTTTGTTTTGAGCCAAATAATTTTATTTTGAATTGATTTTGGCTGCAATGGTTGGTTTTCGAGTTATTAATGTAGGTCAAATTCCCCCGTAGTACTACTCCCGTAGTATACTACTCATGGTAATGTATTAAGAAATTTGGGTTCGTTTTAATTATTTTCATTCTTTGCCTGATTTAGTTCAATGCATAATAAAAAATAAAAATAATTTTTTTTTCGGCCAAGCAATGCCGAGTGTTCCACCTAGTCTAAATAATGAAATAGTAACGTATATGTATGTTTGTAACTATGTATGTCCGGAAACAACTCAAAAACTACAGATCAAAATTGATTGCGGTATCTTATATGATTTGGACATTCCAAGGTCAGGTTATAGGGTAAATCTTCCGGATTAGATCAAGTTTACTTACTACTTCTTTGCAAGTTTTTGTTGTCGTTTCATGAAACCGCAATAGAACCGAAAAATTTGATTAAAAAAAATTGTTCAATTTTTGTTGTGGTTTTGAAATTAAATGAAATTAAATCAGTATTAAGAAAATTGTCCAAGAAAATAGTGGTACTTATAGGCTTGAACCATTTTTTATTAGCTTTGATATTGCAAATGGAACAATTTGATCAAAAAATGTTTTTGACGGTTTGAATAAACATTTTCGTGAACTTCATGTTAATTATTTAGACAAACTTTAGACATTCTATAGGTATTAAGACGACGAGGTAAAGAGAACTTTCTGTACGAGATGAGAACGATGTCGAACGATCATTTAGGTTAAACAGCCACCGAATAAGGCTAAAGTCACACAAACTCAGCGAAAAATGATAGATAAATATTTAGAATCACCTGTTTATACTTCGCAGCCGCGAGCCACTTATATATGACCTCTCAACAGCTTCATCCGAATTGCGAATAATAAATATTGCATGTATGCCCGACCAATTTGGAAAATTCGTCCTGCTGAAAAGGCAATGGTGGTTCAAACACTAATTAAAGAAAATAACAAACATTATGAAGGAAAACACATCGAAGAAGATATAATGCAAGTTACAGTTTCAAATGTGTAAGCAAAAAATAGACACTTTAATGTACCAGCTCCCCAACCCAACCTGTAATCGGGCGATTATGCTAAACTACTTAAATCAGTAACTCGTAGCTTTAGCAATGGAGGTGATTTTAATGTAAAAAATATATACCGAAAGGAAAAGAGTTGCTTCAAGCAGGATGGACATTAAAGCGAGATTTTCACTCGGGCGGCACACCAATATTCTGGCCCACAGACGCGAACAAGATCCCAACCCGACAAGTACTTTCCCATTGAAGATTTCGACGGACTCTCGTTAGACCATCATGACGATTACTGATTACTAATAAAAAAAACAAGTACCAATAAAAAATGCTCAACAATTGGAAGATGAACTAACACCATTTATTAAACTAATTCAGTCTGCAGCCCATGAGAGTTCGCCGATCAGTCAAACTACTCCCTATATTAAGCAATTTGTCATGGGCTGCAGATTATATTATTTCAATAAATAGTTCTAGTTCATCAAAAACTTTCTAGTGTGTCAAATAAAAACGTAAGGCACATTAACCTAAAAATTAATAGATCTCCAGTAAACAGACAAAGCTTAACAACTTATGTAATAAACTAAAATGGCTTATTATAGAGTTTAAGAATAATATTTGAGTGGTCTTACAGCTGAAAGAGACACCGAATACACATTATGGAAGCAACAAAGGCCGAAAAGACCTGAAGTTCAAATACCTCAAATAAAGAAACCTGACGGAATCTTGGCCCATAGTGCTAAATAAAAGACTGATCTCTTTGCGGAACACCTCAAGGAAATCTTCCAACCTCTAACCCCAGGCAAGCTGCTGATGAAAATATGACACTAGTTTCTAAGATTAATGAGCTAAATATAGAACCTGTGAAGCTAAAAGAAGAAATAAAATGTAACCTGAATTGACCATAGGGCTAATCATCAAAGCCTTGCCTATTATAATTAATTCATCATTTTGGCTAAAATATGTTCCATATCAATTGAAAGTTGCAGAAGTAATAATGATAGCTACGCCAGACATACCACCTAATGGCTCTTCTGCAAACGATGTATAAGGTATCTGAAAAATTGCAACTTAAAAGAATTAAACCGTTAACGCCACAACAATTTGGATTCCAAGAAAAGCACTTCACTATTGTACAAGTAGGTACACATAATCACAAACAAAATTTACGTCGCATTGAAAAGTAAAAAAATACTTTCAAGTATGTTTTAGATGTGACTTAAGCATTTGACAGATTATGGCAGAACTACTACTAACGCAGCTTAACAACATCCTGATAGACAATTTCGATTAAAATATGGTGAGGTATGCTCCGCCTTGTAAAAAAATTGCAGCGGGAACATCACAAGGCAGCGTTTTAGGACCAATTTTGTAAAATCATCAAGAGAACGAACTGTTGCAACGTCTGCTCATGATCCGCGATCATGGCAATTGGAGACAATGTAGAAGAGGCAACCACCAACCAGCAAACTATAGAGACCCACTCATGAGGTTTGTAACTGGACAAAACGATGGCGTTTACCCCACAATGAAACGAAATCCGTATACATCAGCTTCTATGACCGAAAGGTTAAAAGGATTGCAATACTAATTAATTCAAAAAAGGTCCGTATGTCAATGCATCCAATTATTTAGGTATGACTGTTGGTGCTAAGTTAAAGTGGAAAGAACACAGACTAGATTCAGATAGATTCAGGAAGATGTATTGGCTTATTGGGCGAAACTCAGAGCTATCCATAATAATTTGCTCGTTTATCGGCAAATTCTGAAACCTATAAGGCATATGGTATCTAGCTCTGGGGCTACACTAAATGATCGTCAAAACAATTCAGACATTTCAAAACAACGTTCTACGAATTATTGTTGTCGTACGTAACAAATTCTGATCTTCATCGAGACTTAAGGATAACGTATTCCATCCTTAATTCTCGATGGAGATTCGCATTTCTTACGAAGGAAATTAATAAGTAAGCATAGTAAGCATTGAAACACGCATTACAACTTTTTGAGTAAGTCAATCTCGTTTTTATATGTACAACGAAATAACATAAATATTTCTTTCGTCTGTCTTTTGGAATAAACAAGAAGGTTAAATGTAAATTAGCCGTTGGTCGTGGTTAAAAATCTGTTTGTCCACGACTAACATATAATATACTCATTATACGTTTGTTTCTTCAATGGGGCATGCTTATAGTTAAAATGTTTACCGCTCTTTTTTAAGGCAGTACCATATGTCAAGGATAGAATGACATTGTCATTTAAGTTTTGTATAGAAATGTATGGCGAAATAAATAATATGAAACTATTTTCATATTTTAAAATATATTTAAGTGATTTCACTAATAACAGAAATTGTAAACATGGAATCCTTAGGGCGTTTAGTTGTTTTAAATAGATAAACAAATGTTTCTTTTTAATAAAATCGATTTAAATTAAATTTGTGATTTGTGTTAACCTTAAAAATGTTACGTGAGCTAAGCCACCGAAATAAATATTTAAAAATATTAAATCAATCTGGTTTTATATAAGTTGACACTACTTTTACGTATTTTAAAATAAGGTTTCATGTTGCGTTTTGCCATCGCATATCGTTTCCTTTTTAATTTATTAATTATTTTAATGTTATTTGTAAATTAATTTTAGTGTTTAGGTTTTACAACAAAATGTCAACTTAAGATTTAACAAAAAATTAAAGTTAATAGGTGCAAAAACTGCATTATTATAGGTGCAAAAACAGACGTGGAACCATTTTGATGGTATTTTTCCCAGTCTTAATTTAATAATCCATTTTCTTTTTAATGATGGTTGGCTAGGAAACCGATGAAATTTTAAAGAATCATTTCTTGTAAATTTATTATTGCAGTTTGACACACATCAAGTTGTCACCATTTCGGTTGGTATAAATATTAACTATTAAAGTAATCACACAAAAGTTTGACAAAGATGTATGTTTTTTTGTTTATCTTAAAAACCAAAATTCGTTTTTTTTATTTCTCCCTAGTGCTCGTATTTACTTTACTTTTTACTATTTTAAAATGGACATAATTTACGAGACTATTTTATTTTACCATACGTTTCAGTATAATTCTCTTATGCCAAATTTCATTCTATCCTTGACCTATGGTATTGCCATCTGGTAGATGAAAAGAGAAATAATTGCATTTTGCATGCCCCATTATAATGATATACATTATTCACTGCTAGTTTATCTAGCAGTCTCTTCTTCCATTATTCACTACTACCAAATAAACATTTCATTTTTTAAATTTTATCTAGTAGTCGCTATTTTCATTATAATTGAATTGAGACGTCAAAATGTCGACGGAAATTATTTCAGGATTATTTAAAGGATTTGATTTTAAAATACGTTATTCTACTCGCATATAATGGCTGTTATTCACTCAAATGATTTACGACACTCGCCTATCGGCTCGTGTCGGTAAACTTCATCATCGTGAATAACAGCTATCATCATATGCTCGTTGAATAATATACTATTTCCCATCTTTTTGTCTTACGTGATGTTTCAGGCAAAATGACTCACATAATAGAGAATTTTCTTTTGACTATAGAAGTGTAATATTCGTATAAAAGAGTATATTTGGCTAACTGCAGGTGGTACTATTAGTTGTTGGGCTATCCCCATTAATAACGAGACTTTGCTCAAAAACATAAAAGGTATTTTGTATTTTATGTATGCAGTTCGTTTAATACAAATTTTGTGAATCGATTTTGCATCTTTATTTTACAGTACGGTACACCAAAATGTCTATTTTGGTCGAATTTTCTTACATACTCTTAGATCTTTATTTAGGATTTTTTTTACGAAATAATTAATAAATTATAAGGGATATAATTATGTTAATAACATAAATATGCGACAAACTTTAAAACAAAACTTAAGATCGCGGCAACTATTTTAAATATTTCCCGACACCCAATTTATTTTCAAAATATTGTAGGCATTTTAACGGACTTCAAGAGTTTTATCAATTTAAGACTGTTTCGATTAAGAACAAGTTCAAATAAATAAACCGAAGCTAAATTAAAATGAATTATTATGTGGGTATGGGTATACTCTATTACAATTAACGCTACCATTGACTTCCTAACACTCATTGTGTTCTCGATGTGTTGTATTGTTTTAATTCTGATTAAGTTTATAAAAGAATTAACCGTGTTCTTATAGTATTTACTCCAGAAAAATTATTACTGCTTCGTATTATTATTATTTCATTACATTACAATGTAAAAAAAGCAATAATTATGAGATAAACAAGTACATACATTCAATTTTTGGTATAATATGTAGACTGTTCGAATTATAATATTTTATTTTATTACTGTGCTGACACAATCTATTTACACTTATTTTTATTACGAATATTTTACAATGTTCTTATGTATGTTGATAGGTTAGGTACGAGTAGGATGAGTAAAATTGTTACATCATAAAGTTCTTATGCTCTCTCGGTATCATTTTTGTATCAATACTTTTGCTTTTTATTTTACAATACTATATGTATATTGAGAACGAAATGCTTCACAATTAAGCCGTGTGTATTTGTATGAATCCTTAATTAAACGAATTTTGTTTCTGTACATCTTCAAAGAAATGTGAGACACGATGTGCTAATTAATTTCTCGTTAAATACTATATACATAAATACATGTGGTATGGAATGTGGTGAATTGTGTGTGGCTTTTATTTTAATCTTTGCTTACAGCACATCAAAAGGTTAATTTAATTAAGTTTATAATTAGGTTAATTTTTATTAGGTTTATAGTTCCTATAGTTCCTCTCTATTTGCAGGCATCACACACAAAATGTGCACGAAATTTGAACTTTGGTGCCCCTTGTGCCAAATTATTATAAATCCGTATATAAATAAAAATAAACCAGATTTTCTCAAATCTAACTAAATATATTCATAGGAATAGAAACTAAATTTTTATATATTTCGGTTTGTCTTGTTGATCACGTATTTATTGTTAATGTACATTTAATTTAACCTTATGAACTATAATTGTTATAGAAATGCAATAAGAAAATTGAGCCATAAAACTTTTATTTTATATTTCTCACTTTCTAATTTCAAAGTACATGTTTGAATGATAAAATTGAAGCGTTGAGCTTATTGCTAAACCTATACCTAACAAAATAATAATCAACAAATACCGTATTATTAAAATTTTTAGAGGGTTTCGATTGACTAATTTTAGTAAGCATTATAATATTTCATTAATTTAACTTGTAGGTTACGGTTGTTTATTAAATTTAGACAGCTGATTAAATTCGAACCTGATTTATTATTTTAATTTTTTTAAAAGCGTGACGACACTTCTATTTTGGTTTGTATGTTAGATAAGTTACTTCAATTGTAAAAGTGGCTTTGAACCATTTGCCTTATATGAAGCTCAATACAAATTCAAATTGTATTTTGTTGTAAGTAAATTAAAAATGATGATTTTATTTTTTATTTCAAATTTACATTTTGTTAAGTTTTCCACTATTGTATTTGATGTACTTCATCACTTATTTGTTAAGAAACAAAAATACTTACGTAGCTCAAGCCGCGTTTTCAAAGAGGAGTGTACTAGAACTCGATAAACTAAAGGATTCTGTTATTTTATGTAAAACTTAGTAAGTGAAATAAAAAAATTGTTGATTGTTTTACACTCGACTGCTCTCGAAAAATTCAAGAGTGAAAAACAATCAAATCAATTTTATGTTCCACTTCTTCAACGCATTCTAAGCTTTATGGGGGAACCAGCGATTCAGTAACAACTTAAGTAAAAACGCGAAATACTATATAATAATTTCGTTAAATTCTCTAAGGATTCTTACTGATTCGCTGGTTACCCCTTTACACAAAATAAAGCAATCCAATAGTTTATCGAGTTCTATTGCAGTTATCAAGAAAAACGCGGCTAGAGAAATAAAAATTAGAACAAATATCTATTCGCCATGTTCAATATTTTGATAATATGTTACCTATTTTGATAATATGTTACTTATATATTTGGTGTGTGAATATGACTCCGCCCATTTTTGTTAAAATAAAACATATTTGCTTGTTTAGAAAATGAAAGAATTATTTATTGAAAGTATGCTCCATTTGCAGCTACAACTTTCCCCCATTTTTCAGGCAGTTTATGGATTCCCTCTCTGAAAAAATCTTGGTCTTTGGAGGCGATCCAATCATTAAGCCAATTTTCGATCTCTGCGCGAGAACTGAACCGCTGTTCAGAAAGAGACGACTGCATCGACCGGAATAAGTAGTAATCTGAAGGAGCTATGTCTGGTGAATGCGGCGGGTGGGGTAGAATTTCTCAGTCCTGTCCTTGTAAATAATTTTTCACAACGTTTGCAACATGTGGTTTTGCATTGTCATCCTGAAAAATTAATTTGTTGTGTCTAATCACCCATTCTGGTCGTTTTTCCTCTATAGCTTGCTTCAAACGTATTAGTTGTCGTCGGTACATATCGTCATTGATAGTTTCACCTGATTCCAGCAGTTCATAATATACTACACCTTTCTGATCCCACCAGATACAGAGCATAACATTATTGCAATGGATATCTCGCTTTGGTTGCGATGGATCAGCTGCACCACGCTTCACCCAAGATTACTGCCGTTTGGCATTCTCCTAATAAATCCTTTTTTCATCTCCAGTAACTATCCGATGCAGAAAACCTTTTCTTTGTTGTCTTTGAATCAGTATTTCACAAATGGTTTTTCGACGTTCGAGGTCTCTTTCTTTTAATTCATGTGGAACTCAGTTGTTAGCTTTTTGAACCATTCCGATTATTTGTAAACGTTTTGCAACAGTTGATCGATCAACATTTAATGCTACAGCCAATTCTGATTGTGTTTGAGAAAGCCAATAACGTTTCCAATTCAGCATCTTCAAATTTTTTGAGTGGTTTTCCATGCTCTTTATCTTCAATGCCAAAATCATCATTTTTAAATCGTCGAAACCATTCTTTGCACGTTGTATTCGATGGAGCATGCTCACCGTAAATTTCCAGAAGCAAACGATAAGTTTCCGCTGCACTTTTCTTTGCAATAAAATAATTTAATAAAACTTCCCGCAAATGATGTTTATTTGGAATAAAATTCGACATTTTGAAAGAGTTAAAAATACTATTTGTTTACACTTCAACCAAATGTGGTATACTGCGTTTGATAGCTGACATCAAGTATTATAGAATACAAGTATTGCGCATTTATAGTTTACGTAAGCAGTAAAAATAACGACACCAATTGAGAAAGGGCGGAGTCATATTCACACACCCAATAATAAAATAGTTTTTAACATACATCATTCAGAAGTGGGATCTAGTAAATTATTAGTCATTTTTCGACAGGGAAAATGTGACGAGTTTTGGTTTGTCAACTCACAGTAGTACATCGATTTTTTTCAACTTAAAAGGTTTTTGTCAATGAATTTATGATTTACGAGATGGTGGAATACCCAAATACTACCCGGATTCGTGATAGTGAGCAACAAATTTCTTGGAGGCTGGAAGAATTGGTAAAAACATATATTATTGCGTAGCATTTTGAAAATATGTGATTGCGTCAATTTAGGATGGTAAAGCATAATATAATCATCGCACATACAATGGACATGAAGTTTTCACATTTTTGAAGTGAAACTTTTTTAGGCATAGGGTATGATTCGACAAAAAAACAAAAGAAAATTGAAACGAAATTCTGTGACGGTCGCGTTTGTGATATATACATTTTTATATTCGGAAAACAAATCGTATAACCAAAACAAATCAGCACATATTTTACATAGCAGTACAACAACAACTTTATTCTACGAATAGTCGATACAATTGCCTCCTAAATTTATATTATTATACATTCATACATAAGTCAAAAATAGTATATTATTCAACGAGCATATAATGATAGCTGTTATTCACGAAGATGAAGTTTACTGACACGAGCCGATAGGCGAGTGTCGTAAATCATCTCAGTGAATAACAGCCATTATATGCGAGTAAAATACGATACTTGGTCCACGACCGATAAAAATTTGTATTTAAAAAAAAATCCTTTGAATAAACCTAAAATAATTTACGTCGACATTTTGACGTCTCAATGTAATAATAATGAAAATAACAAGAGACTACTACATAAAATTTCAAAAATGAAATTTTTGGTAGTAGTAAATAATGGAAGAAGGGACTACTAGATAAACTAGCAGTGAATAATGGATATCATTATAATTGAAGAAACAAACGTATAATGACAATGAGTATATTACATATTTGTCGTGGACAAAATATATTACTCCTTGTGTTTACAAAGTTTCCATGATACATATTATACATTAGTCGTGGACAATAGTTATTTATGGTACTAGTGAGCAAAACGAGATATTATCCACGAGGGATAAGTTTTTGACATTATCCCGAGTGGATAATATCTCTTTGCTCACGAGTGGCATACAACATTTTATCCACTTTGTTGAAATAAATTTCGTAAATTAATAAGAAATAGTTCCATTTTGTGTTTTCACAGTCGAGCATTGAATTTTGAAATAAATTTTATCATAGTGACCGTTCTTTAAATTGTCATGGTGTACTTTAATTTAACTAATTTTTGGAATATAGTTTTTCATTCCGTTTTACTACGAATAATTTTCCAATGACTACTCAACATTTTGTTATACCAAATATAACTCACGTTGCCCCTAGCAGCGTGGGTTATACAATAACAATGGGTTATTTTACATTTTCTTTATGTGAAATCAGCATAGTTATCGGGCTATTATATATCAAAAGTGGATAAAAGTATATGATACGTTAGTCGTGGACAAAAATGTATTTGTAAATAATTTGCTTGCCCTATATCATTCTCGTTCTTTCTTTACATACATATGTATATGCACAAAACATCTCAAATTTAAGCTTTTTATACTTTTTAACATAAACACGATACAGCCACTATGTGAGGCAAAAGTGGTCTTTTTAAGATTTAAATTTGTGTAGTTCTTAAAAGATCTTGCAATGAGAGTTGGCAAATTAAGATTTAATTTAATACTTTTAAGCTCAATACAAAATTTATTTTTTATTTTCTGGCAATTCAAATCTGAAATAATTGGTTTATGATAGCTATAACATGAAATACGGTAATTAAACTGTGCAATGTTACAAATGACGGGAGAAAAGGTTGTATTTTTTATTATTTAGTGTTGTGGATTTCTCTTGAAGAAAATATTTGCCCTACCCAAAATGCACTTTAAAATATAAACTGAACAATTCACGATCACAAGTTCGTTTGTGTACTCAACTCAAACTAAAGTGTTGCTTTAATATCAATGTTGGTAAATTATTCTGCTTTAATTCCATTTACGCTACCACTCTTTCTTGCATTTCATGTTTCTCGTGTCTCTATTGCAAGATTTTGTATCGAGCTGGGACTTGTGATAATCCTGTTTTGCCAAGGTCATGTAGTGACTGATTGAGAAAAATAATTAGATAATGTAGAATGTGCCATTATCTATGTAGTTTGTATCAGAGTTTAAACAAATTAATTTCGTTCTTCTTTCTCTTTATGTGGAACGATAAAAATAAAAAATATAAATATGCGTTCCATAAAGAAAGAAAGTAAAAATAAATAAATATCCTTCTCGAGAAAGGGAACGTTATTTTCATTTTAACTTTCTTCTTCTCTTAAACATTGATGTTATAAATTATATTTCCTTGTTGTTATTGGAATGCACTAAATATATTTTGTTTTTCTTTCTCTGTTTTGGAAGTAGCTAATTATTTAAAAAACGCATTTTTGTTTCACATTTTGTATTTTTTGTTGTTTCTTTTTGATAATTACAACAATACACCCATTCCAGACGAGTCGCGCTTACGCTGTTGCATTTCTTCGTCTCTTACCTCTTTGCACTGTTTTTGCCTATAAACAAAATTTAGTTTGGAATGGGTGATCGAATGTGTTTCTATCTTCCTCTGTTTTATAAATAGTTACTACGTAGCACGATAAACATACTAAGATAATATACAGCGAGGTTTCATTTTCGTTCATTCTCGCGCAAGTGTCAAAAATTGCCAATATGGTGGAACTTTGTGACCACTAAAGAAGTGTTTTTTTGTATTTCTTTTTAATAAGTAAATTTTGTGAAATAAATTGTTTATAAATTTGATTGTTTGTTTATAAAATTGTTTATAAATTTGTACACAATGCGTTGTGCTATTTTTGTATGTAGTACAAACAATAAAGGGAAGAATTATGATAAAGAAATATCTTTTCATGCTTTCCCAAAAGAAAAAACTTTGTGTAAACAGTGGATATTTTTGTGCCGAAGAAGCGACAAATTTAACGTTAAAACATCTCGAGTTTGTTCAAAACATTTTGGACCTGATGATTTTTCGCTGAATCCATTATATGAGCAGTTCGGACTAAAATTAAAAGCACAGCTCAAACGAAACGCCGTTCCATCGCGTTTAATAAACTCAGAAAAACAAATTGGCTTGCCAACTGTCCCGTAATACAAGAATGCTGAAGCGATCTTTGCAGCCAAGGTAAGTTTAAATAGAACTCAATCATCCTCAATAAATATTTTATTTGTGCATTTCTTTAAACAGTGCAACTGTGACCAAAACAACACAAGATGGATCTGTTAACGATACATCAACAGAACATAACATTATGGAACTTACTGATGTAACAAGCAGCTTATCTAGCCATTCTGTAGTCATTAATATGGAGGCTGAAACAACGTATACTGAACCACAGCCAACGACACAAACTGTTTCCAATTCGTGCAATTGCTCATCAATTATCCGGTGTTCCTAACAAACTAGATGTTTAGAACAGGGGCCTTTTTGTACCGTCGATAGCAGTACACAAACTACGGAAATTATCCCTTCTAATTCAGAGATAGTTTCTTTAAAACAATATTGCTTTAAACAAAGTAAAGTGATGGAATCCATCGGTCATATATTCACCAAAGGACAGATCAACAAACTGGAATGTCCTGAAATGGCGCCATTGCAGTACATGCAGCAGAGCCACGAGCATATCGCTTACTTTTGAAAATAAATTATCCGTTTCCTGCTGTAATTACACTTAAAAAATGGTGCGCAAAAATCGAAGTTTATCCGGGAATATTACGATGTGTTTTAAACATTATGGGAAAGGTTGACATGCAAACTAATGACAAAATTTGCGTAGTCTTCTTTGATGAAATGAAAGTCAAAGAAAAGATAGTTTACGATAAATCGAAAGATACAAATTTGAGGGCTGCAAAATACGTGCAAGTGGCAATGGTTCGGGGATTAGTTGGTAACTGGAAACAGCCGATCAACTATGAGTTTGATCAAAAAATGACAGAAAATATTCTTTTTAATATTATAAAAGCCATACATGCATGCGGTTTCCATGTAGCAGCTATAGTATGCGACTTGGGCGGATCAAACCAGGGTTTATTACGTGACCTGAATATTACAGTGAATACTCCTTTTTTCGAAATCCGGCCAACAAAACTACAAATATATACGTTTTTGCCGATGTGCCTCATTTAATTAAACTTATAAGAAATAATTTTACTGACAATGATGGTTTTATAATCGACAGACAAGTTATTCATAAAGGCCTAATCGAAGACTTAATCTCAAAAACAAATAATAAATCAGATTTAAGCATAGCCTTATGGCTATGGAATACCATCATAGGCGATACTCCTGATTTGGATACGGTGAGCAATTTAAGCAGAAATTTGTTTAGTCCACTGATATCGCAAATAAACTTAAACGATCAACCAAAAGCCGATGAACTGGAATCATTGCAATATGATGGCTTAGAGCATTTGGCGGGATATATTTGCCATACAATTAAGGATCCAAACCTAGTTGTTGATAGCGCTGTGATCAACACAAATAAGAATTCTTCGTTCACCTGGACGAATCAGCTAACGGAAGGGTTTCTACAAAAACCGACGGAAAAATTAATGGGTGCAATGGAAAAGCTGGAGTTAATATTTAAGCAAACTAATGGAGACAATATTGTGTATTGTCAAAAATACATACAACAATTAATAAATGCATCTTCAAGTATATCTACTTGTGAACAAGCTAAACAAATATTTTTCCGTTCACGAATGTACTTTAGAATCAAAGCATTAAATAATAGCATAGTGGAAAACAGCAGGAAAAGAAAAAGGAAATTGAATAAAATTATTTTATAATTAAAAACTATTGCAATTGAAAATTTTGTTTATTTAGAAATAAATCATTTACTCAAATTCATATCCACCTACTTAATCTTCATTCACAAAATTCAAAGTGGGTCACAAAATAACGCCATCTTGAAATTGGTTGTTGTAAAAAAATTTGACATATGCGCAATATATTACCTTAGTATGTATGTATATCGTGCTACCTAGTACCTTAGTCATTGATAGATTAGGTAGTATAATACAAACCTATTAGTTGAATCCACGTATGTTCTAGAAAAATAATAAATAATAACGTCACTAATTCCCAGTTTTGTAATGTTACCAGTTGCCGTGTCGGGATTTCAAATAATCAAGCGGCGAATATGCGTCGTCATATCAAAAATATTCATCCTGATACTTATAAACAGTATCAAATGGACCTTCTTCATAATCCTAGTGTTTCCTCGGTTAAATGTGATAAAAAATATCATGATACTGCACGTCAATTAATTATGACCCTAACTTCATTCCGTTAAATTTTATGTCAAACCCGAGGAAACGACCAAAATGCAAAAATAAAAACAAAAGTTAAAATTAAATGTCAAACAATTTAATTTATTCTGATTTTTTTTATTAAAGATAATTAATTATATTTTTTGTAGTATTTTAAACTGTTAAATATTTCCAGTATGTACATATGTATATATTATGGAAATTGAAATTAATTAAAATTATTAATTAATTTTCTTTTGTATAATAAACAATATTTTTTGACAGGTACAACCAAAAACATTCTAGGATTTTTTTTGGTGATAAATGAGTACGTTTTATGGCAAAACGTGATAAAAAATATCATGATATTTTTTATCAAATTTGCCCGAGGATACACGACCAATACAAAAACTAAAACATCTGTGCGAGAACCAATTACGATTAAAACCAATAGCAAGGAAATTAAACATGGCTGTACGTTCAACCTGATAAATTCGCGTAGATTCAGAAAAATCATTGGGCCAATTGCAAATTAGCAATGAATTAAAAAACAAAATTTTTTCCGTAAAAATTGACGAAGCAACCAGGTTAAATCGCTCTATTAAGGGAATAAATCTGCAGTATATAATCGATAACACTATTCATGTGAAAACCTTAGGCATGATCGAACTGACAGAACGCCACACAGCAATTTATTTAAAAAACATAATTATGGAAACATTGGCATCATTTGATTTATCGCTGGACCAAATATACACCATAACATCTGACAATGGCAGAAATATGCTAAAGGCTTCCAGTGTACTAAATAATGAATTGAATTCAAGTGCACTGTCAAACGAAGAAGAAACAATCGAAGGAGAGTGTGTTGATGAAATTATCTAACGTAGATACCTAAGCGAGATAGCTGAATTAATAATAGCTGAAAATAAATCACAATTTCTAGTCAATAGTATTAAATGTGACAGTACAATTAGCTGTTAATGACACACTAAAAGAAGCCAATTTAAAAAATAACATATCAACGATGCGAAATCTTGCGATATATTTAAGAACACCAACCCACCGAAATTTTCTAAAGCAGAATAAACTAAATCAGCCCTTTCTGGATACATCTACACGATGTAACTCAACGTACGATATGTTGGAACGTCTGCTACTAACGAAAGATTACTGCAAATCTCATCAATACGAATATGTGGAGCTCAAGATTCAAGAATATTTATGGAAGTTTGCCGTAAATTTTATTGAAGTTTTTAGTCCGGTCAAAAAGATCACATTAAATTTGCGACAAACTCAATTTGTTATTGGTGATTTTTTTAAAAGTTGGTTGCACACCCATTGGCACGCGTGCCAAACGCTTAGAGAGGACGGAGCACACTGATGTACGTTCAGCCATAAGTACAATGAGCCCTGTTCATCTTCGTCATCCACATCTTCAGTTTCGATGGATATCAATCAATTGTTGAATGAATATATATCTACACAAACAGAGATAAATCGTCCTTGAAATACAGCACATAAGGAAGCTTATCGAGATCGTCGGTTCAACGTGAACACCAATATGTTAGATTATTGGATGGTCATGCAACCAGAATTGCCCGTATTAAGTCAACTTGCAAAAATTGTACATGCAGTTCCAGCCACCCAATGTAGTGTTGAACGAAGGTTTTCTTCGTTAAGCTTTTACTATCTAATCGACGAAGCCGTTTGTCTGCTGACTTGATTAACGATATTTTAATTGTATTATAAAATGCAATTCAAATTTTAAGTATGAGGAGGAATACTAAAAAAATTGATTAACGTGAAATTAGTGTGATAAATAAAATTAAAATCTTAATGCTTTATTAGTATACCACACATACACTTGTTATATTGATGGTTTTTAATTGACTTAATTAGAATGCATCATTAATTGAATTATATTATTTGTTATTGAATTAATTATTGTTTTATTGAATTAATGAATTTTAGTGAAATATTAGTTTGTTGTAAAATATTAAAAAGCAAAACAAATCCAAAAAAAATATTTTATTTATATGTAATGTACGAGTACATACTCAAAGAGAGATTCGAGTATTCAAAAAAATATCGTTCTTTATTATGGAATCGACGTTGCTTCTTTTTTTTTATCTTTCTTTAATTAAGAAAGGGAACGATATTTATGTTTTTTCATTCCATTTCTCTAAACAGAGGATAAAGAAAAATTCAGTCGTTTCTATTTATATAATGATTTTTAATTTTATTTTATTTCAACTGTTAAGCATTTATTTTTATAATGTATGGAAAATTCCATGAGAAACTAATAAGTTTTTTTCTTAAATTTGCGTAGACGTATATACCTTCTATATATACCAGCCTTACCATTGAACCATTGAACGATAAATGATAAGGGCGTAGAGGCTAGTTTTTCTCGGATATAGGAATTCAAATTCTATTGGAATAAACCGAATTCTTTTAGATTCTCATTGATTTTGCATGGGTTGGTGCTTTGTGTTGGTATACTATTATGAATTCAAAATTTATCTACGTTATTAAATTTCGATTAAAAACCAACGGATTAAAAAAACATAATTTTAATTAAAACTTGTATAAGAAATAAATTGTTAACTTTACAACAACCACATCATATAATTAAATAATTCCAAATATGAACTAATGTATGTCGTTGGCAAGAAAAGTAAAGTGTATAAGTTCAAAGAGAATTATTTTCAGGAAGTAATGATAACTGTTTCACTCTCATTATGGTTATAGCAGAGCCTACTCTATAAATAAGAGGCTCCACTTTGACTGTATTTTTCAACAAAATAATAAGTAAACATATATTCCCTTTATTCACCGGTCATGATTCAATTAATACCAGTTTAGCTCTAAATATGTAAACAAATGACCATTTTTATTTTTTTTATGATGACACACAATTCTAGTTTTAAAAGAGGCACATAAATTACAACAACGAGTAAACAAATGAAAAATTAGAAAAACAATAACTTGAATCATGCTCACCGGTGTTCCAGCACATACTAACTACGTTACCACACGAAAATTTTTCTGAATAAATATTTTTTAGCGCGCTCAGAACAATCTCGCATTAGTTGGAGGGTAAATTTACTCAAAGAGAGAATTATGTTTTTGTGGTTTTAAGTATATTGCGTAAGGGTTCACTGTATTGTTCGAAATATAATTTCTACACCCAAACAGGTATTTTCCACACCCAACTAATTTGAATTTTTGTTTATTCGACATGAGACGTCTCTATGAAATCTACTATAGTTTCTGATGTTACCCCTTGACTTTACTTTTTACTTTTTATAATATTTTATAACCGGCGATGGATTCAACATTTTCTCCCCTTTCGTTTGATACGAAAAAATCAAAATTGGAAAAATGGACTTACATACTCCGCACTTCTCACCGATGTTATATTCAATTTTCTTTTTTGTGTTAGAAACACTCCTTTTCACTTGATTGTGTTCACTCATTTTTTGAAACCATTTTGCCGTTTTCTCTCAATTTTGAGAAATTACCAAGGCTACAAAATGGTTCCTAGTAATCCTAGTTTATAATTTGAAGCGCCAGCTCTTCTTTTAACTTAGTTCCAAAATCATCGTCTGGTATGTTATCAAACATACAGTGCTGGGACAACAAATTGGTCATACATATTTTATTACAAATTGGAGTTTTTTTTTTGTTAAAATTACAAAACTTTTGAAAGCAATTGGCTTGTTGTTTCATTTTAAATACATTTATTTTTTTTGAAAAAAAAAAAAAAAAAATTAAAAATATTCAATCTATGTTGATTAGAGCTACAGTACTCGAATAAAGTAAACACTTCTTTTATAATTTTTTTTTTGTTTTTTATTGGTTTATAGAAATTCTATATTTAATATTAATATTTTGTTTGCCCGCTTTTCCCTATTATTACGACGGTACACTTCCGATTCATTGAGTCTTATAAATTTTCCAAAGTCGCATAAGCTATATATTCCTAGATGTTTATCAACAAACTTTTTAAAGCGTGAATTGATTCTGAGCGCTTTCTTCCTACGTCTAGCTTCATTGTAAACTAAACATTTTCTATTGGGTTCAGGTCTGGGCTTAAGGGGGCCAGTGCAACACATCGATAGTTTTTTCTGCGGAGGATTTTTTACGTTTAAATGAAGAGATAAAAAAAAAAGGATTTTAATAAATTATTGTTGTTTATCTGAAAGTCCATTTTATTATCCACAATTCAAAATTAATATATGGTAGTTACTCACAACTTTGGCAGTATTGCATGAAGTTGAAAAATAAGTATCATCGAAAAGCTCTAACATAAGGGCTCAAATTCGTTATGTAGGACTTACAGATAAACAGCTGATGTGGTAATGGAACTAGGTAGGCACATTCGACTGTTTCTTCTCCAAAAAAGCTCCCCAGACCACAACTCTTCCAGTTTTCGGTGGAACTTTTAAAAAACATTCGTTGCTAAGCCTCTCTTAAGGTTTTCTTCGTGCCAGGATTTATTCCAAGTTACCCGGTAACCTATTCATTTTGTCTTAAAGACACCTAAGAAATAATTGTTGGAATTTGGAAGGTGTAGTCACCGTAGAAAAAAGATCAATAAATTTATTTTACTCTTTTTTGTTAAAATGCAATACTTCCATTGACTTAAAATTTTGTTTTTGAGTAAATCTGTTTGGCAGTTTCTCAAATGGCCCCAAAAGTTGACACAAACTGCTTATAACTAAAATCTATCTTTGAACAAAATTTCTACCAAAACTATTAATATTTATGAGAAAGGGAGGCAAAACAAAAATAATAAAAATATCTGGCTTGAAGGACGGTAACCTGATTCATCAAAAATGTGAAAACCTGCAGAACAAAATTATTGTGTGGAACGATAACAATACTTATCCAATATAACTTCGTTATAGTGGGAAAAGTATAAAATATTGTATACCAATTGGAATACCCGAATTCCGAAATTGGATCCGGCAATCCCAATAGAGTAGGTCATTAAGAATATGGGTAAACTTATGAAATTTGAAAACAAATTTTAATTTTTGAATTTACAATTTGTGGATATTAGGGATTTGCCAAGTTTTGGAACTAAGAATTTAATGTATTTGAATATTTTTGAATACCTATGTATGAGTAATTGTTATTTATTAGTTTATACCGGAATGAAATTAAATTAGCAAAATAACTAGAGCCTTCTAAAGTATAGAGTCATATTCCACACAGGGATCCATAGTAAAAATGATATTTTTAGCTTTAATTTTTTCAATGATAAAAGCACAAATCTCATTATATTTTTCCGCATATCTTTAACAACAACAATACTATACTGATATTAAATAAATATTAATTGCAAAAATATTAAAATTAAATTATGCCTAAAATATATTTTTTGAAGTTTCATTTTGGAAAAATACATTAATGTAAGCTATGACTATGATGACATTTATCTGATCCATAAAATATGTTAGTTTTTTTCTCCGTATTCTTATTTACCATACTGAATCATAATGTCAGGTGAAACATGATTTTATCCTTGTTTTTAATAAAAATAAAGTTTTTTGGTCCTCTATTACTAAAGATACATGTTAAACTGAAAGTGATCTGACTGAAAACGTCCGAGATAAATCCAACATGTAAACGGTGACTTGCCTGAAAGTTATCTGAAAGTAGTCTGAGTTCGGTCAACTTAAATTTAGTTGGTTGAATCAGTTTGTGTATTGAGTTAAACATGTAAACTTTAATTTAGTTGAACTGACAGATTTTTTCATACTGTTAAAAAGACAAAATGTTTTTGTACATTTTCCAAGTGTTTTTTAAATTATTTTATTATGTCTATAGCTAGTATAGAGTACGTACAGTTTACAGAAAATACAAAAACAAATTATTTAATCACAAAATTATTACAATTTATATAATGATGAATTGGTTTTGTTTTATTACAGTTTTTGAGCTTGAAAATTATCTTAGAAACCATAATTAAAAATTGGAACGTTTTCCTTTGAAAATCTAAATTAGAAAAAAGGTGATTTCTTATAACTTTTATATGAAAAGTGCAATTTTTCTCGTTTCTAGTTTAAGTTTCGTTTTCTAATTCCATTATAAAAGCTTTGTTTTTTACACTATAGCTTTGTAAAATTAAGGATACTTTGTTATAATCAGAACCATTTTGATGTAAATAGAGCCGGCATGTGAAAAATAAACTTGAAATAAGAGGCATAGAAACACTAAAAAATAATTTATTTTCATAGAGTTTGTATGAAAAAACGCGATTTCGATTGACGATAAAACATGAATTAAAAGTTAAACCCAGTTAAATAATTTTTTTCTGAAATCGCTAAAAAACAACTCAATGTCTTACTCATTTAAAACATAGGTTCTCAAATTTCCCCATTTGCCAGCAATAATCAAAAGAAAATAAGGGAAACTAAATTAAAGAATAGTCTACAACAGTAACAATATTTATTAAAAAGAGAAACTTTAATTTAATGATGTAACGATTTATCCACAACTAAAACCAATGGTAAGAAAAAAGACAGCACGTCTTTGCTCAACGTTCGAAATTAAAATAAATCAAAAAGAGCCAAACAGAAAAAATTAAATCAATACAATGAGCGTGAGGAAAATAAAAATTCAAAACAATCTAGTATGCTTTGCAAATTCAAAATAACAATAGAAAGATATTCGAATGTACTGTTTATTAATTTCGAGTTATGAGTTTATGACGTATACAACAACAACAACGTTTTAAAGTTCAAAAATACCTTATTTTTGAAGACGATTTTCACTAAGAAATAAATAATTTCATGCCTCGATTTTTCAATCAAATAAAATTACTTGTTTCATCAACTTTTTCGTATAAAAACAAAACAAAAGCTCATAATTCTAATAAACTAAAATTGTAAATGAAAATAATCGTTTTCCCATATAGTTTCATAGTAAAGAAAAAATTGTATGTACCTTAAAGCTTAGTAAAAAATACCGTCGATACTGGAGGCTCTTATTTATACAGTAGGCTAATATAAAAAAAAATAAATAAAAAAAAAAAAATAAATAAAATAAAATAAAATAAAAGTGCAAAGTGAATTACAAATAGGTAGACGAATTTCGAAATATGAAAAATAAAAATTCTTTAAATTGATAAGTGTATGTACAATAAAAATAGAAAAATGTATGTACCTACATATATGTAATTAAAATTGAAAAATGTAGGACCGAAATATGTTTAACGCGAAACATTTAACGATGCAATAAACAGAAAAATGTGATAAAATATCCCATTATGTCACATTCTTCATTGTAGTGAATATAATTATAAATAAAATATAAGGTTACGATTTTATATGTGTGATTTAACATTCATATGTGAAACTACACATTTTTTGCGAACCTCATCGAAAAAACAAAACGACATAATATGTGAACAGAAATACTTTCATAAGAAAATTTTGTAGAGAATCATCTATTGATGATCTATCTGATTAAACCAGTTAAATTCAGCAAACTCTTTTCTTGGAACTTGTTATAGTCAAACAATGCTACACAGTTGAAAAAATATTGCTCATGTAACGCAAATTGCATTACATATAGTATAGGTCCAGTGCAAGGCTGTATTACAAAATGATACAAAGCTTGCATTAAAAATTAGTTTGATACAATTTGCATTGATTTGTAACACAGCAATTAGATTAAATTTTAGTGCAACATTCCACTACAATATAAAGCAAATTGTGGAAGAACCGTCAATCAACTGCAATTAAATTTATCAAAGACTACATTAATAAAATATTTTAGAAGTATTAAATTTTAAAGCAAGTTGCATTAAAAGCTCCGTAATTTTAGCGATTTTTTTTTTGTTTTCCTAGGTTGTTCTTTGTTTTTGGTGCCTTGAGGTTGAGGGTCGAAATCTCAGAGAGCAGTTTACTTAAAAAAATAAAAAAAACTTTTATGTTCATCTCATATTTCAATGGGCGGGCTAGCCTAGTTCACTTAATGGTCGCCCAAGGTAATAATTTATAAATTAAGAAAAGCTTACGTTAAAATATAATAGATAGTTTCGATCCGGAAAACTAAATTTTTAAAGATTTATTAAGCTGCTTATATGTCATGTAGTCGGTTTGATTTAGTGAATTTTATACCAGTAATGCAAAACTCGTGCATGATCTTATTATTCATATATATATATATATATATATATATATATATATATATATATATATATATATATATATATATATATATATATATTTAAGTCCTCTTGTTTTAGCGAATTTTATGTTGGTATAATTTTTCAATTTGAGCAGGTTGCCTTAAAATATTTAATAGTTGTATTATTATACAAAAGTTTTTATACAAAAAAAATTTCTCGAATTAATTTTTGTTTCAAAATGCAAAATTATACTTGTGATACTATATATATTGTATATGAAGACATTTTACCATAATTATAATAAAGCATGGGTAAGGTGGGGGGAAAGGCTAGCCCCGATAAACTTAAATCAATGACATTATATGGAGGCGATATGAGGGTTATCAAACTTGATCTAACTATTGTCGGGAGGCGTGCAAGGCACATATCAATTTACACGAGTTCGTACGTAAACATTCGAATATTCAATTCAAAATTCTAAGACAACGAATAACCATTAATTTTATAACTTTCACAAGAAGAAGTTAGTAAGGGACATTACAATTATTCGATCGGTGTCAGCAAGCGTCATGAAGCGATTAATAAAACAATAATTATCATATAATCCAATACATAAAGTAATGCTTTTCGACACCATAGGTAGAAGACACCAGTTTAATTCAAATGGTAAAAATAAATTTAACACGGGCAAATTTAAGCAAATACTATTAAGATGTAAAATTTGGCACATTAAAAGGGCGTTATCTCCAACTCCAATAATTTCTAAGTAAAATATTTCGCATGCTAATAATTATTGTTAGCACAATTTGATTGTCCAACATTTTAAGGAAACTAAAAAAGCCAGTAAACTATTTGCAACGAAGAAATTTGGTTGTGTTATTTCACTTCTGGTGGTTTTGGCTGAGAGACAGTTCAGCCGATGATAAAACTGACGTCGCTTCCATATTAACAGACTCACATCATTTAATTCTACCAAATTTATATTTTTTAAATGCACGAAATTTCAGTTAGTGCCACCACATGTCTTATAATCAAACTATGTAAATTTATCACGTTTTTCTTCTTATTAAATACACTTCACAGGTTCAAATAGTAAATATATAATTGATCGATTGTTGTACTTCAACCATTATACATAGACCAACAACATATTTTGATCGCATTTTTTTATTTTTTATTATTTAACCATTCATCCAAAAGAGTTGATCGACTTTGAAAATGGGGTCAATAGATCAGATGTTTCGATTTTATAAACAAGACGTTAGTAGTTTATATTATTATTTTTTTACCTTAAATATTATTGTAGACAAATATTTTAAAACTTATTCACTTCAACTGGTTAACTATCCGCCTTTTTTAAACACTAAAACACTAATTGTGAATTTTTAACACTTAACTTTGTTTTAAAACACGGGCACTACTAAATTTAAAAGTTAGTTAATAACATGTATTGTATTGCACTACTAAAATCAGTTAATTAACGTATGGGTATAAATAAATAAGAAATAAATTTAAATCTGTGTTACGAAGAACAAGGTCGCGTGTTGACCGTATCGCGGTTAAAAGAAGAATGGTAGATACACCTGTTTCCTTGCAACGATATACACTACTCTCATATTTTTTATTTATTTTCTTTTCATATTTTATTTTATGTATATGTGTACACATTTGTTATATCTTCTTGTCTTCAATATCAAATGCCACGGCAAATTACATTTCGTTTGGTTTTAAATTGTGTGCATAGTAAAAGATTCTTTAACGATGCGGTAGAAAAAAAGAGACCACATGATGCATGCTTGATGTATTCTTTATTAGTTCTTATATATCAATCATCAATTTCATTTGTTGTAATCGAACATATTATTAACTATTACATTTATTTATTTAATGTCCGTATTTTTATTGATGTATATATGTGCAAATTTTTTGGCTTAGTTTCTTTAGTTTGTGACACTATTAACGTACACAGATATTTTTCATTTCGAATTAAAAATTCCGAATCGTGACAATTACAAACTATGTATGTACATTTATAAGAAGATTAAAAGCATTTTTTAGTTTTAGGTAAGGAGATTGGGGAAAGTATTTAACATTTCGACAACATCAATCTGTGGTCATTTCTGATTAGACAGAAAGAGAGAAAAATTATGCAAAAATTTGTTCGTTTTTTTTTTTTTTATTGATGGTTTGAATATTTATGTAGAATATGCGTTAAGAAATCCAATAAATAATTTTTGAGGCTGAACATATTAGTAACTTTAAAAGGTAAGATTATTTGAAATACGTGTTTAATAGACGGAACTTTATGCATATTGTATAGCCTTTTGTTATAGTTATAATCTGTATATGTGAAATCACCTAGATATTCTTTACCTGACTGATATACCGCAAAAATTTAATATCGCAATACTATTACAAATAGGTTATATTTTTACTGTTGCTGTTAATAACTTTGTGTAGTAGAAGGCCCTGTATTTTAGACGTAATATTAGGTCCGAGCTAGTATTAGAATATTCATAAGACTAAAGGATATGCAGATAACCCCATTTTAACTTTCTCTCGCTAGGTTTCACAAACATAGTCTGAAAATACTTCTTTAGCTTTCAAAGCAATCCGATTACCTTTTATCCCTGTAAATATTAAACCTATCCTTATAAATGTCTACGATTTCCCCAATTTCAACTAAATAAATATTTTTACATTTATACATACATACGTATATGTATATGTCGGGTAAATTAGTTTTTCTATACGAACAATTCGAAAGTGATGCTTTCGACTAATATATTTGGTTTAAAATAAAATGCGTTGAACTGATTTGTTTTTCTTATCTAAAGGGAAAATACTTGATTATCTAGTGACAAGACAATTTCGACAAAATATTTGCGATTCGTAAAATAAATATAATTTCAAATATTTGCATTTTATTTGCAGTCTCACATCTGGAAATATCGTTTATGACTGGTCATAATCATCATCATTCATTATTGTCGACGGGCCGTATGTATATAATTGTGTTGTTCATTTTTGTAAACCACGCTTCTCATTGTATGCTATACCTCGGACGTTTTTGTTTTTACCAGATCATTTATACAATTGTAATAATAACATGGGCTACGACTAGTATCGAACCATCGACCCGTAGGTTTGTACTACGCGCCAACCGTCTGAGCTATTGCTGTTCATGATGTGAACTTGATGTATGGTATGACTACCATAATCGTCACAATATATTACTTAATTTCCCCTACATCTGCCAACACACTGCTTCAAGGCACTACCGTTACAACTAATATTCTACTGCTAACAACCTAAATCTATTCTAATGTAATTTTGTTTAAATCAACTTAAGTAAAAACTACAATCCCTTCTTAAACTAGTAACTAGGAATCATAATTAATTAATTACTACTTAAATTTAATCTCGTGCGATATTTCTGACACTCAAAAACCACTTATTTTTTCTTTTTTTTTTCTTTTGGTTTTCATCTATGCAATATTTTCTGGGGCTCAAGGCACTCCCAACTCTT
This sequence comes from Tipula vernalis, assembly GCA_958295665.1. NCBI lineage: Eukaryota > Metazoa > Arthropoda > Insecta > Diptera > Tipulidae > Tipula > Tipula vernalis. The sequence goes on from OY282558.1 coordinate 282,653,840, forward strand.
TCGCAGTTCATTTTACCGTCCTACTTTACGCCGCAGTAGCGAAATCGAGGACGTACAGCTATCGGTCGGTTACTACTACTGAAATTTTTAAATAATTTTATAGTTAGATATACTAAGTAAATAATATATTATTTATATGTATGAATTGCAGCTAAAACTCTGAAATAAATTATCAAAATTAAAATAGTTACTGATTAGTCCCTACTGCTTAAAATCCACTATAAAATAGTTTAAATTCAAACTACTTACATTAAATAATAACAGCTCAGAGGGATAAATAATAAATTAAAACGAAATAATATTAAATAAATACGAATTGGAAGTTTTATCTAAATTTGTCCTAACTTTTTGTATATAGTAAATGTATTAGTGAAAATTAACAATATTCAACATTCAGGCGTAAACATTTAATATCCGAATTTAACTGTTGAATAATTAATTAAAATAACATAAAAAACGAAACTTTAAATAAATAAATCTAAGAAACTAACTTATTAACTTATATTTCAAGATAAATATTACTCGAAATAAACGAATATTGCATTTAAGAACAATTAAACTAATACGGCAAAATATATAAATATGTAACTTCTACTTATAAGGTATGTGAACTGTTAATAACTAGAGAAGTTCAACAACCAAAACATAACTTCTAGATTTTGAACGCATCTGTAACTATATTTTTCTGTTAGGCCATTTAGATTTACACATTCTGACCCAATTACAGCTTCCAATCTTAGATATTTCATATCTAAAAATGTGAAAAATCGCTTATAAAACCAATACCATAGGAATTGAGAAGTTCAGGAATACTAAACCAAGTTATCGCTCTTGTACGCACCTGGAACTACACTTTTATGTTAGGTCGTTTAGTTTTACACATTCTGGCCTAATTACAGCTTCCTATCTTGGATATTTGATATCTAAAAATGTGAAAAATCGCTTATAAAACCAATACCATAGGAATTGAGAAGTTCAGGAATACTAAACCAAGTTATCGCTCTTGTACGCACCTGGAACTATATTGTTATGTTAGGCCATTTAGTTTTACATATTCTGGCCCAATTACAGCTTCCAATCTTGGATATTTGATATCTAAAAATGTGAAAAATCGCTTATAAAACCAATACCATAGGAATTGAGAAGTTCGCAGGAATACTAAACTAAGTTATCGCTCTTGTACGCACCTGGAACTATATTTTTATGTTAGGCCGTTTAGTTTTACACATTCTGGCCCAATTACAGCTTCCTATCTTGGATATTTGATATCTAAATATGTGAAAAATCGCTTATAAAACCAATACCATAGGAATTGAGAAGTTCAGGAATACTAAACCAAGTTATCGCTCTTGTACGCACCTGGAACTATATTTTTATGTTAGGCCGTTTAGTTTTACACATTCTGGCCCAATTACAGCTTCCTATCTTGGATATTTGATATCTAAAAATGTGAAAAATCGCTTATAAAACCAATACCAAAGGAATTGAGAAGTTCGCAGGAATACTTAACCAAGTTATCGCTCTTGTACGCACCTGGAACTATATTTTTATGTTAGGCCGTTTAGTTTTACACATTCTGGCCCAATTACAGCTTCCTATCTTGGATATTTGATATCTAAAAATGTGAAAAATCGCTTATAAAACCAATACCATAGGAATTGAGAAGTTCAGGAATACTAAACCAAGTTTTCGCTCTTGTACGCACCTGGAACTATATTGTTATGTTAGGCCGTTTAGTTTTACACATTCTGGCCCAATTACAGCTTCCAATCTTGGATATTTGATATCTAAAAATGTGAAAAATCGCTTATAAAACCAATACCATAGGAATTGAGAAGTTCAGGAATACTAAACCAAGTTATCGCTCTTGTACGCACCTGGAACTATATTTTTATGTTAGGCCGTTTAGTTTTACACATTCTTGCCCAATTACAGCTTCCAATCTTGGATATTTGATATCTAAAAATGTGAAAAATCGCTTATAAAACCAATACCAAAGGAATTGAGAAGTTCAGGAATACTAAACCAAGTTATCGCTCTTGTACGCACCTAGAACTATATTGTTATGTTAGGCCGTTTAGTTTTACACATTCTGGCCCAATTACAGCTTCCAATCTTGGATATTTGATATCTAAAAATGTGAAAAATCGCTTATAAAACCAATACCATAGGAATTGAGAAGTTCGCAGGAATACTAAACCAAGTTATCGCTCTTGTACGCACCTGGAACTATATTTTTATGTTAGGCTGTTTAGTTTTACACATTCTGGCCCAATTACAGCTTCCTATCTTGGATATTTGATATCTAAAAATGTGAAAAATCGCTTATAAAACCAATACCATAGGAATTGAGAAGTTCAGGAATACTTAACCAAGTTATCGCTCTTGTACGCACCTGGAACTATATTTTTATGTTAGGCCGTTTAGTTTTACACATTCTGGCCCAATTACAGCTTCCTATCTTGGATATTTGATATCTAAAAATGTGAAAAATCGCTTATAAAACCAATACCATAGGAATTGAGAAGTTCAGGAATACTAAACCAAGTTATCGCTCTTGTACGCACCTGGAACTATATTTTTATGTTAGGCCGTTTAGTTTTACACATTCTGGCCCAATTACAGCTTCCAATCTTGGATATTTGATATCTAAAAATGTGAAAAATCGCTTATAAAACCAATACCAAAGGAATTGAGAAGTTCAGGAATACTAAACCAAGTTATCGCTCTTGTACGCACCTAGAACTATATTGTTATGTTAGGCCGTTTAGTTTTACACATTCTGGCCCAATTACAGCTTCCAATCTTGGATATTTGATATCTAAAAATGTGAAAAATCGCTTATAAAACCAATACCATAGGAATTGAGAAGTTCGCAGGAATACTAAACCAAGTTATCGCTCTTGTACGCACCTGGAACTATATTTTTATGTTAGGCTGTTTAGTTTTACACATTCTGGCCCAATTACAGCTTCCTATCTTGGATATTTGATATCTAAAAATGTGAAAAATCGCTTATAAAACCAATACCATAGGAATTGAGAAGTTCAGGAATACTTAACCAAGTTATCGCTCTTGTACGCACCTGGAACTATATTTTTATGTTAGGCCGTTTAGTTTTACACATTCTGGCCCAATTACAGCTTCCTATCTTGGATATTTGATATCTAAAAATGTGAAAAATCGCTTATAAAACCAATACCATAACAATAACAATATAGTTCCAGGTGCGTACAAGAGCGATAACTTGGTTAAGTATTCCTGCGAACTTCTCAATTCCTATGGTATTGGTTTTATAAGCGATTTTTCACATTTTTAGATATCAAATATCCAATATAGGAAGCTGTAATTGGGTCAGAATGTGTAAAACTAAATGGCCTAACAGAAAAATATAGTTCCAGGTGCGTACAAGAGCGATAACTTGGTTTAGTATTACTAAACTTCTCAATTCCTTTGGCTTAAATAGCTCTACGTTTATCATATACATATTTATGTAGAAAATTTATTAAATTACACAAATTGTATATTAGTAAGCCTGAATGTATGTAAGTAAATTATTGATTTTCACTAATACATTGACTATGAATCAAAAGTTAGAACAAACTTAGTAAAAACTTCCTACTTCTATATAGAAGTGTGAAGTTTTTACTAAAAGTGTTCTAACCTTAAGTGACGTCATTTAGAACATTTTTAGATCCTCGCGCATAAATAAATTAAGTATGAATCAATAATATATTTTTATTAGTACTAGGTATAAATGAAAAAACAATTAACACAAAACATAATTGCAAAACTACTCCCATTTGATACTTGAATTTTGTGTATTCCAAAATCCTAAATAACACTAAAATTCAACATTCCTAATTTTTTATAGTTTTTTTTTAAATTCTGATATGTAATAATTTAAGTTACTAAAATTTTTGCAAATTGTTAACACAATTAGTTCAATATTCCAGTAAATTTGACTACAATTAAAATTAAAAAATTACTGACTTCATATTGCTTAAAACCTTCTTCATTACAGATTAAATTAAATCTGGAACACGTTAAATAATAACAGCTTATATAACGAAATCAAAATTATAATTTAAGAATAAATCATTAATTAGTATATTTTACGACATACAACAAAACAATAATTTTCTAAAATTGTAGTTTTACAAACTAATAAAGCTTAATTAAAATTTTAAACCCCATTTTGTTCAGAATCTCTTTCTAAATTCTGGTACATCTCCTATTAGATAACGATTTCGATTAATTTTAGTTTAGGAGCCTCAACTTTATGAACTCCATTATTGCCCAAATGACAAATGGTATAAGAATATCATAATACCTCGTGTGATATAAATAAATATATTTTATCCACTTTTGATATATAATAGCCCGATATCTATGCTGATTTCAAATAAAGAAATTGTAAAATAACCCATTGTTATTGTATAACCCACGCTGCTAGGGGCAACGTGAGTTATATTTGGTATAACAAAATGTTGAGTAGTCATTGGAAAATTATTCGTAGTGAAATTGAATGAAAAACAATATTCTAAAAATTAGTTAAATTAAAGTACACCATGACAATTTAAAGAATGGTCACTATGATAAAATATATTTCAAAATTCAATGCTCGACTGTGAAAACACAAAATGGAACAATTTCTTATTAATTTACGAAATTTATTTCAACAAAAGTGGATAAAACGTTGTATAATGTCCCACTCGGCTATCGCCTCGTGGGACAAACTTATCCCTCATGGATAATATCTCGTTTTGCTCACTAGTACCATAAATAACTATTTATAATGGCCTAATTTTTCTTTATAAAGGGTGTTTTTTTAAGCCTGATAGAACTTGAAATTGTAAAAAATAAAACAAAAAATTAAATTTTTATGAAAAATATACTCTGGCAGATCTCAGTGTACTCTGGCAAATCATCATGAATATACTCACGCTTGAACAACGCTACGAAATTTCTAAAATTTACTTTGAAAATCAGTCATCGATTCGCGCAACTTGATCAATGATTTTTTGTTTGAAAATATGTTACCGCACCATGATCAATGATTTTTTGTTTGAAAATATGGATGACATTGATCCGGACGAGATGTGGTTTCAACCAAATGGCGCCATACGGAGACCGCAACCATCGACTTATTAAAATCAAAATTGGGCGATAAGTTGATTTCGAGAAATGGACGTGTCAATTGGCCTCCAAGGTCGTACGGTTTGACACCACTCGATTATTTCCTGTAGGGCTACGTGAAGTCACTGGTTTATGTTGATAAACCAGCAACAATTGACGCCTTGGGGGCAGCATTGTTCGTGTTATTCGTGATATACGGCCAGCAATGCTCGAAAAAGTGGCCCAAAATTGGACGTCCAGAATGGATTTCGTCAATAACAGCCGCGGTACCCATATGCCCGAAATCATTTTCAAATATTAATGCCATGTATTGATCTTTCGGATAAAAAAAAAAATTTTGATTACAATTTAATTTTTTGTGTTATTTTTTACAATTTCAAGTTCTATCGAGCTTAAAACAACACCCTTTAGTAAAAACAAAAATACTTTTAGAAATTATTAAAATGCTCGCTAAAACATTAAGTTGGTGCATATCTAAAAGTGTTAAGTTAACTTTTCAATAATCACTTAATACAAATGCAGCACCCCAAGCGAACTGTTCGTGAACTACTAACCCATTGACAACTTCTCGCAAAAAGCCTAATGATCATAGAATGAGAACGACATAAATGCTTCGTTTTTGGAACATCAAAATGTTGCGTTTACGTATAGTTGTATGAACAACACACTTCGCTTGTGTTACTTAAATGTAACACCTTTTTTGACAGGTATGTATACGAAATACGGGCGCGTTTACATGTTATTTAGGAATGCAAACAAAACCATGGAAGATTATTATTATTAAAATTGACCGAAACCCGCAAAGGTCCCGCACTCAATGTCCAAAGGGCCCATGTAGCAAACCAGGTATTCTAACCTAACTCGTATAGATGAACTGCAGCCTCAGCAAACTGAATGAATTTGAACCAAGGCACAAATGATATTGCTCTAAGCCCAAGTACTTAGATATAGAAATGTGTAACCGAACTCCGTTAAAAGCCAGACGCCTGCATATATTGACAGCCCTCACATATATTGTCTTGGACCAGTACTTTCCGTTGAAGATGAATCATAAAACCGCCAAGACCAGTTAGAATAGCTAAAAGATCTTTTCTTAAAGACTGGACACACTTAGCAATCCTCAAGATGGGCTTACCACAGCCCACCAAACGAACGAGTGATTTAAAGATGAAGTCAGCATTTTGGGGGTCAAACCCCAAGATCACCAAAATGCCCTTCTACATTGCAGTAGGTTTTTGAAGTTTATATTCAAGGTGCTATTTCCAGGAAAATTTACTGTTAAGATAACGCCAAGATATAACATAATCTGATTCAGTAATCACCTCACCGAAAAGAGAGATGCGCCAAAGATTTCGCGTCTTGTGAAGCAACCAAATTAGTATGAGACGGATTGCCATGCAAATTCTTTTCTTGGCCCCACTAATACACAACGAGAAAAGCGTGCTGTGTTAAATTAGATAGGACATTTATGTACTTACCTGAAATGGTTAAAACCAGGTCATCAGCACAACTTTGAGAGATAAAGCCAGAATTCTGTAATTTGTCAAGTAACACATCAATAAACAAAAGCCATAGTAGAGGCAGTAACACGCCCCTTGCGCACAGCTTTTGGCGACTTTGACGAATGCTGAGATGCCTTCAAGCTCAGCCTCAACGATACGGGACCTAAGAAGATATTCGATCCAACCGACATTAGTTTCATCAATGCCAAACCTTACGCAGGCAACAGTAATCGCAGAAAAGGAAGTGCTATTGGAGGCTCCAGCAATATCCAACAAAATACCCTTTAGAAACGATCTTTCAATCCTATAGTAACAATTTCATGTACAGCAATTTCACACGACCTGCACACTCTGTAAGCTGTTGAATGTTACTAAGTGGAATAATAAGGGGGTATTACATTATCACATTTATATATTGTAATTATATAAATATAATTGTATTTTTTTACAAATAAAATACTGTTATATTTAGCTTCAAGAAGCTAAATATAACAGTATTTTATTTGTAAAAAACACTTACACTTGCAAAAATTACCTGTAGATGATTTTTACAAGATCGAAACTAGTTGTAATTTTAAATAAATAAAAATAAATAAATTCAAAAATAAAAAAAAATTTGTTTTTTTTTTTATTTTTAAGTAAGTGAAAACTGTTGGTGTTTAGTAATTGTACAAAATAATATTAATTATAAAAAAGATCAGTTACGTCACTCCGCTTCAAAAATTTTTTTTTTTAAACATTTTTAATATGTTCTTATTGATTCAGCAACTGTTCAGAACAATACACCTACACCAATTCATCTTTCAATCGACAACGGAGCAATCTTTAAAGCAATTTTCTGCACTTACAGAGCCGCGAATTATAACCTATCTGTCAAGCATTTGTTACTTTGTAACGCAAGGCTAATTTTCTAGACCTTGTCGATTAGAAGTAGTCAACAAACAATTCGGCTATATCATTCGATATGTTAAACGTTTGAAAATCGTCTAACTGGTCAGATAAAGCCGTATAATTTGAGCATATTCATTTTCACTAGATTCGTTTTCATATCTATTCTTTTCAAAATCGCAACACATAAGTTCCGTCATATCAGTATCCTGCTGCACTATCGTGTTCCTATTATGCTCGGTACCACTAATATAATCACAAATATTGGCAATTTCACGAATAATGTGATAATATGCCTCACTGCCCATCTTGTTAATATGTATTTCTCTAAAACCATATTATTTTATGATAATTATTATATATTCTAATAAATTATTATAATTACTGTATTTTCTTACTAACTATTAAAATTACTATTATTATTTACACTTATAATTATTATTGAATTTTAATAAAAACAGGAACCGTATTTTTCACAAGTACATATATTATCAAATGTAATGATCGAATGAATGGCGTCAATTTAATGAAAACAGAAATGGTTGCCCAACAAAGAAAACGAAAAAAACTATGTACGGATATGTGCTAATATGTACACTATACTAATTCATATGTAGTGGTGTCTTATGAAAATCTAATTCGTTTAAAGGGAAACGTCAAAAAAACGTCACAGAAAATTTTTTTATTTAAAAGCTTAGTAGGTGTATGTATTTTTTAATATTAACGATATTATTTGTCATCAGCAACGTAAATCAGTTAAATTTAGAAATTTAACAGCGGTAACCTATTAATTTTGTCTTAAAGACACCTGTGAAAAAATTGTTGGAAGGTTTATTAACCGGAGAAAAATATTTCTGCGAAAAGTTTGTTACTACCTCGGCAACTATTCAACGTAATTTTTTTATTGTTTTTTGTTAAAATAAGACCCATCCCTCCCTTCCCCTAATGCTTCAATTCACATCAAATTTTGTAAACAGGTGATGAATGTTGAACAGATGATGGATTGTTACATTTATAATCAACATAAAGAAAAATCGTTTTTAGACTATGCGGTTTTTGAGAAATCTGTTTGGCAGTTTCCTCTTCCACAGCGCCCTCTTCTATCTAGACTCGAATAGACCAATATCTTATTACTAAAATCTATCATTGTCCGACATTTCAACCAAAACTATCAATATTTGTGAGAATGGGAGGCAACACAAAAATAACAAAAGTGTCTGACTGGAAAATGTTTTGAGGTTCTGGTAACATAATTCGTCGAGCAGTATAAAAATTTGAAACGTTTTTTTCGCGATTACAACACTTCTGTGGTCACAAGCCATAACCGCTTAAGTCAAATTTGATCATTTTTCTAGAGACGTAGAAAAAGTTGAATATTAAATTCATTTTCGTTTATGCCTACTAAAGCTACTACGGCTTGCGACCACAGCATTTGGCCAAAAGGCTTTACCACTTAAGTCAAGACATTTAGTGAAGTTAGAAAAGAGCTAGAAAACGTTACACACTGAAAATTATTTTTGTCTAAGTCGACTTAAGCGGTTATGCCTTATGACCACAGACTTATTCAATATAACTTCGTTTTACTGAGAAGTGTAAGAGTTATATTTTGTTAAAGATACACAGCATACAGACTAATAATTTATCACTAAATAATTTTTATCACTAATTAAAATTTTGTTTCAGGGCGCTTTAGCAGGATATTGCCTAATTTGTAAGTATTTTATATGTACATATTTCGATCAAATTAATACTAACCCTCATATACACAAACCACTTAAGAAAATGGCGCTTGTACAAATATTTTTTCCTAGGATAATCTATTTTTTTTTGGTTAATCAAAAATGTTCGTAATCAGTTATTATTATTATCGGAGGGCCATGCGGGCGATCAGCCACCTCGCACTGCGACCTAAAAGATCTATTGTGATGGACCCTGCTTAATTATCCGTCCAATCAATATTCAGTTTCTTAATCAACCTGAAAATACTGCCTCCCGGTACGTGATACATACTATCAGGGCTTATTGCTCTACCTCCTAGATCTTTACTGCAGCATGTAGTTCCGCTAGAAAGACAGTAGCATTGGAGCCCAAAGACTTTGAGAGGATTGTCCCACTCTCGTATATTCCTACTACTCCACCGTATTCCATTTGATTTTACTCTTACGAGTTGTTGGGAATTGCAAATTGCCTGTAGGTCTCCCAGCTTTACTACAGGAAGGCTAAATGAAACTTTAGGGTACCTGGTATCCAGAGTCTGCATATTTTGGACTGATTAACCTATCAGCCATTCATCCATCGGCATATGCTTTTCCACCTTAGATTAGAGTTTTTTGTCAAGGTTTTCTCCTTTAGCGCCGTACTTTAGTCTGTGCCAAATGACCAAAAATGTGCCAAATGGCCTTAGTTACCAGTGGTTGCCACGAGGAGGCAGCACATACACTTGCGAATTGTGAACTGGTTACCCCTTACACAATTGTACCCATCACGCAGCTGCCTAATGACAAAACCAGAACAGCTCACGTGATGCGCACCCTACTGGAAGGTTATGGAGCTGGTACATTAATCTACTCAACTTTGCCCCCCCCTCCTCCAATAGACGCCAAGCCACATTCGTAATCAGTTAGTAAATCTTGTATTTTTATCGTCATTAAATTCCAAATTACATTTCTTTAAGTTTTCTTATTAATTTTTATTTTTAATAATTTCTTATTTAATTTTACCCGTGGCGTACTGCAGCTATCGGGGGGGTCACAGGTGGTGGATAGTGGACGGCCTATCGATAGGTAGGCTAGCGGTGAATTAAATAAGCCGCCCCCAACCGCAGTCCAGCTGGGGGGAGAGTCTCAGGGAACTGGGGAGTGGTTAACCTGAGTTCATTAAATTCTGAGTGCCTATGATGCCCAGCATGGAAAGGTGAACAGATGGCGCCAGAAAACCATCGACCAATAACCACGGCGGACTGGGCGTCACGTCCTCTCTGCACCTCCGGAGTCTCCGCGGGTGATGAGTGGGGGACCCTATAAACGGGTGACCCGGTGAATGGAATGGATCCCATTGGATTGGGCTCTCCATGTGATTAGGTGAATGGGGGAGAGAATGGGCGGAGGGAAGGGAGTGCAGGGAGGCCGGAGTGCTAGCGAGCCGAATGGGCTGGATTAAGGCGATAAGCGACCCGTGCTGATGGTCTACTAGGCTGGGGCCCATTTAACAAAGCCCAGTCGCTAACGGAGCCCTCTGGATACCTGGCGACCTCCAGTTGTAATTAGCCTTACCTGCGTATACGGATCTCTGCGCAGGCGGACCTTTATTTCTCCGATACTCGTGGGAATCAAATGGATAGATCAAAAACCAAAACAAAGGGCACCGGCGCTATAGCCAAAGTAGGGGAGGTGTGGCCAGGCGCAAAGCTTGCGGCAGTTAGCCGGGAGGAAATTCCCAGCAGGCCGCGGGCACGTGTATGGCTGCCATCCGAACTGGCTAGTCCGGACGGGGCTTTGAAAATCATTCAGGCCAGTAACCCGAATCTTCCGACAGGAAATTGGAAGATCGTCAAGCAGGAGGAGGCCAAGGGGGGCTCCAAATTATCAATGATGGTGATAAATAAGGAGTCCCTTGCCCTCCTTCACAAAACGAAGGGAGTAATTGACTTCGGTTTCGGGTCAATTACTCTCAACGTTTATAAGAAGGATGGGGCGGAAGCGCGTACGGGAGGCCAACCGGAGGACGGTGGCAACCCGCCCAGGCCTGAAGGGGGTACCAGCAGCATGGGGGAAGAAGCTGAGGGTAGGGGGGAGAGTGAATCCGGCGACCTCGGTAGGGCAAGGACTCTCTCGAAGGATGAGGAGGTGCACATAAGCGAAGGAGCTGGTGTACCGATGGAGGAGGATGTCGACAGCCCGGCCAGACGGGGGGCACTGACAAGTCCTCTATAGAGGGTACGAGGGGTGGCGAAACGGGCGTATCCGGCGCATCACACTATCTGGGGAAGCACAGACATTAATGAAAGAGGTGAGTCGCTTTTTGATTATTTGATGAGTACTAACCTTTCAGTGTGTAATATTGGGCGGGAACCCACATTTATTACTAGTAACAGGCAGGAGGTTCTAGACGTGACCCTTGCCTCAAATAATATTCTTCATATGGTTAAAAATTGGAGGGTGGATAAGGAACACTCCTTTTCTGATCATCGATATTTAACCTATAGCCTCGATATTCACCCTGCTATCCGGGAAGCCTTCAGGAACCCTAGAAGGACCAACTGGAGCAAATATGGGGAGTTATTGGAGGAAATGTTACCGACGAGGGCTATGGAGCCCCCGACGACCGTTGGGGAGCTGGAGGACATGGTGGCTAGCGTTACTAGCGCATGCAACCGATCCTTTCGCGCTGCCTGCCCACTGGCTAAGCCTAGGGGTAGGCAAAAACCGGTATGGTGGTCCAGGGAACTGGGAACCTATCGAAAGGCTTGTAGGATAGCCTTTAATAGAGCCAAAAATACAAGGGAGGCTCAGGATTGGGACTCCTATAAGGAGAAACTCGGAACTTATAAGAAAGAATTAAGAAAGGCACAAAGGAGGTCTTGGAGAATCTTCTGTGATAATATGGAAGAGGTATCCGAAACCTCCCGCCTTAGGAAGATTCTTTCCAAAAGTACATCTAGTCCTAGTTTTTTGATAAAACCGGACGGATCTTGGACAGCTTCTAGTGGAGAATCTCTGGAGCTTCTCTTCGAGACACACTTCCCAGGGAGCTTTGAAGACCTGTTGGTGCGTAGTAATCATCAGGAATCACTGTCAGTAACCACAGAGGATATCGTAACCAGAAAACGGATCCTATGGACACTGAGGGGTTTTAAACCATTTAAATCGGCTGGTCCGGATCAAATTATACCAGCGGAACTTCAAAACAACTCAGTAATTATTCTTCCCTACCTGGAAGCTATATTCAAAGGGTGTTTGAAGCTGGGCTATATTCCTAGGTACTGGACGGAGGTCAATGTGGTGTTCATACCGAAAGCGGGGAAAAGCTCACATGTCTATCCTAAGGACCTAAGACCAATAACTCTATCATCCTTTCTTTTGAAAACCTTGGAAAGGCTGCTGGATGTATACATCAGAGATAAAATAGGTGCCAGGAAGTGGGCATCGTCTCAGCATGCGTACACAAAAGGTAGATCTGTGGACACGGCTCTGCACGCCTTGGTGTCTACGATTGAGAAATCGATTAATTCGAAGGAATTCTGTTTGGTGGCCTTCCTGGATATAGAAGGCACCTTTAATAATGTGAAAGCGGAGGCAATCAAGGAGGGATTGTCATTTTTGGAGGTGGACGTTCCTCTGATAGGGTTAATCAATTATATGCTGGGAAGCAGGATTGTTAGCTCGAAGTTGGGGGACTCCACCTTCAAGAGGCGAGTAACTAGGGGAACTCCGCAGGGGGGGGGGGGGGGTTCTGTCCCCTCTTCTCTGGAATATAGTGGTAAACGGGTTACTACTTGAATTGGAGAGAGAGGGTATTGGAGTTATCGCGTACGCAGATGACGTAGCTTTAGCTGTTACCGGGAAATTCCTGGGCACGATTGTAGACGTAATGCAGAATGCGTAACAGATGCAAACGTAATGCAAACAGATGGCGGCAAATACGGCTGTACGACTTGCAGCCGTCTCTCAGTGGAGGTGTCTTAGTATAGGACACTCTACTATAGTCAGATCGTTGAAGGATGAGCTGGCGAATCTTGACTACATTAAACCTACTCTACGCTTCGAGAAGCGATTTCGGACCTCCTTCCCTTCAAGGGAATCCTGGAGGGATAGACCGTTATTGGAAACCGAAGCGTTGCAATTCTTCACAGATGGCTCCAAGCTAGACGGCAAAGTAGGAGCTGGAGTATTCTGTGACAAATTAAATGTAAATATTTCTGTTCGTCTCCCTGATTACTGCAGCGTGTACCAAGCTGAAGTCGTAGCGATTGAGGAGGTCATGCCGTGGTTGAAGCATAATGTGTTATCCTCAGACGATATCACAATCTATGTGGACAGTCAAGCGGCGATCCGGTCGTTAGAATCGGTGTCTTTGGCGTCACGGGTGGCGTTGAGTTGTCACTCATCTCTAAATGAGATGGGTGAGCATTTCAACATCCAGGTAGTCTGGGTCCCAGGTCACTCGGGCGTCATGGGGAACTGCAGGGCAGATGAAGTTGCTAGGCATGGTACGACTCTCCAGCTGCAACCGGAAAGGGCAAGTCTGGGGAGGCCTATCACAGCGCTGAGACAAGCACTTGGGAAGCAGGCGCTATCCTCAGCGGGGGAAAGGTGGTCTAACGCCCTCACCTGTAGAGTTGCAAGACAAGTTTGGCCAAAGCTGGACTTGGGGTGCACTAGGGCATTAATATCCTTACGAAGACGTGAATTAAGAACGGTCGGAGGAATTCTCACGGGACACTGCCTTTTTGGAGAACATGCAAGAAGGCTGGGTCTGGAGGCTAATGACTTCTGCAGAAGCTGCTTGGACGAAGAGGAGGAAGAGACGTTGGTCCACTTCCTTTGCTCGTGTCCAGCATTGGCTCTCAGAAGGCACAAACACTTAGGTAAGTTCAGGATGGACTGCCTCTCGGATCTCGAAAACATTAAAGTGCGGGACGTCTTACGCTACATAAGTAGCTCGAAATGGTTCCAATAGGGGTAAAAGGGGATACATCCTGTGGTATCACAATGGACCGTCACCGGTCTAAGTGTGCGTAAGCAGCCACTCCAACCTAACCTAACCTAACCTATTTAATTTTAACATATTTTTGTTGATTTAATTAAAATAATTTATATAATAATAATTAATTAGTTTGGTTAGATTTGACTTTTGTAAGTCATGTTCATTTATTGATTAATTAAAATGGAATTCAAACATTACCGACTGTAACGCTATTCGGCGTTGGGTTGTTTGAACACATTTAAGACATTTTTTTTGTTTTGTTTTTTTTCCTTTATTTAATATTACAACTGATTTACAAATCATTTAGTAATTTATCTTTCTTAAATGAAGATTCACATTTGACGGGCAGTAGCCCAATGGTTACTCCCGTTTGAATTTACATAGTAATTATTTTTCTCTATCCGAATTAAATACAACTACCCAATTCCAAAGGTTTCTGCCTTTGAAGTCTTCTTACTGCATTGGTGGTATCCAACAAACTTCGTATGTCTGCATTTTGGTGCCGAGATATCCGCTGAATGTGTTTCTTCGCATGATTTTGTATTTCTTCACTTACATATTCCATGTTTAAGTCCCTATGGAGGTTATCATTTCTAATGTACCATGGTGCGTTTACAATGCCACGCAGCACTTTGTTTTGAAAACATTGAATCATTTGTACATTGGTCTTCTTGGTACAACCCCAAAGTTGAATACCGTAGGTCCATACTGGTTTAAGTATTTGCTGGTATAATAGCAATTTGTTATGTATTGTAAGCTCAGAGTTTCTACCTATTAGCCAATACATTTTCCTATATTTAATGTTCAATTCTTCTTTTTTCTTTTTAACATGCTCTTTCCATCTAAGCTTGCAATCGAGAGTCATGCCGAGGTATTTGGCTGTATTTGCATTTGGAACCGGCCTTGAATTAAGTTTCACTGGAATCCAGTTAACTTTCTGGTTTGTCATGACAAATAATTGAATAGATGACTGGAACTACGATGTCTAGAACCCCTCAGCTAACTCTCCCATTACACATTAAGAAATGCATTGTCAATAAGAAATCAAGTTTCAATGGCCATTCATATTTATGGCACTGGGTTGAACCTTAGCAACAATAGAATCAATATGTTTTGTAAAGGAAAGTTCAGAAGAGAAAATTATACCCAGGTCAGACATGAACTCAACTCTGTCAATCGCCATATTATAAAGGAAATATTGCTGAAGAATAGGTGATCGCTTTCTAAAAAAATAGATAACCTGACATTTAGCCACATTCAAAAACATTACTCATTAATATTTGCACGTTCTTTTTTAAAAAAAAAATTATATGTAATGCATTCATAATTTGTAATGCAGACAAATTCAGGAATTCTCGTAAATCATTAAGATTGTAAATTTGGGAATAAAAACCTAATTATAAATTTTTGGAGTGGAACAATCATTCCATCAGTTGAAAGTATATTAGGTGCACCAGTTCCAATTTTCATACATATGTATTTCTATGTGAGTAAACGTTGCAAAGTGTTATTTCCACTTATTAATTTATGAAGATCATTAGTATAATTTCATACTTTAATCCAATCATTAATTAATAATTGTTCGTTTTCATTATTTTTTGTTATTGTACTGTAAGTAAATTGTTACAATCATGATTTCCGAAACGTTTAAACTCCATTCATGCTCATATTTATATAAAACCAAATATAAATAACTAGAACAATTTCCAATCAATTTTTCCTAACCAATTTAAAAGATCGATACATGTGCGGTGGAGTAATTTTCGAAAAAAAACAACAACAAAAAACGGAATTTAGATGCATGTATAGATTGTATCTTCAACCTGACTTTGCTTAATAAAAGAAATATCAAAATATAAACCATATTATACACTATTCTTAACACTTTAAATATCGAGTACATACATCTTACACGAACTTGAAAAAATGAAACTGAAATCTTTAAAAATAAAATTTTTCCAACTGTGAACCTGTTATATGGTTTAGTTATTTTAATAATTTTGATATAATGTTACATTATTGATAACAATCGAAAGGCATTACAATTTAATTTGAATAAACCCATTTTTGTTTTTTCATTAAATTATTGTTTTATATACATATAATAATACTCCTCATCCGTATTCAGTATTGTATATGTTGAATTTGAATGTAACTTGGGTGGGTACACAATTCATGTTGATAAAGAGAGAAAATTGCAATTTTTAATTAAATTATTTTCAAACTCAAACAAATTGTCATACAATTTAATTTTAATTTTTTTAATTGCAAATTGCCAGTTATTATTTATAGCTATCTTTTAATGGTTTCACGCGTTTTTGTATTGGTGTCTGCCCTAGATCGCGATAACAATTATTAGAATTTAGTTAATTTAAAATCGAATGTTGACAGATTTTGCAAAAAATTAAACAAAAAAAAGTAATCACTCAAACATAAAAATAAAATAAAATAAAAGAATATATGTAAAGCACTCATATTAACCATTTTATTAAATTGAGTAATAATTTGAATATTTTTACAAAATCGTAAATCTAGGTCTAAATTTATTTTTAGAATTAATCATGAAAAATATGTCCGGTTCGTGCTTACTATTACGTAGAAACGTAAAATTAAATTTTTAGTGATAATATTAAAAAAATTAAACTCTGAGGTTTCGACACGCCATAAAATAAGAATCTGATTTAAAACCAAAAACATCTAAATATTTTAAGAATTCTTATTTCTTCACTTATATTTGCTTTTACATTGACATTCTTTCTTCATTCAAGAAGTAGAGAAAAAATATTTTTGTGTCACTTAAAACATGTTTAAAAATGAAGTGTTTTAATTATATATGTCATACAGATTATTATGCTTTTTAATACTTACAAATACAGATACAAATACTTATAGTATAAACTACCATAACATGTCGCCCCAATGTCTGATGTAAATCTACTTATATGTATAGCAGATTGAGATTTATTATAAATGAACAAAAAAAATCAAGACTATTCTTGTTAGCATTATGTATATGTTATACTTCCCATAGTAGTACACTATGTAAGACTGATTTTATTACCAATAAGTCTTTTGTACTACTATATTTAAAAAATTCAATTTATATTAAAAATTTTAAAGCTACCAAAAATATCATGCTTGGTTTTTTACACGATAATCTACGCTGACACAAAATTACTAAACAATGCTCAAGGTGGCGATTAGCACGTAAATCTTATTTTATTATTAAAACAGTAATTGGTAGGTAATTAGATAGATCATGTTTTCCGAAAGATACAATGTGTGTTTTTTTTAATTCATCCTATAGAAAGAATAGAAGGAATAGCGTAAGCATCACGTGATTATAGAATAATCCGAACGAAATGTAATAAAAAAACACAATGGAATAAAAAGATTAGATTTTTAAATTTCATAGTGTTTTACGATAAATGTAATAAGTTCTTTTGATCCAAAAAAATGATCTAGATTTTTAGAAAACTATAGTAGAAAAAATCTAGATTAGTTTTTCTGCGTCGAAAGAATACGACATACAGTAAGACCTCGATTTAAAGGACTAATTAACTATTATTCATAATTGTCCCTAAACATTTTAGAATACTACTGAGTGAAGAAATGGAGAAGTTTGAATACATGTTAGTTTTGATAGATTTACTTTAAATGAGTTTAGCTTAAATAATACAGAGTTCTCATTCAACAGTACTACATTTTTCTAAGGCTTTCAATTCTATGAATCACAAAATTCTAATTAATAAACTTATCGGTCTGTTTCGATTTTCGATTACGGACTTTTAAATCGGTCTTGTGCTGTTCTTTCGATAACTCTCTGTCTGATTTCCTTTCTGAAACTTCCGGGCTTTCTTAGAATTCGGTTAGTCGAACCCATTTTGGTTTTCTTTGCGTAGGATTCACAATTGCTTATTTCACATTTTCACTTATGCTTTTGGCTAAGGTTAGGATATCGTTTTTTGTTTAGTCTTTCTATTCGGTATCAGATATTTTGTCGACAACTCGTTGTTTGATTCCCTCCCTGAAATTTCCGAGATGACTCAGAGTTCAGTTAGCCAGGTCATCTATGTTTTCTTTGCAAAGGATTCACTATTGCTCATCTTACATTTTTACTATTGATCACCAAACATATGAATTCATATACACTTATCCATCCATTTTGAAAGTCAGTTACCAAATCATAGTAGTAACAACTAGGAATAATCATTGAAAAGTTGCTAAAAATTGAAGTTAATTTAAATTTCTCGAATAGATAAAAATCATATCTAGTTACATACTCATCATAGAATTTAGGTTTACAAGTGTAAATCCAGTATTCCAAATTGGTTCAATCGTATGTCTTGTATTTAAAACCACTTTTAATAAATAAGGGAAACTATTACTAACAATGATAATATGACCAACATAAGAGTATTGTGTACATATTCAAACATCTTCATAAAAAACGAATATAATCGACATCATCATCATCATCATCATCACAAACCAATATTTTTTCTAAACCCATTCATATTTTTGTAGTTTATATTTTTTTATAAAAAAAAGTTTTTTACATGTTGCTTTTGATTTTTCTTCGTTTTAATGTATTTTTTTACGTTGCTACGTATCAACGTAAGAATATAGCGATAAGATACAAATAAAAAAAATTGTAAGAAAGACAGAAGACCTCTTAACCTATATTTTTTAAATTAAAAGTATTTAACAGAATAAAACTTATAAATAATGAATAGTATGTACACACACACACATAAAATATGTCTAGTCTACGTTCTCAAATAACAACTTCAAGTTGAATGCTCTTTATTTCTAGCATTTATGCGAGTTTATAAGGCAATTACTTAATTGATAAGCATTAAAGGTTGTAATTGTTTTACTTTTGATTAAAATTATATTTTTCTTTTCATTCCAATTTAATGGTTTAATTTGAAAAAAAAAATTATACTCGTACAGTTGCACCTCTTTTATCTCGAATACACAAATTGGTATTTTTCGGAAATTTTAAAATTTTACATAATTGTATCTGTAGAAACTAAGATGGCAAAAAGTTATTATATAAATTTCACAAATAAAAATTCATGACGGAAATGGTCCAATTGGAAGAAGTAAGTTTAGATCTTCTTAAATCTTTTATGTCATCAATTATTTTTTCTGGTTTATATGTAGAGTGTATGTGTTTAGCCCTAAATTGGCCTGGTTTGTTTGTTTTTAAGCGTGTGCCAACCACGATTTTCTTCATTTAATATTTTTGTCATTTCCGTGTATATTTCACTAACTGTCAAGTTTATTTTGATGTTGTTTCCATTTGCATTAAACTTATCAGTTGTAGTTATTGTAATTACTACTAGTTAATACTACTTAGTTTTAACTTCATTTTCAAGAGCCTTCATAAGCTCCTGCATCCATGCAATTGAATCATTCAGTTGCTTATTTATATTAATGGCTTCAACTAATACATTACTGACAAAATTCACTGTAAAGATTTTGTTCGTTTACAGAATGATTGGTATAAGTGCTGGCCCCAAGGGAGGGACTATCGACTCTTATTGGATACTGCAATACTTTCTGACTCCTCCGGATGGTATATGAAGTCTTCCCCATAATCCAAGAGACCGACCCCAAAGGCTGCTTTTGTTTTACTACACTCGATATAATATCTGTATTTCTTGACTATTATCCATATCAGATTATGTCTCATGAAACGACCCAAATATGCGTAAACTAAATCCGTAAAGTTGTTACTAACATTGGTATTACTCAAAATTACATTTTTATTGAAGTATCATCCATCTTGTTTTGAAATTATCTGTTACGAAAACCTTAAACGAAATTGATTCTTTTATGTATATTAACCTATCTACTTATGTACAATACACATATGTATATATGATATACATACATATTTATGTATATTTATTTATTTATGTATTTGAACTTAATTTTTTTTAAATTTTAACAAAGGACACTGAATGTAGTGAATACCAAATGTCAATTTTTTGTTTTGCTTTTGTTTCTTGAACGTTCTGAATGAGTTCGGTATTTAATTTTTTTGGTTTATTTCACTGCTACCAATCACTAAATACAAAATGATTGTTCACCTATATTTTATCATCTGAACTAATTTTATGATCAAATTTTTTTGTTGCTTCACATATAAATTTTAAACTGAACTGGATCATTATGCGTTAAGAAGTGCAGCTATTGTTGACATAATAAACGTATTTACCTTAAAACTGATTGAAACTTTTAGGGGCTCACAGGAAAATTGTCATTTTGAAACAAATAATATGTTTAGTTGGCCAACAATATTTGGTAAACATTAATATTCCAAAATTCTTAACTTAAAATGACGATGTAATGAAAGTGAATTTAACAATTATATACTTAAAAAGATCATATTAGGATTCGCTGGTGACATTATTGACACATTGTTTGATGTAGCACTGAACATTTTGCGATATTCTGCAGTACACACTATTTTGCGTAGCAATAACGGGTAAATTAACAGATGTCATTATAAAGCCACGCACGTAAATCCAATTTAACAGCAGCAACAAAAATACTACACTACTTCATCAACTCATAAATTTTTTACTAAAATCAAACAAAAATTATGTCGGGAACATCAACATTTTAACAGGTAGTGCAGCCACGGCTCGTCTGAACGCGGCTCAACCCAAAAGTGCTTGCACTTCTGTTTTTTTATGGCATCATGTTCCCTAAGGTCTAACAAATAAGATAAATTTTTTTTGAAATCATGTTGAAGACCAGTTTACATTTTCGCGCCAAAATTCGAAAATTGGAACCAAAAAAACGGTTTTTTGGTCTGAAAAAGTGAAATATCTTATTTTGTATGCCCTTCCGCAGGATTCCAGCATACAAACATCGAAAGAGGAAAGTCTCAGGAAGAGAATGCAGAAAAGTACAGGTCAAAAGGTTACTAATTTGCGAATTATTTCTCTCTTTGTCGACAGATGTCTTCTGGGAACATTTACGTGGGGATATAATGAATTATTTCAAACAAATCAAAACTCATGAAAGTCGAGAAGAACAAAAACCTTTACTTCAGTAACATTAATTCAAGTTTGATTCAATTAATTATATGTGGTAACTATTATATTCAATTACAGCTCTCATTAATTTATCATTTTAATCTGGGTGGTTTTCAGTCCACATTGTCTTGAAATCAGAATGCACTGTCTCCATGGCCTGTTCACTATAAAACCCCAACCCTCTTCTATGGCCTTCACAAAAATCTTCTATATGATAAAATACTGCATGTACTTTTGGTGTGACTGATAGCCCTAGGGCCAAATAGCTAGTCTTGAATTGAGCGATAGATTCTTTGTAACAATAATTTAATTCGATTCCAAAACAATTGTGAACTACACGATCAAAATCCTTCAGTGTTTCCACATATTTCAAACAACCAATGGAGCAAAACGATCGGAGACTATCCACTTTTTTCAATAATATTCTACATGAATTGCCATTGAATTTGGTACCTACTTGAGTAAATTCTCGTTGAACATTGCATAGGTTTATCCATTCTGTTGTTTCAGTAACAAATTCATCTTGCATATGGCTGAATATTTTATTAACCACACCAAGCATTAGATGTAGTTCTGGAGGAGGAATAATGTCAAGAATCTTTTTATCGTCATCAGCTGAAAAAACTGGAGGATTGATACAGCTTTTAAAATTTTTCGCATTTTTCATTATCGATCCGCCAGCGTTTCTCCAAGCTTCAAAATATGAAGTTGAGTTTCCCACAGTTCGCCGAGGTCTGACGTGCTCCAAATTTGTGCTTTCACAAAGGCACCATGTACAAGGATACGTTGATGAATGAGACATAATCCCTGTCAGAATATTGCCTAATTTGAGATCAGTCGCTATCGTACCAGAAAAATCCTCAATTTTCAATATTTTCCATATTGCTGACACGTTTTCATAATTCTCTTGAGCCGATTTCACAATAGCAAGAATAAAGATTTTCTTAACGCCTGAGTCAGCAAAAGCTTTAGCAAACACGCCATCATCATACTTTTGACGTTTTTTCTCCTGTTGACAAATTTCAGTTGAATCATCTTGAACAGACAGGCACACCTTCAAAAAACCACCGCCACCGTCATTTCCAAATTTTAAGTGCTGATTACTAATATCCCGCTGTTTCTCGATATGAGAAAGAAAATCTTCAAGAGTATGGCAGTAAACTATGGGACATTGGATTGGTGTGCTCATTCGAGCTTTGATGGCTACAAAATCTATGTCTTAGCACAAAAGAAACTTTTTACCTCGCCATTCTTCTGTTCCAGGCTTTTTTTCAATCCTGGCTCAATTATCGCCCGCTGTTTGGTAGCAACTCTCAAAGCGGTTGCTATATCAAGAGTAGTCTTTGTACTAAGATTAAATTTTGTTTTGATTTTCAAGAAATCGGCTGTGGATATATTCGAAGCTGGTTCCTCTTCATTTTTCTCGTGGGGATTTATGAATAATTTCATGGAGTTTCCTTCACGTGCCTGAGTAAGGGAGACCGTCGAATCTTTTTTGTTTACTTTGTCATCAATGTCATGTTTTTGAATTGCAATTTTACTGATTAATGTTGACGCCATTTATTTCATTACTCTCTCCCCCTCGTTTGGGATCGATAAAACATTTGGAACAACGTTTGATACATTTCCCATCAGCCGATTTTTTTTGTTAAGAAGTTGCATGGATATCACATTACTTCGAGCAATCTGGCACAAATAGCACTGACAAGGATTTTGAGTCCTAGATCTCGTAGTTAAACTTACACTCAAAAACTTAGAATAATCAGGTAGCTCGACAGTCTTGTAGGGAACAATTCCTGGATCGGCACTGGGAAGTTGTCGGTAGACGTTCCGTTTGCATCCGGCACAAAGAACATTCGGCAGTCTTTCTTCACACAAGATATCGTCCACACGATGTTTCAGTCATTTTTCTAGATTCGATTGCAGCGAGGCTTCTATCTTGAACATAACATTATTCTTTTTTAAGCACAACAAACAAATTTTACTCCGGTTCTCTTCGTGTGAAAGTGCGCGGGCAACTTTTGGAGGATTAAAAATTTTCAACATTATGGAAAACCGAAATGAACTGATCGAGGCGAGGAAGACAAGTTTTCTGCTTTTCTTGTAACCTGCCTACTGCATTCTCTTCCTGAGACTTTTCATAAAACATAAGATATTTCACTTTTTCAGACCAAAAAATTATTTGTTTGGTTCCAATTTTCGAATTGTGGCGCGAAAATAAAAAATGGTCGGTGGATGATTTCAAAAAAACTTTTATCTTATACATTAGACCTTAGAGAACATGATGCCATAAAAAAATATAAGAACAGGCACTTTTGGGTTGAGCCGCGAAAATGAAAACTGGTCGGTGGATGATTTCAGAAAAACTTTTATCTTATTCATTAGACCTTAGGGAACATAATGTCATAAAAAAACAGAAGTGCACGCACTTTTGGGTTGAGCCGCATTCAGACGAGCCGTGGCAGCATTATTACAGCAGAAATATTTATCACCAAAATCGGACGCATCCTTATAAGATATTCTGGATTATGGCCAATTAGGAAGGTAAAATGACAGATCGACTAGAACATCTAAATGGCACCTAATAAAACATTCTATTTTCGAAATTTAATAATGATAACTCGTTACAGCGCCATCTTTGTATAAATACAGAGAATTTTTCAGCTCATGTGGTACATAAGTGTGCCGTTTTTGTTTTTAATTTACATATGTGGGATATCTACAACATTGTTATGATTGTCGTTTGAAAAAATTAAAATGTTTACACGATTCAGTGTAATTGTGTTTTTTTCGGGCGCATTAATCTTAATGGCCTGAATATATTTGTTTGGTACGATATACCACATTTTTTAATTGGAATTACCGTCAGACAATAAAATTAAATAGTTAGTCAGTTTTGTGTTTTCGCAAACTTGTAAATTAAAATTTTCTTTGCTTCCCTAATTTTTAGGGTGACGTTTTAGTGTAGGACTGAAGTCCATGTTTTTGGATTTGCCCTTGACTCGAGAAAATCCAGAATGTTTTTTTTTTGAGATGATTTTAATTTCGCGACTCAAGGGAGCCTAGTTCTGATTTTGTGCCGGTGGGCTATATACGTACTTTTAGAATAGAGTGGTTTTTGGTTTTTATGTTTGATACATTTTTGTTAAGGCGTTTAGTTAAAATAAAAGTAAGACTCTGGAGCTTAAATGTTAAAAAAGAGACGTCATTATTATTAAAATCCATCATTACATTATAAGCTGTACCTAAAGGGTTCCTAGTGAGGCATTCTAGTTCGGTTTGAAGGGAACAAGGCATTCAAGTACACAATGTTTGTTCGTTTTATGATAGAAATTCATACAAACCCGTAAGTTGAAAGTTAAAATTTTATCATTTTGTATGCTTTGTTTTGGCGAATACTTAGGGTCTGTTTGATAATTCGCACGGTGCGGTGAACTATACACGTTTGAAGACATACAAACCAGCCCAATAAGGGTCATGTACTAGATGGATCATGGCTGAAAACAGAACGTGTAATCCAGGAAAAATAAACTGATGACCTGAAACTGAAGCATCAATTAAGCTAAAACGGAGAGGCAAAGTACCTTTCAACATGTTTATGTTGACCTTCGATACTGTTGAAGATATCGAAAAAATTTATGAAATTAAGTACATCTTTAAGCGCAAAGTGGTTATTCAGCCTCTAAGAGATCTAAGCTTATAACACAATGTAAGCAATATCAAGCCTATGGACATACACATAAATATTGCAAAAGGGAACCCAGGTGTGTTAAATGTTTAGGTAAACACCATACCAAAAATTGTCTAAAAGCTCAAAACAGTCAACCTAAATGCGTTCACTGTGGAGAAAACCATCCGGCTAACTTCAGAGGATGCAGTGTTGCTATTGAACTGCAAAACATCAAAAATAAGAATGTGATTGCTAAAAATCCAAGTATATTCAGGAAGCAAGCAGTTAAAATAAGCCAACCTGAAGTAAATCGTAGAGTGTCGGGAACTTCTTATGGACAATTTGGTAAAATGACTTATGCTCAAGTAACGATGAGTAACGGAAATCCAGGAAAAACTGCTCAAAATGGCGATATACATAACGTCGCCTAAGGATTGTAAGGTTCTATGTGACATGTGAGTTGTTTTGAGATATCGATGATTCAAGATTTTCGGCTAGTTAATTTTAAACACAAATGATTCCAAAGTAGGACAGTTGCTTTTTACGGATATTCTATATGTATTAACTTTACAAAATCAAGATTTTTGTGAATAAAATAAAATTTTCATTCAATAATTGGGTTTCTAATTTTATGATAGAACTTTGTTTCGTAAACTAATTAGTTTTTTCCCGTTTTTCAGTTCTATGAGCCTTTAGAACCTTGTAATATTAAGTCGAATATAAGGCATTAGCAGATATAGAACCTATAAAATGATATGATAGAATCTAAAGTTCTATTTAACTTAATTTCAATGTATTTTTAAATCAATTTCGCTTTGGTATGAAAAGTTCTATAGCCAAATAGAAGTTTGTGCCAAAAATTAATGGTAAAAAAGCGGATAGAACTTTTTAATTTTGCTGATATCTCCGTTTTGAATAAATTTAAGGTCCAAATATCAATACAGGAAATGTGTACTTTATAGCAGAACCTAATGTTATCAATATATCATTTTTTCAAAAAATGTCGTTAACAACCTAATAATACTTAGACGACGATAAGTCAAACACTTAAATTAATTTTAAGCAGACTAAATACATTTGATGAGCGATTACAGAAACTAGAGTACAGCACTTAGCAAGCCTCCGCTTAGTAGAAAAATAGCCAATGATCTTAGAATCTTATGTTGGAATGCCGATGGACTGATGCAAAATTAACAAGAATTGCTAGTGGTCTTGGAGACAGAGAAAATCAATGTATGTTTCGTCATGGAAACACACTTCACTGGACAATCAATCATTCAATTTAAAAATTATCAGCTATATCGCACTATTCATCCTGGAGACACTGCTAAAGGAGGTAGTGCCGTTATAATTAGAAATAGTATTCATCACTATAAAGAGTTAAAATATGAAACCGAAAAAATACAAGTAACTGCTGTTATTGTCATAACCAAAAGTAGTTCTATTTGTATTGCTAGTATTTACTGCCCACCGAATCACTCAATGAAAGAAAAAGATTATCTTGAGTTCTTCAGTCAATTAGAAAAAAAATTGTACTTGGAGGAGACTTTAATGCAAAAAATGTCACTGGGCTCCAGATTAACAACGACTAAGGGTAAAAACTCCTAAAGCTATCAGGAAATGCAGTTGTGGAGCCCTCTCAGTTGGAAAACCAACCTAATGGCCAACTGATCCAAATAAAGAACATACCTGTATAATATGTACAAGTAGATGAAAGCCATCACTTATACTCTGATCATTCACCGATACGACTTTCGCTAGCAGAAAAAATTATCTTAATGGTTCCATTAAAGTAAGAGAGCAATTAGACAAAGAAGTTCACAAATTTGTAAACGATATACAGCATTAAAAAGAAAATCAAGGGAAACAACTACTTTATGTAAATTAGGGAACTCCTAGAGAAAAAAGAAGAGCGAGAAGAGTATGGTAACAAACAAGAGCCCAATGAGATAAAACTCATTTGAACAATCTCACTCAACAATTAAGAAGAGAGATCAAAGAATTGAAAGATGAATCAATCAACAACTATTTAAGAAAATTAAGTAATTATAATAGTACTGATTATTCTCTTTGGAAAGCAACGAAAAGAATTAAAAGGCCAAAAATGCAGATTCCTTCAATAAGAATAGCAGGTGAGAAATGGGCTAGAAATAATGAAGACAAAGCTCGAGAATTTGCTGAATACCTCGAAAAGGAAGCCGAGATAATTACTGAACAAGTTGTGCAAGAAAGTAAAGACATCCTACCGACAACACCAAAAGAAGTCATATGTGAGATAAAAGCTCATATGAATACTAAAAAGCTCCTGGGTAAAATCTTAAAAGAACTGCCCGGGAAAGCTCTGGTGAAACTCACCAATCGTATACCAAAATGCAGCATTTACAATCAAATGTGTATACCAAGTTTGTGGAAAATTGCAGAAGTAATTATGATCTCAAAACCTAGAAAACCACCACGCATAACCTCGTCTTATAGGCCAATTTCGCTATTGCCAGTCATGTCCAAACTCTTTGAGAAGCTTCTGGTAAAAAGATGAAATCCGATAATCGAGAGTAAAAACTTGATCCCAAATCATCAGTTCGGTTTTCGCAACCAACACTCAACAATTGATCAAGTACACAGAATAACCAGTATAATTGAGAAAGCATTAGAGGAGAAAAAAGTCTGTTCAACAGTATTTCTATACGTTACGTAAGCGTTTGATAGAGTGTGGCATGAAGGACTTAACCGCAAGTTAAGAAATATTCTATCAATGCAATTTGCTAAAATACTGGAATCTTACTTGGAAGATAGGTTCTTCAGGATTAAGTTAGATCATAATTTTTCTGAATTGAAAGCAATCAACGCTGGAATTAGATGCCACAGTCTATTAGGACCGATTTCTTTACCTACTGTACACTTATAATCTTCCTGCATTAGAAAACAACACAGTGGCGAATTTTGCAGATGACACGGCGATCTTAGCTATTGGAAAAAGCAACGAAGAATCAACACAAAAGTTACAATCAGCTATAACTCAAATATATAAATGTACAGAAAGATAGAGAATAAAATTAAATAAAACTAAATCAGTTTACATCAACTTTACAAACAGACGAAGCGAACATATTGCGATTACCATAAATCGAAAAATAGTACCGCATGCGAACACAGCTAAGTATCTCGGCATGACCCTGGATGCTGAACAACGATGGAAAGCACACACCAAGAAGAAAAATGAAGAACTACAGAAAGATGTATTGGCTGATGGGAAGGAACTCTTTATTATCAACTTACAACAAGCTTCTACTTTATAAGCAAATATTGAAACCGATTTGGACTTATGGTATTCAGTTTTGCGGTTGTACCAAACAGAACAATGTAAATATCATCCACAAATTTCAGAATATGGTAGTAAGGAAAATCATTGATGCACCTTGGTATGTCAGAAACAATGACCTCCATAGGGACCTTAAAATGAACCTCATTTTAAATGAAATCCAGGAAAAAGCGCGGTGACATGAAGAAAGGCTTCGCCAACTTGTGAACAACGAGGCAACTCAGCTCCTAAGCAACACGAATTTAGTACGTAGACTTAAAAGAACCAAACCTTTTGAGCTGGTGTGATGGTCAGCTTAAACACCATTGTGCTGATCTAAAATCCACTACAAAGATGTGGTTTACTTCAATTTACCAGACACTATGGAACGCCAATGGGAAGAAGCCATAGATTTATTTAAGTTAGTAAATTAAGTCAGAAACCAATTGCTCATTAGTCCAGGAGACTATAGATTGTAATTAGATAAAATAAATAAATAAAATTAATTAAATAAAAATATATATATATATATATATATATATATATATATATATATATATATATATATATATATATATATATATATATATATATATATATATATTTGGCCAATAGAAATGAAATCAAAGGGGACAAGAAAAATATTATGCACTACAATATTATGTACCGTGCGAATTATCAAACAGGCCCCAAGTACATGCCAAAAATAGTATATTATTCAACGAGCAAATAATGATAGCTGTTATTCACTAAGATAAAGTTTACCGACACCAGTCAATAGGCGAGTGTCGTAAATAATCTGAGTGAATAACAGTCATTATATGCGAGTAGAATACGATACTTTGTCCACGACCGATAAATTATTATTAAATCACACACATTTTGACGTCTCAATTTAATAATAATGAAAATAGCAAGATAAAATTTCAAAAATGAAATTTTTATTTGAGTGAATAATGGAAGAATGGACTTCTAGATAAACTAGCAGTGAATAATGGATATCATTATAATTGAAGAAACAAACGTATAATGAGTATATTACATATTCGTCGTGGACAAAATATATTACTCCTTGTGTTTACAAAGTTTCCATGATAATCGTGCACTGGAAATGTAGAAATCGAACGATAACATATTACAACGAAATACGTCATTTCCGTTTGTGTCATATATGACATTACTTCAGTTTTCAATTTTATAGTATAGGCACCAGTAAAGAAGTTTACACATCAAAAATTAATCAGTTTACGTGTTGACATGGTAACATTCTCACAGGCGAATTTAATAAAATATCTTGTTGATTTATTTTGTTCGTATGTACGAATGTCGGATGTGAAGATTTTTATTGTTCCCTTAATAGTTTAACCTTGACAATTATTGTCAAATCAAAAAGTCAGCACTTACCCCAGGAAGAAAGCAAATTTTAAACTTTATAGGTATATGGTATAATTAAAATAAACAGTATATAGTTTCATTGACGAAATTTTGCCATTAAAATGTGTACTGTAATAAATCATAAGATTGTCCAAGTTGAGTGCTTGACAATATAATTTTATGGATTTCATCATAATGGCTATATAATTTATATAGGCTGTATAGCCTATACATTTCTGTTTAAGTTTAGTACTACTTAATCAAAAATATGGGTATGACGTATGATTATGTTGAATAATATTACATTTTGTAATGACACGATAGTAATATCTGTGGCCACAAGTCATGGTCTTTTACAAGAGAAGAAGAAATTCTACAATTAAGAAGAAATTAGAATTCTAAAATCTCATACCGTTTTGAGTAGCTCATAATTTTAAGAAACATTTGCCTGAAAAAAGCGAATTGTAAACTTGTGTCGTTATGACTTGTGGCCACAGATATGTTTATCGACTGATCTATAAAACGTACAATTACCGCATTCTATATTGTTTAACGCTGTCATGTCATTCGCATAAAATAATAATCGAAACACATAATATAAATTAAATTGCTTAAGTAATTTCAATATGTTTCTTATTTTGTAATTTTTAATTATCATCTCATAATAATTAAAATCCAAAATTGTTTTACAGTATGAATAATCTGTTATGTCTAACATTTTTATTCTATATAATATAAACGTACATACATATGTATGCTACAATAAAAATAAATTATTTTTTATATTTTATAACGATCATAAAATGAGGTTTTATACTAAGAATCCGGATCTAATCAATATCACAGCAGAAGAGATTGAAGAAGTAATAAAGCGACAACATCAACGAAGACAACATACATATCTTTTACAATTTATTAATTTCTATCGTTTTTATTTTACACAAATAGCAACAATATACACAATAATTCTGCTTTCATTCATAAATTTTTGTGTATAAAATTGATACATACCAATGTATAGGTGCATAAAAAAAATTCTATATACCATAACTACTTTCATTTTATTAGTATTCTTATTTAAATCTATTGTTACGATCCGATTGAATAAATCGCGACTTAAATTATTAATTTATGATAAACTACTGAAAATAAATTAAATTTGTCACGTTACTTCTATTTAGAATTATTAAGAACTACAACAACACGAATTCGCTCTACTGAGTATACAATACTAAACAAGTTAAAAGCCAATTAACTATGTATCTATCTCGCGTATCACCCACTCTCTCCACCCGTTATATTTTAAATGACAAAAGTTATAAACCCAAAAATCATAACTATTTTTCTCAAGTAACACTTTTTATATTCTTTATCCACTTATATTTTCATTTATTTAAATTTTGATTTTTTTTATTAATTTAACAAAATTATGTTCGTTATGTTTACGTTCGTTTTGAAAAGCTTTCAGTGTGGACCGAAGTATAGATCATAAATCTAAAAGTCTTTGCACGAGGCGGATTATCTTATTCTGAGATTATTTTTCAATTTAACGAAATTAGCCATTAATCGATTTTTGTTCAATTGTCATATGGCAGTTTTACTTTTCAAATTATGTTGCAGTTTTTTATTTTAATCTGTGCTGGTCTAATTGAGATTCTATTTAAGTTTACTATTTAATGTCTTGCCATCCCATCATTGATGAAAATCGCGCAAATGAAGTTCTTGAGCAAGAGAAACCAACTGTGGAAAAAATTAAAAACACATGCTAACAATTCAAAACTACGTAAATCCTACGAGCTTACTTGCAATCAATTAATCTGGAGGTAATTGCGGCGATGTTAAACAAGAATGGCACTTAGTGAATGATAGTGATATAAATATTTCAAATGAACTTAACTGTTATTTTACAAGTACTGCCAATGGCCTACGAGCTAAATTTTGGCCGAGTAACTTAGCAGCTAATTACTATTTACTTTCTAATTATTGTTCGAAAACTTTTTTTATGACTCCAGTCTCTAACAATGAAATAATATCTATTATTGAGTCGCTAGAAACGAAACATTCGCTTGATAACGAAGAACTCAGTAGTCATATTTTGAAAGATATCTCTAAATTCGTCAGTTTTGTTGTCTAAACTGTCCGAAATTGGTTTTAGAGGTATAATACAGGTAGTTTGCGTCCTATTTAAAGAATATAAATGTGAGAGTTAAAATTGGTGATATATTGAGCGATTTTACATCTGTGAGTGTTGGGGTTCTCCAAGGATCGCTATTGGATCCTTCACTGTTCCTGATTTATATAAATTCTAATTTTAAGTTTGGGTTAAATGGCAGCACTACTGGTTTTGCCGATTATTTAGCTTTATATTATACTACTGGATCTTCCACTGATGTTATTACCATGATTAATTCCGATCTGGAGGATCTGCATAAATAGTTTGAAAAGCATTGCCTAATTCTTAGTGATAAAACCAAGTTTATGTTATTTGAAATTTCTGGAGTTATAACTGAACCTAATAACAACCAAGTTACATAGATAGATTTTTTTACCTTCTTCACGATGTACATATGTCCTATCTTTATTTGAAAATGAAGCATCATATACTGAGGTGTGGTTATTATCCAACTATTTTAAAACCATTGTATGTGGAAAATGATTTTGCAAACCATATGTAACGGCCTGTCTTTTGCGTTACAAGTTTGCACAGCGCTGACTTACATTTATGACGCAATTTTGTGTAATGTATCAAACTGGTTCGAATTATTTCTGATTTTTGATGATTTTTGTTTTAGATAATTTTGAAAAAAAAAAAATGTTTTTCGGGAAGTTGAGTTTAATAAGCTGATGAGAAAGGTCGATTTTATTTTATTGATTATAAATTAATTACCTAAATTCGGTTTTTTTTTAAGTTAAGTTCTTATAAATGAGAAACATTTTTGTGATTTAGCTAAAATATATGAATTTGAAATTAATGGCTATAAAAATGATATTATAAATGTTCATGTTAAGAATTATATTAATTAAGTTAATTCTATTAATTAAGAAAACAAACTTTAAATTTATACTTAATAAATAATAGTGTAAAAAGTGATTAAAGTTTATAAAAGAAACAAGTGTTAAAAAAATAAATAAAAACTGTAAATAATATATGAATTAATTTAAATGTATAGTGGTTAATTGTTATTTGCTAAAAAAAAAAAAAAATTAATAAATTATAACATAAATGGTAAAAAATGGCCATATGATGTGATCAGGCGATATTCAAGTACATTCATGAGTGTTTAATTTACTGTAATATTTACTGGTGATTAAAAACATTTAAAAGTTACGGTACTCATACATATATCGACTATTAAAAATCTTAATCTAGTGCCAAAAATATTACAGCAATAATCAACCTAACTATTATTATTTCTATAAAAATAAAACTGCCAATAATAATAATAAATCAATAATAAATAAACTAAAAGTGTAGTGACTAGGAATGATTAGAAAAAAAAACAATTCATTAACATCTTTTCATTCTATAATGGTGCCTACAGTTTGTCGATATGTCACAAAAGTGTTCGGTTATCACTAATTTCTACCGATCAATTTCATGGCGGATAACGTACAAATTTACTTTGTATGCAATTGAATACAATTATATTCTCCAGTACGGACAAACCGTAAAATTAAAGACAACCATATACAAACATATATGTACAAAATTTCCGTTGAAATAAAAAAAAAATAACGCAACATATAATAACGAAGGATGCAACAACACATCATGCAACATACAACACAAACACAGCTAAGTTTAATGTCTCAATCATTATTTTTTTTTTCTTCTTAATTAAATATATATAATAAATAAATAAATAACCACTACAATTATTAAAATAAATAATTAAAAATTGAATGATGACGTAATATAAAAATAATAATTAATTATTTTCTAAGTATTTAATTTGTAATCTATTAGTAATTAAGGATAGGGTTAGCTTAGGGTGTAGTTGTATTAGTATTATAAATATTTTTCTTTCTTTTTCTTAAATTTTGGTTATGGTTGTTACGGAATGAATTCCGTTAAATTTAAAAAAAAACAAATTAAAAATTTCTAAATAAATTACATATTTATGTTTTTGTAATGCTAAATTACATTTATGGATTTGCTAATTAACGAAAAAGAATGAGATAAAAGAGAAACGCAAGGCAGACATGTAGGGGCTCAGGTAGGTACAGCTTTGCATCACAGTTCATTGTAAGGAAATACGTATACCCTATAGTTGATGGCTCCTTTCAAATCCATATCATATTAGTTCCAGTACGGTCAGGCTCAATTTAATCATATCGTAAAAACTCTTCCATTTAACTCCGTTTTATATAACATCACTGCGGTCTAGCAAGATTGATGTCACGCCTTGAAATCCCCACGCCCATCACTCCTGAGCTTCAGTCGCGCGAGAATATGACCGCTCAAGGCGGGACTCAGTAAACAAAATTTTTTCTGAAAACAAAAAGACGTTTACAAGTGCCTATCATGGTCTGATTAAAAATTAATCAAATCATGATGGAATAACCTACGTCCACACAATTTTTGTTACACATATTCAGGAAGAAAGGAACAGATTCATGTTGGCCCTTATTCAAATCTACCGATATCCTACCATTGCAACATTTGTATGTTTTTAAAGACTTAAAAATATTTGTTAAGCGTAGTGGGCAGCATACAATAAAATTTGATGCTCGATACAATTTCCGTGCTAACCATCAAATTCTGTACAGTATTACCAGATTTAATAAAGATCATTTCCGCCGCTACATCATCCACCTTCTTCAATGGATTATCAGATCGGATTAGGAGGCTAATTCATTCTAAGTTGTTTTTGTCCAGTGTGAATGATTGGCTGTTTGAAACGCCTGACGTGTCAAATTTTGTTTCGTGTTATCGATTAATGAGTATTACTGATGAAGTTTTGGGTAATACATATCTTATATTGTTTTTGATAACTAAACTATAAAATTATTTTAAATATTTTTTTTATTTAATTGTTTTTGTTTACTCATATTTTATGTTGTCACTATAGAAGAACTCGAACTCTGGCTTGTAATTATTAATGTATTAATTGGAATGAAAAAAAAAAATATTTATCAGGTTTAAACTGATAAAAACAAGTTAAAATTGAGTATTTTTAAAGCGTTTATGTTTTTAATAACACTACATCTTAAAATCAAATTTCCGCAATTTTTAAACAAAAATTTATAGTTTTTTTAAATTCATTGATTGACTGATTGGAGTGTTCGACCAAGCTATAAGCAAGTCCTAAGTAACTAACACAAGCAATTTTGAAAGGCACAAATTGAATTAAGAACATTTTGCGTGTAATGTACATACATACTCGTACACTCGTTTTTTAGAAACTGTTTCGTCTGGCCTACTCCATCGCATAAGAGTATTTCAATTAATATTCTAAATTTGATTGAAAGTGTTACCCCCCAGACAGTCTCGACGCAGTAGCGCAGTACCCAAGTATAACAAAACTGAAAACTTGAATCGGTTATAAAATCTTTTCCGGTTTTCGTTCGAAAAAATTGAAAATGCTGAAAAGATGGTGTTTCAAATTTTTAACACATGTAGCGTTGAAGTACAAATGTTTTTTTGTTTTCTGTAGACGCCATTACGATTGCGTTATACGTAAATAGTTCATGTGTCTGTTTATTAAAAAAATCGAAATCGACTGAAACTGATAGTGTGTAAAAGATAATAATTATGAAATAGGAATAAATTTATCAATAAAAGTGTTACAAGCAGACGCCTGGCCACTACTTGATTCGACATCGATACCAATTACATTTGCGATACCTCATCATATAAATTTTTGTGGACGAAAACTTACGTGGCTACACCGTTTTTGTCATGATGAACTAAAAGTGTCATACCTCAAGAAACCCTGTATCATTACGATGCAAACTTTTCAAATGGCTGTCCTATTGTTGTTTGAGACATGTGATGTGATGACGTAAGGATATACAAGAAACGCTACAGTTAAATAATGAAATGTTACAAAAGCATATTCAAAGTTTAATTGAATCAAAATTGTTGCTGTGTGGGACAGAGGTTGGTTTTTTTGTTTTACTAGGTCTTGTACCTTGAATACAATATAATATTGTAACGCTTTTTTTCTTTACAGAAATTAGAAGATTCAACCGAAATTATTGACTATTCAAACAAAAGGACTAAGTTTAAAATTACTGCAGCTCTCCAACGTGAAACACCTCAGGAAGTTGAACATGCGATGCACGCAGTAAATGAAGATAGAAAAATGTATTTACTCAGGTGGAGTTAAAATTTATATATTATAATAAATGTAATATTGTAATTTATACATG
Source organism: Tipula vernalis (assembly GCA_958295665.1). NCBI lineage: Eukaryota > Metazoa > Arthropoda > Insecta > Diptera > Tipulidae > Tipula > Tipula vernalis. Next base: position 282,689,846 of record OY282558.1, read on the forward strand.
TAATAAAAATAAAAAGTATTCTTAAAAAAAATATATTTTTAATTAAAGCTAGATTTAAATTCAAAAGTGAAATTTTGGCGCCAAAATTTATATTATAAGCCCCGCCCACAAATTTGTCGTACCATAACCTAACTTTTCTTTTCATCATTTTCCGAGTTTTTTGGCCAACTTTCATAGGAAATCTTATAATAAGTCGGACATTAATTCGGAAAAGAATCGGAGATGAAATCAGCGAAATGTCAGAAAAATACAAAAATTTTCGGATATAAAAATACTTGGGTAACGTAATGCTGGAAACAGATGTGCAGAATTCTGCATGCATCGAAATTAGAGTACACTATTTTATATGGAATGAAATACATGTATTCTGCAAACCATGCAGAATTCTGCATGTTGTCTTTATTTCTAATTTTGCCGCACATCGGTAGGCTACATTACGTAAAAGTAAATAAATCTAGTACAATTTGTGTAGTTTTTCTTTTTTTCAATCAATTTTTTAAATTTGTTGACAGAAAATATGTTTTGTGTGAAAAGTGCCAAAATGGAGGACACAAATTAATTATTTTTTGGCAAAATTAGACAACATTCTTAAATATGTATGAAATAAACGTCAAAAAATGAAGAACTGCATGCATTACGTGTGTTTTGAACGCAGATCTACAGGCATCACTGCATGCATAAATTCTGCACATCTGTTTCCAGCATAATGGCGCAAAAGTTAAAATGCATGAAAATATATGCATATTGACAAAGTCGACGGACGGAGCGCATTAGACCAAGTACTAAAATTAAATTATCAATACAACACGCAAGAACGGATTGAAGTGTCCCTTTCTGATGTGCAAAAATGCAAAATGAAACACATTCTTGTGAAACTAAATTATACAAATTAAGGTGATGCCAATCATACTAAACGGCATATATGTAGCTAAATCATTAGTTATTAACTAGATTAGTAGATTTTATAAGAGGACTGAAAATTTAAAATGGCCAAAAAAGGAGTTTATAAAATAGGATTTATGGCCATCAAATAGTTTTAAATTATGTATTTATAAACATTAAAAAGTTTTGGTTCATGCTGGATAGTTTTGATTATTTTAATGTCAAAAACGTGCGTTAAGATTGCCAGCAAAATTTATATTTTTATAGTACTAAATTAATTAGAGTCGAGATTGTCGAGATTGTCTCTACCTTTATGGTCGAAATATACTCGACGTTACTCAGACGTTTCAAAACGTCTAAAACGCGCTTACAAGTATACTCAAGATAAACTGGCTATTGAATTCGCGTTTTTTGTCATTTTTTTTGACATTTATGACACAATAAATATCAAAAGTGATTGCTTCATTATTTCTAAATTATTATAGAAATAATTATAAAATGAATCGAGAAATGAATGAATATCGAGTGAAAAATTAAAACTGATGAAGAACGGGATATTGGTTTGCTTTTTAGCGCGTCACTCTATCACTAAACAATTTTATGTCACTTTATCACTAAACAACAACAAAAAGTCAAAGTTAAATCAACTTTTATTTTGTTACTTCTGTTTCGCATCGAGTATAATCGCTTTAATGCAAATTCATATACAAACTTCGACTTTTTTTTTACTTAGTTACGTCGGTCGTGTCGAGTATATCACAAAGGTAAAGGAATTTTATCTTTTAATAAAACAAAACTAACTACTTCTAACTACGCGATTCGACGCTATTTTCGACAACTATCATTTTGAATTAGAAGACACAAGAAAGAAAACGAAAAGATTGCTATTGTTTTTGGTTCTATTTCTGCATCTTCTATTACAAAAAGATAGCCGTAGAAATTAGCGTCGAATTGCATAGTTAGGGGGAAAACGTATTTACTGATTTGTTTAACTAGATGGCGTTTGGTGTCATATATCGCGCGACACTAATCAGACTGCTTCATACTAATGCGCGTTTGAAAGGTGACGTTTCAGTCTACAATTTTCATGAAGATAGTTTTGTGAGAGTGAAATTTCTGGAAAATTCGGTTTATATAGCAATTTTACTGTGAAAAAGGCGAGAACGCTGCCTCAAGATGTCAAGATGCTTTATCGAATGCAATAGCATGTAGATGGTTTGCTCGCTTCCATTCCAAGGATGTTGTCTTCCATCATGACAACGCCAAACCATATACATCTTTGTTGACACGATAAAAGTTGAGAGAGCTTGGCTGGGAAGTTTAGTTGTATCCACCGTATAGCCCGAAACTTACACCCTCTGAGTACCATTTATTTCAATCTCCTCAAAACTCTGTTGATGGTCCAAAGGTGGCTTCAATAAAGGACTTTGAAAATCACTTGGCTAAGTTTTTGGCCGATAAACTACAGAAGTTCTATACCAATAGAATTATGAAACTTCCCGAAAAATGGCAAAAGGTCATAGATAATAGCCAATTATGTGTAATCCATGCCTATGGATTCCAATCTATGTGTAATTAAATAAAATTCATTTTTATTAGAAGAAAAATTTAGTCAAAAATTACAAAAAAAACCTTTATATGGTTTGGGGCACAATGGTAATGAAAATGCACACGTTAAATACACTGACGGCTGCACAATTCTCTGTATGCGCCGGTTTATATTTAAAATTTTCAATTGAGCACTACAATATTTAATAACATAAAATCCACCACCACTTTTATTATAATTTGGAGCAAATTAATTAATTTGATTTTATTAAAACCGATATTTTAATTTCGCTTTTCTTGTTAATTTTTTTGATTTGTTTGTCAGTTGGATTTTGAGGAAAAAAGTATTTTTTGTATTGTTTGAGACGATGAACCAAAAGATTTTAGATGAATTTTAAGTACGTAAACAGCGCACTGAAATAAAAGTAAAATTCAGCTAAAACATTATTTGATGATTAGTTATGAATAACTACAAAAGATGGTGGTGAAATTGTTTTGAGTGTTGTACTAAGGTGTCCAAGATATTTGCTTAGTACAAAGTAGTGAACTCTAGGTACAAATGTATGTGGGGATATATTTAAGTACAGATTCGAACCCTAGAGTAAGTCAAAATACACTCAATAATTGTCACTACTAAGCTGAAAAAAGCTATTCAAATACAATTATATTTTATAGTCGAAATGAGTTGCATTTCGAATAATTGTAGGGATAAACGAATAGGAATAATTAATTGCATGAGTGAATCACTACACCTTAATTCTTTTTCCCCAACCCATTAGTTCCCAAAATAAATGTAATATAAATTAAAAAAACTAACTAGTAATTTAAGAATAACAAGGGCTTATCTGAAAAATATTCAACATAAAAGGAATAAAAGGCAATTTTTTATTGCCTAATTATATGAAGTAGTAATATACCGGGTATTTATGGAGTACAGCCAAGTACTCCTTTCCCAGCTTTTTCAATTTTTAGGACACAATACATTACTACTCTGAAATGTAAATGAATATAAAGGCGTACATCGAAAGAGAAGCTCTTTTTATTCAGACAATGTTAACTAGACATCTCGAAAATTTCTGTTGAATTAAAAAGACATAGCATGACTTATAGATTCAAAATTCAAATGAAAAATAATATTATAAAAGTTTAACCCTTATCTTTCTCTAATAATTAACAAGAACATAAAGCTGGCACCTTCAGGTTTCAAAAAATGATTATTAACACAATTATCATTAACACAATATCAATAATCCAGAGAGTTATAAATTTAACGATTTCCCAGAATAGTTTGAATTGTGTTATTACCCTCTTGAAAACCTGATATATTAATTTTCTTAAAAAACTGCAAAAATTTGTCCACTGTTTGCAACAATCAAATTTTGTAAATCGGGTTCTACATTTAAACGCTACTTCAAAAATTAACTCACAGAAGAAATGAAAATTTGAAAAAAATTGTTTACGTGTTTAACTTTGCGCGCTCTTTCTATTTATCTTTTTTAAAGTTTTTTTTTATTCTACTTGTGAGTTAAATTTTGAAGTTAAAGTAAAATTTGTTTGAATGGAAATATAGCAATCGTATCGCATCTATTGATAGTTCCACTTTCACCATAAATATTTCTAGTTGTGTTTTGGTTAACTAATTAGTCGGATTAGTATAGCATCGACGAATGTATTGGAGACTTTTGTGAATTTGTGTTAAATAGAAAAATGCTTCGTTAACTTTGCAGACACAGATCAAAGCTCTTGTCGCTTCTGCTGATAGTTGTACCACAAATGTTTCAAATTGACAAGAGCCTAAAAATACAAATACCATTTTTTTTAGTTAAGTTTTGAAGTATCACCTTTGTTCTTATCGAAAATAGCTGTCATGTTTGTGGAAATTATATTTTTAGGGTAACTAATTACAAACATTTTCTGAATGTAAACTTTCATCTGATAATTTTGAAATCTTTTCAGCTAACCAGGTTTTGTGATACCATTTGATTCTTAAAGTTCCATCTGCAGCTCATTTAACAAATTCGGAATTGAATATTTTCTTTAATGATTCGAACGGCTTTACTCCGCGAATAAAATGTACGTGTTAAATTGAAAAAGGAAATCGTTTAGCTTTCAGCTGTACAGATGAGAACGTTTGAATACAAATTGATATCATAAAACGAATAAGTATTCAAAATTTTGTTAAATTAGTACAATAACTTCTAAAATAATTTTCACTCAATTTTGAAAGGTTGAAGACTGTGTCCGAAATCTATGATAAATATTTTTTAGTACTTCAGAATAAATTCATTATGTAGTCGTACCTAATTTCTAGTTTTTTCCTACAGCCAACATTTTTCTCCGTTTTGCATATTATACAATTAAAGCTGGAGAGATTCTCAAATAATTGCACGCTTTAACTCTTTTAGTAATAATCCTTTATTTTATTTACAAGTACAAAAATACAAAATTTATTGAATGTACCTATTTGGCAAACAATTTGTTTAAAATTTATTGTCTAATTATTATTAAAAATTTTAATTTTCTCCTGTTTCTCCATATATTCTCTTATTTGATATTCACTCTTCTTCATTAGCGTCCCTGTTCCAACTGTTATTTCATCACAATTTGATTGGTTGATTGGAAACATAAACGAGGTATCAATATCATATTTCGGTAGTTTTTCTCTGAAAAAAAACAATTAATTTGGAAATCTCTAGAGTTACTTATAATAAAATAAAGTATACAATTAAATAAGTTCAAAAATATCTGTGCCATGCCGTCTGTTTTAAAATTTAAATTAGTTATTTAATTATATTTATGTATACATAAAACTTGTGCACGATTATTGTACTATTATTTTACAGATTATCCCTAATTCCAATGAATTAATTCTTGAGCTAAAAATAAGATGAACTTGTTTTTTCCCTATATCTAATATATCCATGGTTTGTTTGTGTATTTATATCTCTGCAATCTTTTCTGGGGCTCAAGTCACTCCCAACTCTTTTGCAGTTCGCTTTTTACATCATACCTTACGCAGTAGCCAAATCGAGGACCTACGGCTATAGACACTTTTTTGTTTAAACTACCTGCAGATTGCATTGCTTCATGCCAGCCTGTAGTGCTTACATGAAAGGTGGGTTGACCCTTGGATTCCGTACTCTTAATAAGGGGTCACCACCGATCGTATTCAGATGATGAAAAATACCTTTTCCATCCCGCCCCTATAGGGACTCGAATCCGGTATCTCTCCATCCAACTGCCGCAGCTTTAATCTATGCGCCATTTGGTAGGTAATATCCATGGTTGTTTTACTTTAGAGTATTTGTATGGCTATATTGAGTTGCACTCGAAACTTAGATTCCAATAGCGCACACATTTTATATTATGCAACAGACAAAATAATATTATGACAAAATAGTAATCTGCGGGTAGAAAAAACTAAACTCACTAATCTAAATAACTTTTCACTATGGAGGCTTACGTTTTTTTTTTATTGGGAGTGTGCATTCATTTTAAGGTTTTTTTTTGGTAAAAATGTAGATTTGTTTTGAAAAATGGTTACAAAAATGGTAGCCACTACCTTTTCCCATCTTTCTGGTAATAGGTTTATCGGAAATATTTTATTTTAATAATCATATTACAAAACAAAAGTAGATTTTAGAACCTTAATTTTCTTTCATTCCAAATAAAGGTTTCAGTGGGAAAAGTAAAAACAAAAAATTTGGAAATTTGACAGATAACGCGCATAAACTAATATGATGGATATACGTGATGCATTTTTGATTATTTGTTTCGGTTATTTGTTGTTATACATTTTGAATAAAAATTTTGTAATTTCCTTCAAATTGATTCACATTTCTATTTGGTAAATTTAAATAACTCACTAACTATAACTTTCAAAGAGTCCCAATTTCTGAAAGTACTATAGGAGGGAACTTGCTTTTCTATTAGAAAAATATGAACTCTTACCCAAACAGATAATTGTTATATATGTAACCGTTATCTTCCTAGTACAGTAAAACTCGTTTATTTGGAATGCTTGGGATGAAAGTACTCTCGATAATCGCAAAAATCAACTCGGTTCAAAAGTTGCATATGTGTATGAACTCGAATCAACTCAATCTAACCTCTCACTAAGTACCCAACCGAACGTCTCCCAGTTCTTCCTAGTAACCCGTTAATTCAATCATCAAATAACGCATGATTTATTTGTGTCTATTTATGCTGTTGCAAAATGCACTTCCTCCACTTCCAATGTAGGTAAAAGATCTACTATTTGTGTATTAGATGTATTATCTGGGCGTTAGCTATTAGAATCTCACACCGGTTTTATATCACCAATGCCACGGTGTGAATAACATTTCACACGTCTGAACCAGCAATTTTCTTACCGGTGAGGTGAATTACAATCTGAACAAGATTTTCGATTTCCAGCGTTCAACTATTTGAGGAAAAATGACTACGGCCTCTTGACCAATATCTCGCATGAGAATAAAACAAAATATCACGATATTTTACGTCAAACTCATTTCTTCCTAACTTCACATCATTAAATATTACGTCAAACCTAACCGAGCAGCCAAAAGTGGAAAATTGGTTTTAGACGACAAACTCTAGGGGGAATTTACTCTTTTTCTTATTCAAATCTCCGCTATTACAAGAAAAGACACTGCAGTGACTTATGAATTGAAAAAAGTGTCAATAAAACGGGTTTATTGAATTTAACAAAGTGATTTAAATCAAAATATGACATTTAAAGGTTATTTATCATTTCTTCTTCATTTTGGCCATTCAACCGGGTTTGACGTAAAGTTTTTTATAGAATGAATTTATGATGGGATAAAACATCATGATATTTTTTATAATTTTTGTTTGATTCAACACATTCAATATAAAGTAACAATGACCAACGAACTGTCTAAATATGCATCATTATCAAGCAAAATTTAATTTGTTCAAGCTAAATTTTATGGCTGGTGCAAGCCAACAATTTGTCGTTTACACCCGTAAATGTCTGTGTTTATTTACGCAAATTATACGGCTTAGAAAAACATCACGGTTCGTTTTCTTGAAATACGATAAAAAAAAATCACCGCGACTTTCTAGTAAAATACGTCAGTTTAGTCGAAAATTCAAATTGTTTTTGCGATTTTTTTCGGTGAAATTCAAGAACACAGGCCTAGGCCTATTTTTGATAAATTTAACAAAATGAATGAACTTTGCGGGATTGTGTTTTACAACAAGCAAAAACATGACTTCGAATTAAGAGAAAAACAATGCAAATGATTTTAAAGTTATCGAGTACTTCTAACTTATTTTCATTATCAATTTTTTTTGTCAAGACAACGTTGGCAATAAAACGTTGTACGTTACACATAAGCAGTAAATGATCGTCACAGTACTCATTCGAAATTATGTACTCGGTTTCTTCGTTGCCTCATCCATAAACCTGAAACTCGTACTGTAACACGTCATTTACCACTCTTGTGACGTAAATATCTATGTGTTTCAGGCTTTTATAAATAACTAAAATTATTTCTCTGAACTAATTTTATTCGACAAATCGGGATGCATTCCCTAGTGGCTTGCTTGACGTAAGAAGTTAAACGAAAATACTTTATTTAAATATATGCTTACCTTAAAAAATTGATGACGTTAACACCTAAGACTGGTTCACGTGATATTAGCAATGCAGATAAATAACGAGGAGATTTTGTTTTTTCGGCACAGTGCATAATAAGCCCCCAAGTTTTGTAATCTGTGTCGATCACATACGTGTTGTAAATCCCTTCGTCTGTGGTTGTAAGCGAATTATATGAGAACGAATAAAGTCAAAGTGTTAAAGTTAAAATATACAGCTAAAGTAGTTTTAATAAAACCACAATTGCACTATTCAATTTCTCAGTAGGAATTCGCCGAATTCCTGCTAAATTGATGAAATTAAAAATCCCCAACCCAATTCCTTGGCAAATAAAATACGACTATGGTTTATCTAAAGGGTTCAGTAAGGACTTTTTGTGAAAAGAAATTTTAAATAGATACGTGACCAAATTAAAATATTTACTGTGAGTCAAGGATCAGAGGTAAGATTTTTGTATGTAAATGTTAGAATAAATTTAAAGTTTAAGAGAAATAAATATTCGTTATAATTTGAATAATCCAACAATTATCTCACATTTTTGCGCTAGTTGAAACTAAAATTTGTAGAACAATATTAATTTAATAATCTTTTATAAAATTTTCCCGCTGAAATTTTATCTCAATTTATCTTACTGAATTAGGAACCTAGGAAAATTTCCTTTCACTTTAAGTCCATACTTACGAGCACATTCTACGTACAAATATCTTCAGTGTGTATCCAGTGAGCGGGAATATCATAAGATGGTATCATCCATGTGATGTTGCCTTGTAATATTTCTCCAGTTGGGTCTTCCGAAAATACATATGTGAAATTCATGGTTACCTATGAATAAACCGAAAAAATCATTATTTTGGGATTAACCTTAACATTTTTTATCCATTTTGGAAATATGGAACGTTTAGTGCAGTTTTATCTAAGTTTTATGAAGTTACTGGTGACTGCTATATCGGAGCATGTTGGAAAACTTTCTTGTACCCAAATTGAATCAATTAGGCCTACAGAACATGTGGTTCCAACAAGACTGTGAAATGCATAACACATAGCTCGCCATATAACCACAATCTCAATGCTTAAGGAATTGATTCACATTCGAAACAAAATTTCTGAAATAACACCAGAAGTCTGCGATAATGCAATGAAAAAAGTGCCTAAAAGAGCTTGCCTCGTACAGTAAGCTTTGACATTTCGTCACGGAATGGGTCGCTGGAAAGCGATGGATGGCACCGATTGTGCTTACTTTTCAATGGAGAATTGATCTTCCTGCATTAGAAAGCAATACAGTGGTGATTTTTGCAGATGACAAGGTGATCTTAGTTGTTGGAGAAAGCAACGAAGAATCAACACCGAAGTTACAATCAGCTATTACTCAAATTCATAAATAGAGAAAAATATGGCGAATGAAACTAAAGCATTGACCAGCGATTCTTTAAGAAATTTAAGTAAGAATGCGACCATAGGAATATGCATGTTACTGACCAGCGAAACTTTAAGAACTTTTCGTTCAGTTTCGTTAAATTTGAATTGTAATTTAACATTCTTTAACAAGAGCGAAAATTACCGCCCAAACTGAAGGAAGAAACGTCAAATACTGAAACATGGCCTATTTATGTTTTATTAATTAAAATAATGTTTTATATATATTTCAAATATGTACATAATATATTATGTACATATTTGAAATATAATACATATGTAATACAATTACGAATATTCCTTGTTTTTTATTGTCAAATCTTGTTATGGATTCGCTGGGCGATCTGTCAAAATGTCCTTAACAATATATTTTGGTTAAATTCTGTAAGGTTTTGCGGAAAAATACCTCGATATAAATTTATTGTTGTTGGCTAGGAAAACGTACGTTCAATTTTAAATTTTTGTTTACAGCAGACGCCTGTGCAATATTTATACATTTTGCTATGTTTACAAAACATTTTGACGTTTTGACAAAATTGTTGTGGCATAAAGATTAGGCGCGGATACTTTTAGTTGGCGCGATTTTAATTTTTTTGCTATTAAAAATAAATAGAATAAATTGTATTTAATATGATTGTTTCAAACATTGTTTGGCGAATATGCGCCAAATTTTGTTAACACTTTTGCGGTTATAACGGTATGTGCAGTCAAACAGACATGCTTCTACGTATCATTTAAATAAAGTTAATTTATGATATGCAGTGCAATTTTCCATTGAAATGCAACAGAAATTGTATTTGAAAGTCCCAGTTCCGGTAAAACGTCGTTTGATTTTAATGTCGACCCTTTTAAAGTTTCATGGTGTTTCAAATTCCAATAAGAGGTTTCATTTTGATATTAAAGAAAAACGAGTATTTTTTAAGAGAAATCAATAAATGTTTATTTCATTATAAAGAGAAAGGTATGCCATTAACATTTGAAAACGATATCAGCCAAATGGCTGCCACGGCTACGCTTGCAGCACCATATCCTTTTCATGAAATTTTCCATGACCAATTCGCACATTTGCGGCTGTATGTCCTCGATAACTTCACGAATTCCATCGTTAAGGTCTTGAATCGATTGTGGAGCATTGGCATAGAGCTTATCTTTCACGTGGCCCCTTTGAAAAAAGTCTGAAGGTGTTAAATCAAAGATCTCGGTGGCCAATTGTGATCACCTCTTCGAGAAATAACACGGTCAGGAAACTTTTCTTGCAAGATTGCGATTGTTTCGTTGCTTGTGTGGCACGTAGCGCCGTCTTGCTGAAAATAAACGTCGTCCACATCAATATCTTCCAAGTCCGGCCAAAAAAATCATTAATCATAGCTCGGTAGCGCAATCCATTCACCGTAACAGTTGCACCAGCTTCATTTTCGAAAAAGTAAGGTCCAATCACACCGTCGCGTCAGCCCAAAAACCGCACCAAACAGTGACACGTTTAGGATGGAGAGGCTTTTCAACAATCATTCTTGGATTTTCTGAGCCCCAAATGCGACAATTCTGCTTATTAACATAGCCTCCGAGGTGAAAATGGGCCTCATCACTGAAGATGATTTTTCGATGAAAATCCGGATCATTTTGATGCATTTGAAGGACCCAATCAGCGAAGATACGACGTTTATGGTGATCGACTGGCTTGAGTTCTTGTGTTAACTAAACTTTAAAAGCCTTAAGACCTAAGTCTTCATGCAAAATACGGTGTAATGTCGTTTGTGGAATGTCTAATTCTAAAGATCGATGAGGAATCGACAAACCTGGGTTTTCATCAACACTACAGCAGCAATATTCTCAGTTGTTCTTGAGCGACGCACATGGTTTCGATTCTTCACATCACTAACTTATCCCAACAGCTCAAATTTTTCCACCAGTTTCACTATTGCCGGCCGAGAAGGTGCTTCACGACAACCAAAAAGTGCTTTAGTTTTGCGAACTGTGACTGCAAAATTTTCACCATTTTTGTGGTGAATTTTAATAATTTCAATGCATTGTTGAAGCGTGTATCATACTATTTTAAGTAATGGCGTAGTTTTTACTTGTCAAATGTCAAAAGATGACAGCTACAAAATTGACAGCTGCCCAAAAAGCAGGCTATTCAAAATGAAACCCCTTATTGGAAAACGCTGTATTTATATTTGCTCATAACATTTAAAATTCTCTATTGAACCGAATCAATAATAGTTATTTTTGTGTGTTGTATCAATTTGTTTATACTAATTATAATATTATTGAGATTTTATCAATAGAGTATTTTTTACTCCAATCATGACAGTTAAAAAGATTATAGATTGTAAAATAAAGAAAATCAAAAAAATCATCATTAATAACTATGATGTCATAGAGAATCGAAATCAGTTCTTCCCTTTATTGTATATAGAAAGGATAGATATGAATTTGGCACCGATCTTAAAGGAGGTAGTATGTTGATCGCGGTAAGGAATATTGTTCCTAGTGAACTAATCGTTCATCATCTTAGTTTGGATGTAATCGCCGTTCTTGTTAATGTGGCCAGCAGTTCGGCGGTGCTCGGCGGTTGTCGATGACTTCAATTTTCCCGATGTATTGAAGTTCGATTTGAATGGTGTTTTTCATCTTCTTCGATGGAAAAAAGAACAACCGCATTGTTTGATTTTTGCGCCAGCATTTCAGTCACCCATGTGAACTGTATAAGCAACAGTCGCGTTGAATTTAGATCTTATATTCTATATAAAGTTTTCCGAGGTTGTACGGGTATCTCTCGTACACCAATAATATAAATATTTATTTTAATTTAACTTATCACTCTTTTTCACAATTTAATCATTTTCATTTCAATTTCAGTAAAGCCCACTAAGCCTGCTCGAATAAATTTCTGAACAACGCCAATTGGGACCTTCTTCAACGTGGTTGTAATTTGAATGGCACTGTTCGATCAGTCAACATGCTGCTTAACTGTGGTATTAAAAAACACGTTCCGTCGATTAAAGGGAGACCTGCCATTCGTGAACTTTGTTGTAATAGGGAGCTGGCCAACCTCGAGAAACACCTGAATACGCTTCATAAGTTGTATGGTTGGTTGCGGAATGCGGAGTTTCATCCTGTTTTTGATCTTGCTCGGAACGAACTCGAAAGTTACAACTCGTTCCTATGTAGCATTCAATCGATCCATCCCGGAGTACGCCTTTCTTGTTTGGTCCCCGTTATGTGATACCACACGGATAGAATTGAAAATCTATCATGCTAACTGGCTGATTGATTGTAACTTCTTCCGCCTTCGGTACATCCTACTCTCAGCGACTGGACATCGACATGATGTAGCCTCAGTCATTTTTCCTCAGGACATCATGGCCTCATTTAAAACCAGATACTAACAATGTGTTTGGTCCACTATTCGTGTGGGTGTTAGTGAAAAACAGAATAAAAAATCTATTTTTTAATTGGAATGATATCAAAAGGCCGAATGTCGAAGGGCCGAATGTCGAAGGGCCGAATGTGTCGAAGGGCCGAAAGTGTCAAAGGGCCGAATAACGAAGGGCCGAATGGGTCGAAGGGCCGAATTTTTTTTTTGTTTTGTTTTTAGAAATATAATTTTTAAAATTTGTTGTTTTAAGGAATATTTGGTAAATTTTTTTGTCAAATATAAATTAATTTTTTATGAATTTATGTATTTTATTATATTTAATCTTTGGATATTATATCGACAAAAATATTGCATTAATTGAGGTAGTTTATATTTTGCGTTCCTTTTGGTATTATCAAGTGAAAAAATATTTCTACATAATAGGTATTTCACCAAAACCAAGTCTTATTATATCAATATAAATGGAATACATATGTAGGTATACACATATATATTATTTTTGTAGTATAACCATAGACAAATTACTTTAAAGTAATTTGTCTATGGTATAACCACAGATAACAATAAACAGATGTTGAATTTCCACTACCCTATTTTACATATGAACATTCAGTCTATGAAATTAAGTTCAACCCACTTCTAACCAGATTAGAAAAGGAAAATATAATAAAATATTACATATTACTCGTCTCTTCTTTTGCTATTTCTCGATCAGTATAAAAAAACTAATAAATGCAAAACACTTTTGTTTTCAAGCATGTGAAGTTATCCCAGTTTTTCATCCCAGAAAAAATTAAAATGTTCATCAGGTAACACTATCCCATCCCATCCCAGTTTTTGTCTATACGTATATGAAATCAAAGGAAAAAAATAGTATGAAATTTCATTTTTTTTCATCCCATCCCAGTTTTTTCTCATATACTAAGAAATTTAATTATATTATATTTTAGTTTATAATGACTCTTTAAATTCTAACTAGACAACAGTAAGAAATAACACTAATAGGTATCCCAGCACCAGCCGTACATTGTAATTTGCACAATCGGCCAGCTTCCAAATGGTTCCATATAAATTCATTATAATTTTAAATATTTTATAGTCTATCTCCTAAGATCTTAGAGGGCCGGAAATGATTCTTTATGTTTTGAGTTGGCAATGATAATGGTCAACTCTGATAAACATAAGAGCACCAGCCGTTCATTGTAATTTGCACAATCGGCCAGCTTCCAAATAGTTCCATATAAATTCATTATAATTTTAATTATTTTATAGTCTATCTCCTAAGATCTTAGAGGGCCGGAAATGATTCTTTATGTTTTGAGTTGGCAATGATAAGGGTCAACTCTGATAAACTTAAGAGCACCAGCCGTTCATTGTAATTTGCACAATCGGCCAGCTTCCAAATGGTTCCATATAAATTCATTATAATTTTAAATATTTTATAGTCTATCTCCTAAGATCTTAGCGGGCCGGAAATGATTCTTGATGTTTTGAGTTGGCAATGGTAAGGGTCAACTCTGATAAACTTAAGAGCACCAGCCGTTCATTGTAATTTGCACAATCGGCCAGCTTCCAAATAGTTCCATATAAATTCATTATAATTTTAAATATTTTATAGTCTATCTCCTAAGATCTTAGAGGGCCGGAAATGATTCTTTATGTTTTGAGTTGGCAATGATAAGAGTCAACTCTGATAAACATAAGAGCACCAGCCGTTCATTGTAATTTGCACAATCGGCCAGCTTCCAAATGGTTCCATATAAATTCGTTATAGTTTTAAATATTTTATAGTCTATCTCCTAAGATCTTAGAGGGCCGGAAATGATTCTTTATGTTTTGAGTTGGCAATGATAAGGGTCAACTCTGATAAACTTAAGAGCACCAGCCGTTCATTGTAATTTGCACAATCGGCCAGCTTCCAAATAGTTCCATATAAATTCATTATAATTTTAAATATTTTATAGTCTATCTCCTAAGATCTTAGAGGGCCGGAAATGATTCTTTATGTTTTGAGTTGGCAATGATAAGGGTCAACTCTGATAAACTTAAGAGCACCAGCCGTTCATTGTAATTTGCACAATCGGCCAGCTTCCAAATGGTTCCATATAAATTCATTATAATTTTAAATATTTTATAGTCTATCTCCTAAGATCTTAGAGGGCCGGAAATGATTCTTTATGTTTTGAGTTGGCAATGATAAGGGTCAACTCTGATAAACATAAGAGCACCAGCCGTTCATTGTAATTTGAACAATCGGCCAGCTTCCAAATAGTTCCATAAATAAGATAGACCCTAAAATATTTAAAATTATAACGAATTTATATGGAACCATTTGGAAGCTGGCCGATTGTGCAAATTACAATGAACGGCTGGTGCTCTTATGTTTATCAGAGTTGACCCTTATCATTGCCAACTCAAAACATAAAGAATCATTTCCGGCCCTCTAAGATCTTAGGAGATAGACTTTAACGTATTTAAAATTATAATGAATTTATATGGAACTATTTGGAAGCTGGCCGATTGTGCAAATTACAATGAACGGCTGGTGCTCTTATGTTTATCAGAGTTGACCCTTATCATTGCCAACTCAAAACATAAAGAATCATTTCCGGCCCTCTAAGATCTTAGGAGATAGACTATAAAATATTTAAAATTATAATGAATTTATATGGAACCATTTGGAAGCTGGCCGATTGTGCAAATTACAATGAACGGCTGGTGCTCTTAAGTTTATCAGAGTTGACCCTTATCATTGCCAACTCAAAACATCAAGAATCATTTCTGGCCCTCTAAGATCTTAGGAGATAGACTATAAAATAATTAAAATTATAATGAATTTATATGGAACCATTTGGAAGCTGGCCGATTGTGCAAATTACAATGAACGGCTGGTGCTCTTATGTTTATCAGAGTTGACCCTTATCATTGCCAACTCAAAACATAATCATTTCCGGCCCGCTAAGATCTTAGGAGATAGACTATAAAATATTTAAAATTATAATTAATTTATATGGAACCATTTGGAAGCTGGCCGATTGTGCAAATTACAATGTACGGCTGGTGCTGGGATACCTATTGGTGTTATTTTTTACTGTTGTCTAGTTAGAATATAAAGAATCATTATAAACAAAAATAAATATAATTAAGTTTCTTACTATATGAGAAAAAACTGGGATGGGATGAAAAAAAATTAAATTTCATACTATTTTGTTCCTTTGATTTCATATACGTTTAGACAAAAACTGGGATGGGATGGGATAGTGTTACCTGATGAACATTTTAATTTTTTCTGGGATAAAAAACTGGGATAACTTCACATGCTTGGCGAGGCGCCATCATATACGAAAATACACAAAAATACATAGACAAATATTATTAATGAAACCAAACTGGTTCTTACCGGTATGACCAAAACTGGTTTTTACGTTATGTAAAATAATGGCCATAAAAAATATTATTTTGTTTATTGGTTTTGTTTTGCTATCAACACTACTGTTTTGTCTTTTTATTTTGTTTTACAAAAGTGCGAAAAAAGGAAAAATATAATTAAGTAAATAAAAAATGTATCTATTCATGTGCATTTTACGTATAGAAAAATAATTCAATACATACACGAATACATTTTACATTTCAATATTTGTATAAAATTATGAATTATGCCAAAACCAACAAAAATGTCTATACAAGCCCAACACCACAAACACTTAAGAAATAATCATCCCAGTTTTTGTTGTTGTTTAAATATTATATGAAAAAACCAATAATATAGTGCATATTTTTTTGATAGGATCTATGTAAAGAGCGAACGAGACGGCTTGTATAAACATTTTTGTTGGTTTTGATTATGCATACAATTACATTGTATGTTCATTCCATAAAATATTTGCGTAAGCCTACATACATATATTTGGTTAAATGAAGTGGTTGAACAATTTTTATTTTCTATTTACTATTTCTAACATTATTTATGTATACATACACAAAACAATACACATCACAATATTATTTCATTCCTTTATTCAATATGTTTTTGTCATTTTCTCCTTTTACTTTATAGTGGTGTGGGATCGTGTAATGCGAAAAAATACGATTTGTTAGCTATTTTTCTATTAATGTGTGTATAGAAAAATAGGTTTTTTATACTGATCGAGAAATAGCAAAAGAAGAGACGAGAAATATGTAATATTTTATTATATTTTCCTTTTCTAATCTGGATAGAAGTGGGTTGAACTTAATTTCATAGATTGAATGTACATATTTAAAATAGGGTAGTGGAAATTCAACATCTGTTTATTGTTATCTGTGGTATAACCGCTCGTATATAACAACAAAAGGCGAAAGTAATTTTTTTCAAATATGCATACCAAATGTAAATAGATTTTAAATAAGAAAAAAGAATTTTGTCATAAAATGTCATAAAAATTCAATTGCTCCTGTTTTTTAAACTGATGATAATATTCTTTCGTTTACCAACGACGTTATTTTCTAGAACATTATATAGTTTATTTCTATTGTTTTAGAAAAAAAAAAGTAAGTAATGAATCATAATTATCGGTCGGCTTTCTTTTAATCTCACTATACGAAAATGTATTTTTTTCTCTACACGACGAACACATAACAAACAAAGGGATGGAAAGATTTTTCAATGGTGGATCTACAAAAAAGAGTTTTATTGATGTTTTCCATTCATCCAATCATAAATTACAACATTATGTATTTTGGTAATCCTTTTATTCTATTATATATAATCCGCTCCTACGTGCGGCACGCAGTGCGACATGTTTGCTAATCCCGGCTCCGACGTCCCCCGAAGCTCAAATCTAAATCCCCTCGGAGGGCTAAGCCGGGGGGGGGGGGGAGCGCAGAGATTTCCCGCGTGCCCGTGAGAGTTACCGAAGCCGTTAGCCTCTACAATTCCAAGTTAAATTAGTCGATGTCATTTTTCTTCAATTTATTTTCCTCAGAATAGAGAAATAAATGTAACGGAAATTGTGCAAGATTTAATTGCAACTTTTTGTAATTGCAATATTTTGTAATGCAAAATTTACATACCCAAGTCAGTTTTACTATGTCCCTTATTTTAAGTTGATTTTTAATATGAGCAGGCATTTATCTACATACATCAAGATGGTTCAGATTCAATAATAAAAAACGAATTGTAATAATTACACAAATTATAATTCCAGAAGTTAGTTTCTCTTCTTGAGATATGTCTGAACAAATTTAATAAAAATTAAATTAAATTTAATGGATTAGTGGTATAAATCAATATAGAGCTATATTATTTCCAATGCCTTTAATGAAAGACGTTTCCTCTTTAGGCCGTCGATTGTTTCAGCTTTTTTTTGTTGTATAGATATTTTTGTTATATTTCTCTTATCTTTTTTTTACTAGATATATTTGTCCATGATGCAAATAGGTATATAGAATAACCAAAACACATAATACAACATTATTTATTTGTGGTTATTTACAAATCAATGAAACTCTTTTTTGTAGATCCACCCCTGAAAAATATTTCCATCCCTTTGGTTTTTATGTATTCGTCGTGTAGAGCAAAATAATACATTTTCATATAATGAGATTGAAAGAAAGCCGACCGATAATTATGATTTTTTGTTCCAAAACACAAATTCCACCACTTACCTTTTTTTTTTTTTCTAAAGCAATAGTAATAAACTAAATAATGTTCTAGAAAAAAACATCGTTCGAAAAGAATGAATATTATCATCAGTTAAAAGAACAGGAGTAAATTGAATTTTTATGACATTTTATGACAAAATTCTTTTTTCTTATTTAAAATCTATTTACATTTGGTATGCATATTTCAAAAAAATAATCTTCGCCTTTTGTTATTATATACGAGCGGTTATACTACAAAAGTATTACATATGTGTAATACATACATATATATTCCATTTATATTGATATAATAAGACTTGGTTTTGGTAAAATGCCTATTATGTACAAATATTTTTTCACTTGATAATACCAAAAAGAACGCAACATATGTATAAACAAAAAAACATTTTATCGATAGAATATCCAAAGATTAAATATAATAAAATACATAAATTCATAAGAAATTAATTTATATTTGACAAAAAAAAATTACCAAATATTCCTTAAAACAACAAATTTTAAAAATTATATTTCTAAAAACAAAACAAAAAAAAAAATTCGGCCCTTCGATATTCGGCCCTTTGACACTTTCGGCCCTTCGACAAATTCGGCCCTTCGACATTCGGTCCTTCGACATTCGGCCCATCGACACATTCGGCCCTTCACCCATTCGGCCCTTCGACATTCGGCCCTTCGACATTCGGCCCTTTGAAATTCGCCCTTCGTACCCATCCATTCCTTTTAATTGTTTTCTTTCGTTAATATTCAAAGAAAAAGGTGTTGGTAGATTTTATTCATTTTTATAGGCTTTCTTTCAATGCCTCAAAGATATTTAAAAATTGTTAAATTGGAACCAATGCAATAGTGGGAAACGGAAATAATTTACTTGGTATTGCATTGCTATGGCTTGTTTATACCAATTATATATTAGTTTTGCCTCATTTATTGTTTAGAAAAAAATCCACTGGAAATGTAACAAAAATAAATTGTTTTGATTTATTTTTATTCATATTTATCTATTCGTATGAAGGAAAATATTGAAAAAGTATCGTGTTTTTGATTACCCTAGCCAAAACTAATACAAATGTAAATACAAGCCATAGTAATGCAATACCAAAAAATTATTCGGCCCAACTATTGCCTTCTACGAAGCATTGAAAGAAATTTTATATTCTACCATTAACCGATGTATCAACACATGTCCACCATAGGCCAAAATCCATCTAGACCTAAAAAGCTCAGGTTGCCGATGACTGTCTTGATGGTATTCGGGAGAAAGATCGCGCGCTAACGAAATCTATTATAAAAAATAAGACAATCTCATAGAGAGACTACAAGAAAAATCCCCATTAGGCTATGCAGATGGAAGAAACGAGAATGGCATGAGCAACAGACACGCAACATCAAAAATTTAAGCCTCAAAGATAGATATCGCAACGTAAGAGAATAGCTTTCACATAGCGAACTTTCACCCTCATAGCTGTGCTATTCGAAACGAGTCCGGTGAATTAAAAATGGACACTATAACCGTCCTCGAAGTGTGGAGGAATTATTTCTCCTCGCTTCTAGATAGACCGCCACCACCTTCCGAGCAACAACCTCTCATGCTTCAATGCGAAATCAACGGCGAGATGATACCTACACCTCCTCCATCATAGGATGAAGTATGAAACGTGATATAGGAGATGAAAAACTACAAGACATCTGGTGAGGATGGTATCTGCAGCAAAATGCTTAAATATGGCGGCGATTACCTGTTCTACCACATATTTGAGCTCATACAACAATTTGGTATACAAGCTACAAAATTTTGGCCAACGTAGTCGCGGCAAAGTTGATTATATTGTCCTATCTGGGCATATCGTTAAAATTGGTTTCTATGTTCTAAATGTAAAGTGAGAATACAAGCAATATTTCGAATTCCTGAAATAACAGCTGGACAGAGATTTTGGTCGCAAAATGAGGGTTGAGTTGAGAATTTCCGGAAGGCAATAGTATGGTATTGGTAAATTGTATTGGTGTCAAACATAGGTTTTTTTAGTTTTTCGTTTAACATGATGGACATAAGAGAGATAAAATGACACGAATAGGAGGGATAACACGATACAAATTAAGAAAATAAGCCCAGAAGAGAACGATCGTGAGAATGAATTAAAATTGTTACCACACTTTATTATGTTCTTATATACCTCCACACATAACTCCGAAAGAAACCACAATATCCAAACAAAAAAAAAAAATAGAAATATTACGATTGTGGCCGACGAAGAATGTGTAAATTAAAAACCATTTATTTATGCTGCTTTTTATTTTTTTCATTGACGCTCATGAGGAATTGTTTTTTTTTTTGATTACGTATATTTTGTTTTAAATTTTTATTAACTAAGTGAAATGAATGTCGCCGGTTACAACAACAATAGATACAAAAATATGAATTCCTTATGTTAAAAGAAAGGGAAAAATGACTTCAGGCGAGCGTTAGCACCAAAAATTTGAACCGATTTCATCCGCTTCGCTTATTTTTGATACTTACCATAATGAGAAAACACACTAATACAATAAAAATATTTGACCACACACAATAGCAAAATGTATATTATACGCCGTGTATAAAAACAAAATTCTCAATCCTCAATCCTCATTTTGCGACCAAAATCGCTGCCCTGGAGTGAGGCAAGGAGACCCAATAGCTTAAACTCTTTTCAACCTATCATTGGAATATGTCATTCGTCATTCAATATGGCGCAGATCTGGGGGGCTATTTGTGAATTCGATTGGAACCTATGCGAGGCTTCGAAGAATTGGATTCTTATTTGAATTGCATCAGATTCATTCGTTTCTTATTTAAATCAAATGCGAATCTTATATTTCGAAGAGTTGATTGCTTTCGAATCGAATTCACAAATAGCCTGGGTCTGGGTCGCAACATCATCTCGCCGAAAGTGGTTCTCGTCCGTTAGAATTAACAGCCCAACAAAATTACTTTCAGATTAACGAAACGAAGATATTTAGTCTTGCGTGGTCATATGAGAAGGTTAATTAGTTCAAATATCTAGGATCACTAGTGCAAGCAATACTCCGTTTCTGCGGACAATTTATCGATGTTGGCAGTAGACTACCAAGCAATTCTCGCCAACATCAAAATATTCAAGTCGCGCAAAGTAAAATTGAACATCTATACAAAGCGCTGATAAGACCAATTATGGCGAAAATAATTTGGTCAAATTTTAGCCATTAATCTTGGTTCTGAGACACTTGAATCCAGTTTGAAATTGGAAAATTATTTTTGAGACGTAATTTGCTTAACGTGTAATGTCACAATTATTGTGAGTTTTTGCGTTATTTACGAGCGCACATATACAATTCAATAATTTTTGTTAAAAATATTGAGTTCGTTTCGTTTAGAATTGACCTACATAAAACCGAGAGTGTGTATATAAATATTGTATAAAATATTCTAAGTTCTATCTTACTCGTAAGTATATAGCATGCGAGCGTTCTAGATTTTAAAAGACTGGTAACCAATAAAACAAAAATTCACAAAATTGAAACATTACGTGTACTCAAATAAGGACGAATGGATGATCAAAATTTTAGCTTAGATCGCCAGTTTTCAATTACATATCAGGAAATTAGCAGAATAATGATTAATAATCTTTAGCGAGAAGCATTATAAAAAACTTTAGCACTATAGAACTGTTCTACATTCGCAACATTTTGGTTTATTCTTCACATAAATATTTCTTTTACTGTATTGTGTGAGATTACTCAACTGCTCGCGTCTCATAAAATAAAAGAAGTTTTTATAATGTGAAAATTCCAAATTATTTTTTGTGTTCAGCACCGCACAAAAAAATTAAAATACAAGATTAGATAAAAAAAAAAAAAAAAATATGGAAGAAAAGCTGGAGGCGATTTAATTTTGGTAACAAAAAAAATGGTTTCATTTCAATTTGTTTGGTGTAATTTTATGTATATTTGATAAAGCCGCTTATAAATTGAAAATCATTTCACAAAAGTAGTGATTAGGATTTGTTTAAGTAAGAGGCTAAAAGTGTTATTTAGACTATGTCAAAATTGATTAATGTTTTATGATTTTGGTTATGAAACAGTCAAATATTTCTTAATATAGAACCGATGTTATTTTTCGTCTGATAAAAAATTCTTCTTTTGCTTACTATCACAGAATTACTCTAAACAATTTTATAGTAGTATCTGAGAAAAGTACTTAAAATCCAAAAATTATGATTGTCGATACTTACATGCCCATCCTCAACATCGTTTGAAAAAACACTTCTCATACATGCATATTCCGGTAAATCTTCTGATGATGCATAATATTGAACAATGTACCAAAATCCCATCATTTCTGATAAATTGAAATTTCTAAGTGCTTTGACCTGAAAATAAACAATTTTTGATTAATAAAAAATATACAGAACTCCAAATTACGATTGAGGATTTAGAAGCCTTTGAAACACATCAAAGGATAACAATGAAACAGAACACCATACACCTATAAAATAGAAGAAAAGTGAGATTATAGATGAATAATTGAACACCTACATTAATTACAAGATCTAAAAAAACTGCTACCTTATAAAACCTGTTAATAAAATGTTTAAAGCGGAGAAATGTCTTGTTCTCATTTCTTAAAAATTTATTAAATAGTGATTTTATGGTACATATGTTACTCCAGACTTACGAGTTAAAACTACCTAGATTTCTGTTGAAATAAAAATAAAAATTCTCCAGGAACACTAGGAAAATTATTTAATAGTTTGGCATTAAAATTCAACCAAGCTAGCACCTATAGGAAACGATGTCAATAAATTTAAGAAGTATACGGCGGAAGCTGCACAAACCTCGAGACGATTTTATTTTAACAATAATTTTCTCGATTAAACTAATTTCGAAATAGTAGACGGACACTGTAAAAGTGTAATATGCAGTGGAAATATTGCTAAGTAAGTCCGGGAAGAAAGAGAAGACCACACATTACCATTTGAAACATTTTGCCGTTCTTCTGGTTTTCCTTACATTTAATAATAGTCTTTTTATTTATTATTAACAAAATAAAATAAAAAATTAAATTATCAATTAAACACCAATGGTAAATGATACAGATTATGTGCCAAACGAAGGCGATGCTTCTGATATTGGGAACGAAATGGTCATCGAACCAAATAAAATATTTACCAGTGATGATGACGAAGAGGAAATACAGTCCGAAACTCAACAGCAGAGTACTGTTGAAGATTGTTTGTATGGTAAAAATGGCACAAAATGGAATAAAAAGGAACCAAATGCTGCTATTCGCCTGCGTCAACACAATATTATACGTTTTCGAGCTGGACCCAAGGAACAAAATTCTATTCCAATAGAAGTATTCAAGAAATTTTTCACATAAAATATTGTGAATGAATATGGCTAAATAATAAAATAATAGTTTTGGCTGGTGGTGTTCACATAATAATATGCAAAAGTCAGACGTTTTGTGACGTACAGATGGCCTACCCATATTCAGAGCAACAATGTCTAATCCGAAAAAATTCCGTGCATTAACACGATTTATTCGGTTTGATGATGGGCGAACACGTCCTTATCGTTTGCTAAGTGACAAAGCCGCACCAATTCGTGACATATGGAATTATTTGAATGAAAACCTCGCCAAGAACTATAGCCCACATGCGAATATAACAATTGATGAACAGCTGTTTCCATACCATGGCAAAACTAGATGCGCTCATTATATACCATCGAAACCAGCGAAATATGGAATGAAAATTTGGTGATCGAGAAGAAGGAGCTGAACGTGAAGTGAATCAAGGCGATAATGTTATGTTACATCTCGCAAAAACGTACAAAAACAGCGGCAGTACAATTATCGCTGATCATTTCTTCACCACATTGGAAGGAGCTAAGCGACTGGCCCAACTTGGTCTAGCATTCGTTGGCATCATTCGATCCAATAAAAGTTGTATCCCTGATGAAATTAGAAAGCATCCCTGTCGTCCTATTCTTCCATCTTGTTTTGGATTTCACGATAATTTGGTTTTAATTTGCAGCTACGTGCCAAAAAAAAATAAATGTGTGAACTTACTTTCCACCATGCCACACACAAAATTTTGTCAAGGCCAAGCAATGAAACCCGAAGCAATTTTGTATTTTAATGCAAATAAAGCAGGCGTCGATTGCATGGATCAAATGGTCACTAGTTTCACATCAAAACGACCAACAAAAGGAGGTATAAATGTGACTATCCGGACATGTGCCTAACGGAGGGTTTAATATATTATAGGCGTGTTTAAATAATATACATAATAACATGTCAAGCCGTTCTTGCAATCTTAACGATAAAGATTTCTCTTCGCGCGTGGGGCTTCACTATCAACATCACTTTTTGATGTAGAGTATAAAGCTTCAACTGAAGCTGGGGTTGAAGAAAGCTCTTGTATAAGATGGACAGTTATATTAACTATTTCGTTTTTAGTTAGTCGATTAAAGTTGACGCCCGAGTTAAAAATGTTTTGGACTTGCTTACCTTTGGACAAATATTGCAAAAGATAAGATAAGTTCATTTTTCTATTATTCTCGGTACCAAAGAGGGTTTTCATTCGGTCAGCTAATGGTCCTTCTCGCAAATGTTGAAGCATGAATGCCAGGGTAGCCTCAGCTGACAGAAGACGCTTATACAGCCGGTTTGACTAGTAAAATTATAGCAACCATTGATTTTATACTCTGGAACTCCATTTCGGTAAAGCTGATAGTTGATTTGACTTTGATCAGAGCTTTTAAGATGCTATTTCTTAATTTATAAAAGCGCTCCAGCATAAAAAGTAAGCTATTCGTTCAAATTTTGTATCTAAGATTACAGATAGTGGAATCGCCGAAACAGCTATACAATCTTTCTAATTTTGTTTATTAATGGAGCCAATTAGATCGTCGTTTGTGTTATTTTTTATTCAGTTTTGTTTTTTTTCGAGTGAAACATCAATCATACGAATCCTACGGTTAGATTGTTCCAACGCTCACAAAATAAAAATTGATATATTGCGTTACTCTTGCTGAACTTTGAATTGTTTATAATGTTTCCAAAGTTTATAAAAACTTTGACTTTATACGATTTCTATAAGAATTCTTTTTGTCATTATCAACAGGACATTGGAATGTATTAATTCAATGAATATTGGGCGAATAATCAATAAAAATTTAAATACCGAAATACCGGTATTGATCTCTCAATATCGGTAATGATAAAAATCGTCAGTATATCGGTATTTCGGTTTCCGGTATATCGGTATTGGATGCGCTAATGGTAAGAGTGTTATCGATTTTAGACCAAATATTTTTTTTTTTTTGTTTATTTTATCCAGTCGATTAACTATCATTTAAAGAACAATTAGTGCTATATAACGCTTAATTAAATAAATTGGTTTCACAATAATTTATTTTACGTTTGTATAAAATGTAATTTATTAAAAACAATCAACTAAATGGCGGAATTTATTATAAATAAATGGACCGGCAAAGACAATTGTTCTTCTTCCTAATTCAGTTATAATTGTGTCACATTTCAGATTACAAGAATTTCCTGTTTAATACTTATGAGTAGCATAATTATACAGCAAAGTTAGATAAATAAAATTGAAACTTTCACTATTACGTAGGTTTCATCCCTATCTTAGGAAGAGGCTTAGGAGGGATAAAAAATATGTTTTTCCTAGTATTCCACCTCAGCAATCATAGGAACATTTTCAAGTTTGTTGTTTGGTTTTTTTAATTTTCGTATAGTTTACGATTTTAGATTTTGAAGGTTATTTGTTAAATTTTAATGAATAACTCACTTTTCCCCGCTAACTTGCATCTTCATTTTCAATTTCGGGAATCATAGAAGGAAGCATAGAATGTAAAAGGAAATCTACTTACTCCATTTTCAAAAATTTACAACAACTATACTCAAGGTCATTATGATAGATTGCTGATCCCTTTAAAACCAAACTACATAATAAAATTTTCAGTTTGTATAACAACGTATTTACAGTGCAAAAAAAGTTTTAAAATAAACCAAGTAAAAATGTTTTTGTTAATAAGAAATAAAATGTATGTATGTTGGTCAATCACACAGGGAATAACTATCGATGTTTAATTGTTCAAAGCAACCTTCCAGAACCATCGAATCGGAATAACTTGCAAAATGTTTATTATTTAAAAACCACGATTGCTTCTGATTAATGTTCAAAACATAATTGTTATACTTATTGTACTTAACATAGCATTGCATTTATTCCAGGGTTTCAATGTAAGCAGTTGGTAATGGTTCATAATTTGAGCATAAGTGTTGCATTGTAAATAAAATAATGAAAATACACAAAACAACCAGTTTCTTCTAATTCCCCAAAAAAAAATTTGGGAAAAATAAACGTCAAAACTTACATAAAATGGAATTATTTTTTCCCTACATTAAAAATTCCCAATCGCCAGAATACACTTTTGGAAAAAATAATTCCAAACTGCTAGAATACTGTCAAAATAGTTCAATTCCCAATTCCCAGGGATTAGCCAGAATAGGGCCATTGGTCGGCAATAACCCGATCGGAATCGAATTACCGGTCTGAAAATTGAACTCTGTTTGGAAGTTTATGAATGCTGATACAGATATTGCTGAATCTAGAGTTAAACAAACTCAAAATCGATTTGTTTGATGAGGAGTGTAATGTTTCTATTGAACAAGGAATACCCCATATATAAAAGTGCAAAATCGTCTACAATCATTGTATAAACATTTTTGTTGGTTTTGTGTAGTATAGTTGGCGATGTACATACATAGTTAATTCGTTACTAAGTGTTAGAGTAGAATTTCCGTTGTTTGTTCAATTAACCTTATAAACATTTAGGCGATTACCAAAGTTTTATATTATTTTTTATATGTGATCGACACGACATCTGGAATTTCACCGATTAAATATTTTTTTGTATGATGGCAGTACTATATTTATTTATACTATGATTGTACCTTAAACAAGTATTGATTATTCTCCTTATTCGATTTGTAAATGAGTTTGTTTATTGTGTGATATGTGAAGCTCAGAGGGAAGGGGATTTAACCTGTTTCAACCTTCCCGCCCCTCACCTCACAACGCCACTGGACGCAGTTGATTTCTATAGATCTTTCCAAACGCTAATAGATATAGTCCCTTTAAATAACTATCCCATTCTCAAGTAGTTCTATGTGGCTAATATTTGCATTTAAACCTCTATTATACTAAGTAAAACTGATAATAATTTTCACATATAGTTACATACTTGTACTAAAAAGTTGATAAGCACGGTGGAAGTTTCAACTGGAAATTACAAATTTGTTGAGATAACTTACAAACAATTTTGTCGTTTGATAGTATTTTTAACAGTAAAACAAAAATTTAACCGCATTTTTATTTTGATACAAATAAGGTTGTACAAGTGTATATATTTGTATAATATCAAAGCAACCTTGATTTTACAAAGCCAAATGTAAAGAGCGAAGCTTTTATAAAGGAATTAGAAATGGAGAAAATCCAAACTTTTCATATACAACATATAGGAAATCATTTCTTGCTAAGGCAAATTCTTGCTAAAGCAAATTTTTAAATGAAAACGTTACAAATTCCTTAATTAAAAAATTGAATTTCTGAGATATTTTCACAAATATTTGAATTATGATAACCGCTTAAGAAAATCATTTTTTTCATTTTCTTGTACTAATTGATTTATTTAAACTAAAATTTTTGAAAATTTTCATAACAACCGCGTCCGGGTCAAATTGAAATGAAAGCTTACTACAAACCGTGTGATTAGTAAATCAATAACATACATATTACACAGACTTAGGAAAAATTTAGTGAAAATCGAACCAAAAATTACCACCTTGAAAAATTTCAAGCTCAGGTCGATATTTTTGATTAAATTTTCGACATTATTTCGAGGCTACATTACGCTGTTCACCGCTAGACGATCGACGAAAAGATTTTAAGTTGTCATTTATAGAGAGAGTAGAGTGGCTGGGATTAACAAGCATTGTGTAAAATTTTTATTTGCACAAGTGTTTTGCGGTATGCTAATGAGTAAACATGAGTAATGAATTCTATTTGTCTACCATTATTATTAATAATTACAATATACTTAGCGCAATTGTAGTATAGAATAAATCTTTTATGTAAATGTTATGCATATTACAGAACAAGCCTCTTGTTTCTAAACTGTTTAAGAATATTTATCTGTACTCTGTTTTACCTGGTCAAATGTTATTTTGGCTGACACTCTGAAAGACCGTAATTTATTCAGACACTATTGGAAGTAAGGCGTATTCCATTAGATAAGTCATAACTTTAGCATTGAATAAAATAAAAAGTATTTATGGTATTTATACATTTTGTGTTATTTGAGAGGTTATTCTTTACCACTAATAATGAAAAGTAGCGTAATGCTCATTCTGGGGACAAAATTTTACGTCACCCTTTCTCAAAAATACCGTGGTATTTCATCAATAATATGTTTAATATTGTTTTTAATGCTGGAATTATTGATCTGTCAGTATTCCTTTAGAGATAAATCATAGGGCCAGGAAACATTCAATCCTTGAGAACGACGACTAATTGACCATTTTCTTTATTCTGTAGCACATTTCTTTCCACTCAATCGTTTCGAGTAAAATCGGTTTCAAATTTATCAACAATTTGACGAATAGAACGTTCAATTGGTAGAGAATGTCTAAAGCAAGAAAAGTTGCTTTAATTAAACACTGGATTTTGGTAGTAAAATTTTATAATTTGTAAACGTTGTTGAAGCGTCAATCTGAATGAATAATTTACTGAATAAAATTTTCAAAGTAAAAGAAATTATTTCAGAGATGGTAATACGGAACTATCATAGCCAGGATATTCCTACTGAAATACCAGTTAGAAACGATTTACAATTATTTATATTATTTATTATTTTATGTTTTACTTATTTTTTTTAAAAAGCGTGTTATTACATTTTAAAATGTTTAAAAATTTCTTGTACTATTTAAATCGAATTTTTTCCTTGTAGGCAAAACAAGCATTCACCCCTATTATGATTCAAGAGTCGATCGACAATCGACACGACTCTATATTGCGTTTTCATTTTTTCATTTGATAAAAACAATACGAAAAAGGAAAAGGCAACACAGAGTCGTGTCGATTGTCGATCGCCTCGACAATCGTAATAGGGGTGAAAGACCTTTAAATGCTTTCTTATAAAATCAGTAAATAAAACTCTGAAGACAAGTCAAATAATTTTCTTTTTTATCATTCCACCCATTTTGTTGTCCAACAAGTAAAATTCTTGAATAAATTTAATTAAAAGATTTACTTTTTTTATTCACTTCACCGATTGGGATGTCTCCCGGCGGCGTTAGCACTAACAACAATAATAATGTCTTTTCACAACTCATTATAGGCCAAAACTGTGTCAATAATCAGACACAATCGATTTCAATGATGAACGTGTTTTTCCTTTTATACTAAATCATGCGGGCGCGCATTCTCTAAGAAGAGAAGACATCACCATATACGCTGACCTTTGCATCTACCAAAGGACAGCTCAGAATGCATTATTCGAATCAAATTTCAAATGTCTGGTCTTGAATCCAACCGTTACACCTAAAAATGGAATACGCTTGATCAACGCTCTGCACAGTATTAACTTTATAGTGTTTACAACGAACCCCACCTCTCCCTCCAATGTGTGTTTCTATTTAACTTACTACAGCTAAGGTTCATTACCCCATGGTCTTTAAAAACACAGATCAGTCATTTTCTGTCCTGGTCGCCACTAGTAGTTGAGTTTATGTAAATTACCAACATTTTATGGACGATGAATACCGAAAAATTTTAATTTGTAGAATCCTAAGATAATTCCAATTTCCATCCCTCTCTAGGGATAATTCCAATTTCCATCCCCCTCCAATTTCCATCCCTCTTCCATCCCACCCAAAGGCCTAAATTTAAACACTGTACTGTTTGATTGGTTGCCGGCAAAGTCACAACACAAAACGATAAAACAAAATCGAAATTTCAGGCACAGGCAGTATGCCTTGTTATATTATACAAATAGCAATAACGTTCAGTGAAACTCGAAAAGCCGAAATATATAAACTAAAAAGTCAGTTTAGAAAAGTCCAAAAAAAAAAAATACGTATTTTTTCTATAAAAACACAACATCTTAAACTAAAGATATCTCTAGCATGAGTTCTGCTATTTACTATTTGTATATTTTGTATTGTGTATACAGATTTCGAAGCCATTTTAAATACATTTTTGGGATAGTTTAAGCTTAGTTTAAACGACCTGAAACATTAATTATGTTATAATTCAATAGGGTAAATAACAAAATAGAAAACACTGCTGGCTTATTTTAGCTCATCAGAGCCAACTTTAATATATTTTTAAAAATAATGGTTGGACAAATGTATTTGAGGCATAATATAACTTAATTTTAATATTTCTGTAATTAATATTTATTTAATCCCAATATCTTGCATGTTGTTGTTAAAGTTATTTAGAAACCTAATGTATTTTGATTCAAAAATTTTAAGCTAAAAAAACATCATTTTTACTACGGATTTCTATGGGAAACAGTGAAAAGTTATGTCACTAAACAGGCTTGCTAAAAATTATGTCTCTCCGCTAAACAATTTAAGCGAATTCCCAAAATACGTCGCTTAAACGTTCTAAAAACGTATCAATTTTTTGCATTTCACTAACACATTCTCAAATTTAAATAAAATATGTGTAGAACAAAAATATTTCGCGAACAAATTTATTTATCATAAGACAGAAACAGCATTAACGCATCATTTTTGCTACACTATTACATGAAACGTTTACAAATAATTATATGAATAAAATTCTTTGCTGATGTTTCGTAAACGTACCAAGCTCCTATATCAATATTATTGGAAGAATATAAAGAAAGAAGAATCATTTACTTTTTAATTTCCGATCGCCATTATGCATTAGTTCATTATTTTTTTTCTAATAAATAGCTAAGCAAATAATTAACATCCTAGGCCTAATGTTTTTTTTTAATAGTAAAAACAAAAATACTTTAGAAACTGTTAGGTTAATTATTACTAAAATTTTAGAAAAGAAAATCTTGAAAAAAATATTTCATTATATTCATTAAATATTTACTAATCACGTAACATAAAGGCTACACCCCAAGCGAAACTCGAACTACTAACACATTAACAACTCTTCGCAAAAGTCATAGGACGGGAACTATAATCATAGGACGGGAACGATGTAACTGCTTTGGTTTTGCAACACCAAAGTGTTACGTTTACGAAGAGTTGTATGAACCACATTCTTAGCTTATCTTACGTAAACATAACACCTTGTTTGACGGGTCATCGATGACTAGCTCTAAAAGTGATAACATCATTGGTTAATTTTTGTGGAAATATTTAAATCTCGATAACTGTATTTTATTTAGTGAAGTTCTATTATTGTTAAAGTATTGAAATTAAATTGTGTTATATTAGTGAAAATATTTCCAAATAGTCTCAAATATTTCCAGTAAACTAACCAAGCATGATCGGTGGATTTTATTCTAACCATACGCATAAAATAATCTTATTGAAGAAATGTCAAGCAAAGGATTTAAAAAATTGCCACTAGCGTTCGGTAAATTTTGCGGCAAAATTTTTAACTAACATTGACGAACCATAGTAATGCCAATAACAACTAAGAAAATATATTATTTTAAGAGCATGTGTCTGACGAACACAACCTAAAAACAGCTGTAAACGAAATACAAAGAAAGAAAATTTATTTGTAGGTGAACGTTGTTTCTTGTTTCATTTCATAACTATCTTGCTCTGGCTAATAGAAAAATAGGTACATCATGGTAAAATTTTGTATGTAGATTTTTGCACTGTTTAATTATTAGTATATGATAAATGTACTGGTAATGGTAAACTATTGAACCAAAATAATCGCATTATATCGTTCGCGGACATACTATATGTTGAGTTTCATTACAAATTCTACAACCTCGAGTTTCATTTTATTTTGTTTATTTTAATTTTGAATTTACCCTGTTGTATATATATGTAGTTCTTTTGGACCAAAAAATTGATGTAAATAAAAAATATTTTGTGTATATCGATAGCTTAATTTACAAAGGCCATAACCCCTACAGTTTTTCATGCTATAATGTATTATCCAACGTAAAGAGGTTTCTATGCAATTATTTAAATTTAAATCACAACATATCACATCCAGCCAATTTTAATTGAATTAATGGGCTGAAGGCTGAACTACCATATATTTGTTTTGATTTTTCCATAAACTTTACAAACGTGAGTTTGTTTACCTTAACTTTAAAGAGAAACTGTATAGAGATTTTTAGATGTATAGTTTAACAACAATAAAAATAAAAAATAATAAATTTATTTATTCCAATAATATAAATTCAATTTTCTAGGTACATAGTATTTACGTTGCTATTAATGAATTGTTGTTCGCCATCTCTTATCCTTCGTATTTAAATTTTTATTTTTCAGTTCTGTTTGCTGTTCAAAATTACATTTGCAAGTTTTTCTAATTAAAATTAGCACCATTAAATTTAGAAATACAACTCGATGTTGGTGACACGGCTCTTGACTGTTATAAAACTCTAAATCATTTTCAATATTTAGCAAAATTAATATAAATTTTGGTTTAATGCCTAACAAATGAGAATTTCTTTTAAAGAATTTATCAAAAATAGATATTTAGCGTTTGCATCGCTCAAAAAAGGATTGGGAGGGTGCTTGCAGTTTGCCAAGGCAATCAGTTAAATAATTTTTAGTTTTGATAAGTAACTCCTTTCTAAATGTGATGGATCAAATATACCTACAACTTGATGTGGACTGCTGCACTTTAAAACAGGATCAGTAATAGTAGCACCCGCATATTCCTAAAGGCTGCTCGATTATTCGAGCCTTGATCACAAATGGCGGCTCTTATTGTCAACCCCAATGATGCACTTACATCTAAATTTTCCTGTATTATACCGATTTTCCATCGTCATAGTATAATAGTATAATAGTATTATACTATTATACTACGACGATGGAAAACCGAAGTTGATAGTATAATAGTATAAATATAATATTTTGTTATACTAGCTATCAAAAATATAATAGGTAGCAAATTGTGTTTTTAACATTGTAAATTTATCTGACAGTGTATTATTTTGACATATCACTAAATTACCATTCGATTTTTTTTTGTTTTTTTTTGGTGGTATCTGCATAGTCCATACATTTTATTAATTTTTTAAAAACACAACTAATGCGTATGCTTGGTTATTTTTAATTGTTTTTTTATTATGAGTAGACGTTAAAATTTTCAAAATAAGAATTATACCTATGTACGTTCAGATAAAAAAAACAAGGAATAATACAATAGTATAATAGTAATGCTATTATACTATTATGCTATTATACTATTGACGATGGAAAATCGGTATTAGTTTGGTTAGCCAATCTGAAGAAATAGAATTTCCGGAAACATAAAAGCTTAGTATGTTTTTCCAATTCTCTACGATTCCTCGAACGATAAAAACACAAATATAGCTTGCAAGTTTAGGTTCCCTATTATCATCGCCTAAATCCACGTAGCCTTAAACACAATCACGAATTACGTTGTACTTCAAACCTTTTTTAATTCTAATTTCGTCAAAAATTAGGGTACATTGCTTACCCATCGGGGTTAAACATTCAATTTTTTGTTTAAGTTTCTCAAACATAAATTTATTATCGGTCCCAGGAAACAAATTTTTTATAGGTTGCTTGCCATCGAATAAGTGATGATTTTGACGGTAAACTAAAATCTAATTAATCTCTCATGAAATTATAAATCTTCGGGGATCTATAACATATATTTTGGGCCAAAGTTCTAAACTCATCAGGCCATTTCTTTGTTTTGGTTTTATGTGATAAAATCATTAACGAAAATTGTTTCGAATTTTCACTTTTGTTTTGCTTTTCAATTAGTTCTTTTAACGTAATCTCACTTTTAGTTTTTAAAATTGCACGGTTCTTAATTAAATTACTATTGTTTTGTCTTAAATTTTTATTAAGTTTAACTAATTTATTATTTTGAGCTTCTAATTTAATAATTCTCAATCTGTATTTTCGATTTAATGATCTGTAAATTTCAATGTTTTTTTCATTTTTATCACAGTAGATACATATAGGCGAATCATCACTTAAGAATCTGTTTTCTGTTGAGAAATACGGATCAGGCAATTTTGCGATATCGTCCAAGGACATGTGTTTTTCTTTTTGGGTTTTAGTAATAATAAATATGTTGTAATATATTGGCGAATATTTAAAAAATCTAGCTCGTCTTCTTGCTTAGATTTACATCCTAAAATTTCGCATCTGGCGCTCGACCGTCTACTCATGATCGTAGGAGTTAATAATAAAACAATGACAAATTACACTTTTTGAATCGAAGAATAAAGTTAAAAATTACTGACATACAAAACTACAAAATATATTTTACACTGCTGCGCTGTACTTCTACAAAGAAAATGACAATACACTAAACAATACACATACAATAAACCGGTTTATCAAAACCACCATTCAACGCCACTACATAAAAAGCCATGACACAAAAATGTGTGGTAGTATGTGTTAAGGGGATAAAGATTTTAATTTTCCTATGAAACGTAAACAAAATACTATGGGATTTTCAAACACATTTTTTTATATCGTCTCTATTTTCAATTTAAATAAATATTTTTATTTACAAATATAAATAATTTGATATTAAATATATTGAAATGTAAATTGTGAACAATTTTGATTGAAATTAATAATCATTTATTAAGTAATTTTGCATTTTTATAAAAATATTTGTTTCTCAAAACGTCGTCGTGCTTCGTGTTCCTCTAAAAATTTCATTTTCATAATAAATTTATTAAGATTAGAGGAACACGAAGCATTTTTAGCAGGTTATGGTTTAGAATTTTTTAGCAGGTTATGGTGCTTCACCACAGAATCAGGCTTTGGGTTTATACAAAACCAACAAAAATGTTTATACAAGCCGTCTCGTTCGCTCCTTACACAGATCCTATCAAAAAAATGTACACTATATTTATTATGAATTTATCACCTATACTTATTTGTTTTGTGTATATATACTTTCTGATTTATTTATATGCATCACTAATACTACGCCTTAACGTACTTTTTTATATCTTAAGTGTTTGTACTGTTTGGCTTGTATAAACATTTTTGTTGGTTTTGAATGTAGGAAATAGAAAATTGAATCAAAAATGTGTGTGAACGTATGTGTGTGAGAGAGTGAAGGAAGAACAAAAAATACTAAATTTTTATTAGATTGCTTGTTATATGAATAAATATGTATTATATGAATATACATATATATAATACATATTCCATTGCGATTTTGTTGTTGCTTGGTAGTAATAGTTCATAAAATCGAAAACATGAAAGTGTCGCTAGTTTCGATGCTCCACGAGTAGTTATAGGCGCTTAAATTCTCTTTATACGTCCTTACTTTATATCATACGGTAAACTAGTCGTGGTTTAAATGAAAGTCATAAATTCTTCGAGTACTTTTGATGGAATAATGGAAGAAATTGTGCTAACAACAAATTGTAAAAAATTAAAATGTAATACTTTTATACTCCCATCGTTGTGCAAGAGGTTTCTATCCAAGCCTTGTTAACTGATAAGTGAACTTAAAATCACCAACAACAATATAAAAATAAATAGTGTTAGAATTAAATTAACTACCTCTGATGAAAATGCATACAATATCATAGTACAATAAATAAATTAAAAGCGGACGACATCATACTGCAACAAGAAGCTGAAGGGCGTCAAATGTAATGGAATGTAAATACAACTTTACTGGACCACATGAGGCATTCAGTGCTGATTGCCCAAAATTAGCAGAATGCAAGGTAATAAAAGAAACTATAAACATAAATCGTAAAGTCACAAATATTTCTAATCAAACTTATAGCAGTAAAATAACACCTCAACCAATACAAAATAAACCACATCAAGATTACGTACGTTTTCTAGAGTTACAATAATCTGGACGAAACATAAACTGGGATAGAAAATTTAACAAAAATAACAGATATGTCACCGAGCTACCTAATAATAACATTAACAACAGAATCCCGTGCAGGGCGCAGTACTAATTCAACTTTTTGTAATAATAGCAGGGAATTGTTTTCAATATCTGAAATAATTGATCTTATGAATGAAATCATACAAGACAACAAGATTTTGGAAAACAAGATTTCGAGCCGCTCTCGTTGCTTTGGTATGAATTTATAGGAATTTAAAAATCGATAGGAGCGGGAGCCTAGGATTGGATTGTATCAGTCGGGTCGCTGCGCTCCCAAGTTAGAAATTTTTTTTCAGTTTATCGAAATTTTAAAATCGATAGGAGTGTGAGTATGGGATCGGGTTTTATCAATCGAGTCGCTGCGCTCCCGTCACTTCGCTCCCAAGTAAGAAAACAATTTCAGTTTATAGGAATTTACAAGTCGATAGGAGTTTAATTTTTACATTTCGGGTCGCTGTGCTCGCGTCACTTCGCTCCTTAGTCAGAAAAACATTCAGTTTATAGGAAATAACAAATCGACAGGAGCGGGAATATAGGATCGGGTTGTATCAGTCGGGTCGCTGCGCTCTCAAGTTACAAATTTCTCTTCTTCAGTTTATAGAAATTTAAAAATCTTTTATTTTGTCCCCATCCCTTTGCCCTAGCTGATTTCAAAAATAATAATCGCAGCATTGTACATAACCTAAATGCAGGTGAATTAACTAAACCAAAGGAAATTTTGCAATATATTAGACGTTTTCGAAATTGCAAATCGCTGGATGATGCTAATACAAATAACCGCCACATCAAACATCTTTCAAGGAAAACCATTTTCTACTTATTTCATATTTTTAATATGTGTTTGGTGCTTTCATGCTTCCCAACTAGTTGGTAAAGTAATACCAATATCAAAACCCATTAAAGACAAAAGTTGCTGAGAAAACTATCATCATATCACACAAAGAAAATAGACGAAACTTTTGAAATATGTTTACTAAAAGGGATTAAGTTACAGAAAATAATATACTATCTGATGAACAATTTGATTTTCATCATTAACACTCAACTAATCATCAATAATTTCGAGTTTGCTGTGATGTTGAAAAAGACATAAGTAACAAAAAATCTACAGAATTAATTCTTTTTGACATTGAAAAAGCATTTAATCGCGTCTGGCCCGATGCTCGTATATAAGCTAATTGATTAAAGGTTCCCGCCCAAAATTTTTTGTTTCACTAAACATCGAAGAGGTTTGACAGTGTGCCGTTTTATCACTAATACTCTACAGCATCTTTATATCTGTTAATGGCAAAGGATAAAAGTAATAAAAACAAATATGCCTTTCTCGCAGATCGTTTTTATGATCGTAAGGGTAACCTTCAGGCCACCAATAATAAAATAGTTAATTACTGCGATTGCTGGAACATTAAAATCAACGAAATCGACAGCACTTTTCTTGACTCATGGCTGTATGATACTCACTTTTTTCAAGTGCAATAAAGTGCTGCAAAACTAGTAAAGCGAAACAGAGAAGGGTAGTGTAGACAATACTATACGCAAATATTTTGAAGTTTCGGATAAACAAAATATGTAAATTGAATCAAAATGTTTTTTGTGTTGTACCATATAGGTATATGTAATTATATTTTTGTGTTGGCAAATGGCTGTACCCTACCATCTCCAATATTTGCTGAAATTGTACAGGTGTCATCCGCAAAGTTCTCTGATATAAATTTACGTCTTCGACTTCAAAACCGTTGTCTAAAAATAATTTAAGGATTACCTCGAGGCTTCTCGGCTGCGAGACTCTTCTTACTTGCTGGTGTGCCTCTAGTAAAAGACTAACAAATTTGTCGAATCTTGCAAACATACCGATAATCAAATTATCAAAAATTTGACATTCACTAACACAATCATCATAAGAAATGATATATTTAAAGCTTAGATTAAGCTAGGTTAAGTTAGGTTAAATCGATAAATGTAGGTGTTTCTTTGAAATGTTCCTACAAAATTCTTGTAACAAATAAAATAATATTATAAATAAGTAATTATGAAAATTAAATTTGGTAAAATTATTTAAGTAAATAACAGCATATGAACACTAAATAAATAATAAAAGTGATACTAAACGTGATTGACGGTTATTATATGAAAGTTATTGTTGTGGTTTTGACAACAAAATATTTTCTCCAAAAACGTTTATTTTGTTAAGATATTTCATGCATCTCCATATGCAATAAAATTGAATACCGCAAAAATTGATATTTTTGACTATTTGGTAACCCAAATTGTATCTTTATTTTAACGCGTATACATAAAATATAAAACCAAATCATGATAAATATGATTGGAATATAAAAATTTTTATTTGACACATAATTCTTCTTCAGATTTCTTATCCTTATATAAAAATTTGAAAAATCTACATTCCATTATATTATACATAATATGTTTGTAGTTAGTTATATAGACAATCAATAATTTATTACTCATTTATTTATTTCACCAAAACAAAAATTCTGAAATATTTATACAACACATACCGCAAAGAATATCACCATCACCGCCGCCACACACATGATATTGACCTATATCTTTGGCATTTTTGTTTTGTTTTTGTTTTTGTAGGAGAAACACAAATCTCTCCATAAACAAAATATTAATTAATTAAAAGTAAAACATAATAAACCAAAAAATTTCAACTTAAGAAACAGAAAATAAATAATAACGTAATAAAATATGATAACGTGATTATGCCAGAAAACAAATTACCTTGGGACATTTTTCTTTATTATCTCGTCGCTTCGGATATGCATAATTTTCCGATAATATCAATGCAAAAATTAATGACAAAAATATAGTTCGTAAATTTATCATATTTCTTGATACTGTGATAATAATAATATTAAAACTTGTTTTATTATTCTTACTAAAATGATTTACTTTGTAATAATTATATAAATTTTAAACTTTCTTTGATATAAATTCAAAAAATAACAAATTAATAATTAGATATAATTTTTGAACTATAACACACACTGGGTAATTTAGCTTAGACCAATATTGCTTAAATTTTAATTAAATTAAATTAACCGAATAATGTGTTTCAAAATATTTGGTACAATCGACACTTTAAGTAACATTATATTTTATTATATATTAGTAGTTTTTTAATTAACAAATATGTACATATATATTTTTTAGTTTTTATGTTTTATCAATTTTTTAAAGGAAGTTAGTGTACATATGGTACGTACATATGTGTGTTTATAGTAGCGAGCGACTAGAGAGTATAAAAATAAATGTTGTGCGTTTTTAGATTAAAATTGCAGTGATGGACAAACTTTATGTTTTCGATGAACTGGTGGTTTCATATGTGCTCGCATACTCAAAATTCATCTTGAATTAATCTTTTTTGTCGTCCGTGACATTGATATTAAAATTATAACGATTACGCATAATTTTCAAAATTGATTTGAATTCATACGGACGAATACGAGGATACAATGAAAGACCAGCTATGTACTTTCTAAAGATCCCCTCTAAAATTGAAACAAATACAAATAATAAATTAAATTGTTTGATTGAGTTAAGTAAACAACCAGGCTTTTAGCTAATCTCTAGGGAAATGCCGGGCCATCCGTGCACCCCTAATACATACAACATAACGGAAAGATAGAAAGGTAAGTAAAGATTATCGACTTGTGCATACTCAAATATGGATCTTGTATTATTTTTTGTTTTTAAACTACACTAATTCAAACGTAAGGCATTCTAATCGTATGGTACACTTTTATATTTCTTCTCGTTTTTAATTTTCTTAATTTAGAAAATACTCAACGTAAGTAAAATAAGCAAAAAAAATTAGCATGAATCTCGTTTCAAGAAAGTTTTTGATTTCACTTCTTCGAAATTTGCGACCATCTCGGACAACAGCAAAGTAAAATTGGCGAAAGGGTTAGACGGTAAAATAAGGATGAAAACAATAAAAATGTATGGTTCAATTTATAAATTTAATTTGAAATATAATGTTAAATAACGATTTTCGAATTTGAAAATGATTTTGTTACAAATTTATTTTTTGCCTTAGGTATAAAACAATGATAACCGTTCCCTTTATAGTAATTATGCTTTGATAACGACTTTTCAAGTGTAATTTGACTTCATCGTACTCTGCTTTCGTTGAATATTCAAAATGCATTGTTGATTTCCATGATCTACTCCATTCCTTTTAAATGTTACTGACTGGTAGCATGAAAATGCCACTCAGCTATGATGTTAAAGTTTTCTTCATGATGACTTAGATTAATTAAATTATTTTTATTTTTTTATTGTGTCATAGCTCCGTCAGACATATAGAAAATTTTTTTGATGTTCGATGTTATTACTTTTGTTATAAATTGAATTATTTTAGTTTTGAAGAGATGTACTGCGATGCTATCGTGTTCCATACAATTTGAAATAATAATGAAAATGGCATGTTTCACTGAAGTGCTCTCAGGATTCTTATAATAAATAACGAACGGTTGCATGGTCGCTTGTGCATTATTCCAGTGATAACCTTGCACTGAATCTTGTACGATAAAAGCATAATTTTCCGCGAAATCACATTGTACAAGCCGATCCCCTTCTTGTAAAGATTTTGTTTTTTGTTTAAGAAATTTTAATTGCTCTTTCGATATAAAATGATGAGGTATTAACTTGGTTAAATTATGAATAAATTTTATTATAAACTTTGTTATTTGGTCTTCTAATGTAACCAAACTGCATCTTTGAACGGTAATCTATTGTTTATAGTCAATATTTGACACATCACTGTTATTGAAGCATTTACGCAACAATTCTTCAAGTTCTTCCAAATTTTTAGAGCACACTTTACACTTTTTAATGTAACATTCTTGTATTTGTTCATCACCACAAATAAAGAATGAAATTAAATCTTTGTAATCTTTAAACGGGAATTGACTATTGTCTCGGGAGTGAACTGCTGTTATAGTGCCTTCGATCATCAGCTTCATGTTTTGGTGCATAAGACAAACACAAACATTATGTTGACTGCTAGGACCCATTTTTTTACAGTGGTTTGGGCGTAGTTGTATGAACTTTCTAAATCCTATTTTAACTCCAGCATGATGAGATTTAAACGCGATATAGGCCTCATTTAGAGAACATAGTAATACCCTCTTCTGAGTATTCTGAAGAACATCCTGCCTCTCCGGCATCATTCGAATTATTTCATCATCTTCAAAAAAGGTTTCTACTAAGCTCCCAATTATGTCTTTGAAGATCATTGCAGTGATCAGTTAAATAACGGGTAGCACCTTCTTTAAAATAATCTTGAATTTCGTGATGTTCCATCTGCTTTGGTAGTAATATTAATAATTTCTTCTTGTCTTCATAATTTTCTTCATCGAACTGGTATTTGAAATTATTCACATTCTTTTCATAATACGAAATCTTCTTTTCCTTTTCGGAACACGCTGGTTCCTCGTCACAATTTAACTGCTTATAAATCGCCGTCGAAATTTCACTTGATTTTCATCTAAGATATCCACTATCCAGTCTTCTCACATTTTTTTTTTTTTATTGGTGAGAACTGCTCCATCATATGAGGTTGCACATGTTGGTTGATACTTTTAGTTAATTCAAGCCAGTTTCATTAATTAATGTTTTTTCTTTCATTAATTCCTAAAATCTGCTGAGCTGCTTCCAGTAATCGGATATTCGATCGTTTCTTCGTTTTTATCTGCAGTGTTTGTTGAATCCAATTTTAATTTTCCTAGGTTTAAGTAACACGTAGTACAAATGTACAATTTATTGTACAATTTGTACAATCCTTTCTCTAGCTTACTCACTAACAGCTCTTAACTTATTATTGCACTTTGCACTAACAAATGGTTTACAGCAATGATAATATGAAGACATTTTGAACATTTTGACATGCAGAAACAATTTTGTCAGATATTCACAACTAATATTTTTTTATTATTCTCTGTAACTTTAATGAAACACGGCTATAAAATGTTTAGCATTATAAGCACAATACTACTTATATAGGGTTGGACAGAAATTCTTATTTGGCAACATTAGTGCAATTAAAAATAAATGTTTAGATGTTTTTAGGCTGGGGTAACGCCTTTTCGGTTCGTATAACAGGAAATTAATAATCTAAACACAAATATTTACCGTTTGTGATCTATTAATCCACTTTTTGGGCCATATAAATGCGTTTATTTATCGAATTTATTTTATTTATCCTGACTATTAGTCTTAAACGACATAGCTACACAGTACACAAACATATTTATGGCCCTTTTATATACCAAATTATAAGTATGTATTAGTGTCGATTGTAAAATGTACACAAAATCACACATAACAATACAAATAAATGTTCGTAAAAATAAAATCTAATACCAAATTTATTGCGATTTACTTTACATAAATTAAAATTTATTTCAATACTATCTAAATATTAGACTTTAGTAATTAAATATTGAAATTTTGATTTTATGTAGACTCCACAAAATATCAAATCATGCACTTTTAATTTTTCTAGCTACAAAAAAAAAAAAAACATTGCCTGACAAATGCATCCCGGTGGATTGCATTTTCCAAAATTACACTTTAGTTTAATTTTTTTTTTCACTACACTTGGATTATTAATACACTAACATTTATTTAATTAGAATTTAATTTAAAATTTAAAATTAATCTGTATATACTTATGTACGAGTATATAAAGTATGTATATACATAAGAAACAAAAATAAAAATAAATAAAATTAAATTACATTTTTGAAGAGGATAGAAAAAACACGTCTATCTATCCTCTTCGACGAACTGTCGCCCACCCCCTAAGGTGTGGCTTGTAGAATTATAATACAAAATTAAGCAATGTTTACCATATGATTTATACAGAATATAAACATCTTATACTTTATTATTCTGTAGAGATTCTTTATTATAAAATATCAGGATACGAATACAAATGTTCGTTCAATTAAATCCGGTAGACGGGGGAGCGTGTTTGGCCCGCTATGTATCTGCTGTATACTGCAGATATACCTAAAAGCAATCAAATAACTATCTCACAACATTTGCAGACGGCACAGGAGTACTCTCATCCATGAAGAGCCAAAC
Organism: Tipula vernalis; assembly: GCA_958295665.1. NCBI lineage: Eukaryota > Metazoa > Arthropoda > Insecta > Diptera > Tipulidae > Tipula > Tipula vernalis. The sequence goes on from OY282558.1 coordinate 282,733,602, forward strand.
AAGCGACAGAACTTTTGTTGGAAAATATTAACGTTATTCAAGTATGTTTGAAAAATGGCGAATGAAAGCTAATGAAGCTAAATCAAATCATCTAACCTTTACACTGCGAAGAGGTACATGTCCACCAATACAAATGAATAACCAGAAAATATCTAAAAAAAAAAAAATGATGGCTGATATAAAAAAGATGATTGGCTTAGACATAAAAAAAGCAATTAGGGATGAAACTGAAAAAGTGTATTAGTCCATAAGCAGAAAGTTAAGTATATTGATTGAAAATAAAGCGGTCGGGAACTGTCAGCAACTCGAATTTGAACGATTTTCAACGGTTATAGTTTAAATTTCTAAGAATCGTAGTAGATTGACCACCGTTCGTGTCAAACGATATATGTATGTAGGTAGTTCACAGAAACTGGTGAACATACTTCTTACAACGAGGGAAAGTTTAAACGTCAAGATCAAACGTCAAGAAATGCAGCTATTATTACACCAAGGCAACTCATAACATAGCCATCTTATACCAAAGTCAATAAATACCAAATCGAACGGTTTATTAAATTTTACATAGGTCGAAATATCTTTTACATTTCATAATCGCACATTTGACGTTTAACGTTCTTGACAACTATCAAAAATTCAAATGTATTTTATCCAAGTTTTATATAACACATAAAAATGTAAATAAAACTTTCTTAAACGAGTCTCTCGAAGTCTCGACATGTGAAAGTCGAAAATTCCAAATACTGAATTTATTATTATTATTATTATTGGGGGGCCATGCGGGCGATCAGCCACTTCGCACTGCGACCTAAAAGATCTATTGTGCTGGCCCCTGTTTAATTATCCGTCCAGTCAATATTCAGGTTCTTAATGAACCTGACGATACTGCCTCCCGGTACGTGATACATACTATCTGGGCTTATTGCTCTCCCTCCTAGATGTTTACTACAGCATGTAGTTCCGCTAGAAAGACGGTAGCATTGGAGCTCAAGGACCTCGAGAGGGTTGTCCCACTCCCATATATTCCTACTCCTGCCCCGTATTCCGTTTGATTTTACTCTTACGAGTTGCTCGGAATTGCAAATCACCGGTAGGTCACCCAGCTTTACTACAGGAAGGCTAAATAAAACTGGAGGGTGCCTGGTATCCACAGTCCGCATATTTTGGGCTGATTAACCTATCAGCCATTCATCTTTCGGCATATGCTGTTCCACCTTAGATTAGGGTTTTTTGTCAAGGTTTTCTCCTTTAGCGCCGTACTTTAGCCTGTGCCAAATGGCCAAAAATGTGCCAAGTGGCCTTAGTTACCAGTGCTTGCCACGAGGAGGCAGTACGTACACTTGCGAATTGTGAACAGGTTACCCCTTACACAATTGTACCCATCACTCAGCTGCCTAATGACAAGACCAGAACAGCTCACGTGATGCGCACCCTACTGGAAGGTTACGGAGCTGGTAGATTAATCTACTCAACTTTGATCCCCCCCTCCAATAAACGCCAAACCACCTTCGAATCCATATGGATCGAATGATTTTATACTGAATTAAACAGACGCAATGTTGAGAGCATTGGCCCCGTAAGACCATAATTTGTTGATACTATTTCGATGAGTAACAGTCCATCGAGCAGATGCATCTGATGTTCAAGAGCTTATATATTCAAGACTCCACTGAAAATACCACAAATGAAAATTACTGAAGCTATAACCCGTCGATAATCAACCGTTAGGTTCTATAGAGCTAGTTACAGCGATCTAGATAAGACGGAAAGACCTATTTAATAGCCCGTGCAGACGGTAGACGTCGAAGTAGGGATGATGATGCATATTCCAAAATAGAATGAACAAAAGAAACGTACAGTGATGTTAGAGTAATCGGGTCGTTTGCGCTTACTGAAGCCCAACATAATGTATGACTTAGGCATAATCGTGTTAATATGTCTGGTAAAGGTGGTATCGGATGAAAAAATCAAACTCAGATCGGAACTGAACTCAATTCTGTCAACACCTTTATACTGACGATATTGATGGCCAGATACGATAAAATGACACATTGAGGCCCATTCTATTATTAATTGACCAACTAAGTACGCAACCATTCATTGATCTTCCTTTGCAAAATCAGTAAAAACAACGTCCGGTTGCTATCTGAAATTTAAAATTAAATAAAATGGCACAAAAAGAAACTGGATTAGCACTGCGCATCTGTCTAGATAAAATCCGTGCTGAGTCGGAGAAATAAATGATTTAGTATCGAAAAAAAAATGTCTGTGAACCAAAGATTCAAATAGCATGGGTATGACGGAGAAAATCGAAATCTGCCGATTAATACTTACCAAGATTTTTCTGCCCCTCTGGAAGATGTGGTGGATTTTTCAGATACAATTTTGCTAGGGTCGGGAATAACAAACTAAATCCTTTCATTAAATATGAGGGTGGGCGGGATAAACCCTCATCACAATACTTGATAAGGATAGGGGGAATACTATCTTGACCAGCACCATTATTAACATCAAGATTGAGCAAGCAATCATGAACTAATTAAAGCCCACGGAACTGTGAGCATTTAAAGATGTGGTAGGGGCATCGTAGCTGTTTTGTATTCTGATGCAAAAAAGCTATAGCAAACAAATTGCAGATTTTTGATTTTTTTTTATAAGTCATATGTATCGGTAAACACTCTTCGATTCATATTAAGTAAGGGTTATATAATAACCAATTTAAACTTTTAAACTCTTTGCGGACTCTATCAAAATCGGCATTTCTGAAATAAAAATAAAAATTATTAGACAAAAATAAGTTGTACAATTTACAGGACAAATATTTATCGTAATCGGTGATAGATGCTCTGACAGTCGGTGAAATCCAGAAAATAACAAGTCCAGATATTTCCCCTGACTGTTGCTAGTACGGTTTACTTGCTTGGTTGAGATGCTATCAAATTAGTTGATAATGGGTAATGCCCTTTTGTCAGTGGTGTAAAGAAGCCATCAACATTAAGCCCGAATTTTGTAGAGCATATTAAGTTACCCACAATGATAAGTAGATCGTTTGGTATCACAGATGAGCCGATGAAATATATGATAATCATCACTTGAAAATAATCCAAGTCAGATCCATATATTGTAGATAACATACATAGAGCTGACGACGTTTGAGGTATTGACTACTTTGACATGAACCGAAATCATATTTGTCCTTTCTGTGAGAAACATAGCCAGGTGGGAAGTATTCCCCAGAATAATATTGATAGTAATCCAGCCTTCACTGATTACATACGATATCATAATCGTTGGCCAAAATTAATTGCATTGTGGTAATAAATTGAGGTGAAGTTGGTACAATCGGAGTTTACTTGTCGGATTCGATATTTGCTGGTTCTGAAGAACACCTCACCTTGTTGCCTGCGTATGGTGTGATTATTCACCCTGCAGAAATTTTTTTTTTGTCGAAAGGCCTAATACACACATCATTTGGCCAATTCACCGTGGACATAACTTTTGGTTTTTTTTCGGCACCCATTTCCACTTTAAAACAGACATAATCTAAGTTGCTAAGTTTGTGCCCATTTGGTATCAACCTGGTAGCTGTTCACGAAATCCATAGCAGGTTCCTCAACAGTTGGATCGAGCTGCGACAAATGAAACCAAGACTTCGGCTTAAGAAAGGCGATACGCGGCGGCAGCTGCAAATGGAATAACTGGGAGAGTTGAAGTCGACGTTTCGGAAGAAAGCGGGCTAGTGCTAGCGGTTAGAGTCAGCGCTTGAGCGAAGTATCGCGGATTTGATAGCTATCTGATCTAAAATATTGCATGTGAGGTTGTACCTATTAGCATTGAGTTGAGTTCATATACGCATGCAGTTTTACATACCCTTACAGATGATACACAGATTGAGTTGAGCATTATTGTATTTTTTTCAGACCATCTTGATTTTAGGATTGCGTTGAAAGTTGAGTTTGCAGTTTGTTGGGGTTGATTCTGTTATTAATTAAGAGATTTGTTTGAGAGATCAGGTGAGATTTTAGTGGAAAGTTAGCTTCGGTTGTTCTTGTCAAGATAGAAATAAAAATATCGCACTATCAAAACATTAATTAGTTATGATGTTCACCAATAGGGTGGATTGAATTTTTTTTATTCTTCTATTTTTTTTCAACTTTTTTATAAAAAAAAAAAAAAAAACAGAAGAATAAAAAAAATTCAATCCACCCTATTGGTGAACATCATAACTAATTAATGTTTTGATAGTGCGATATTCCTTGATGTGTGGTTATAGGGGTTGAGTTGAAGTTGAGTTAGGTTGGAGTATGAGGGGTTCGGTTAGGGATTGATTTGGGGATCGATAAGTTAACTTGAGTTGGCAGTTAGGGATTCAGTTGGGGGATTATTTGAGGGTTGAGTTTTTAAACGCTTATAGTTTTCGGACAGTGTTAGATTAAGTTGAGTTTATTATGCATGTATTGTGTGTATGTATGTGTAGTTTTCGAACAGTGCTGATTTGGGGATTAAGTTGGTTATTGAGTTTCGGCTTGAGTGAGGGGCTGAGCTAGAGGCCGAGTGAGTGGTTTAGTTATGAATTTATTTGGGGTTTATATTTAGTTGTCAAATCAACGATGAATTTATTTGAACTAACTATACTAATATAGACTAATATAGACTATACTATATAAACATGTACGCATCTAGTTTTTTGAACCGTGTTGGTTTGAGGATTGTAGGTTGAGTTGGAGATTGAGTTGGAGATTGAGTTGGAGGTTGAGGTGGAGATTGAGATTGGGTTGAGTAAGGAATTAAAGGGAAGGCGTACAGTTAGGGATTGATTTTGGAGTTGAGTTGAAGGTTAGATTGAGATGATGTGTTTATGTACCCTCCAAACATTGCGTAACGAAAACGTTAAGTTTATGAGGACTTGCTTATACTAAAGTCTTCGCTTTCGTTACTTTTTTTCGTGACGAAAATGTAAAGAAAATGATACTTTTACCACAAGAGAAATGAAACAAAAAAATGTATACATTTTCTCTTCGCTTACTCGTAACATAACTGAACAGTTATTACTTAACGTTTTCGAACAGTTTTTGCTTGACAATTCCGAAAAATTTTTACTTGACGTTTCCGAACAGTTTTCTTAATAATATGTATAAGAAATTTTTAAAAATAAATAAATAAATTTTCGCAGTTTCGTAAAAAATAAATTCATTTATTACGCATTTATTATAAATTCAATTAATAAATTTAATGATGTCAATTAAATAACATTCAAATAGTAAAAAATAAATAAATCTGCTTTGAACTATATGTATTCTAAAATATATTAATTCAGATAAATCATAAATATTTTAATTGATGTAATTGATAAGACTACATTAAGTTTTGATATAAATAAATATAAGTATTATAATTAAACATAAATTCATTCAGTCACTGATGTTAGTTTCGTCTTCTGGAATTTGAGCTGGATTTGAAAATAGCTTTTTTTGTTTTAATCGTTGCCTATCTTTGGCATATTGAAACCACTTCTTTATTGTCGTTTAAATATCTACTGGCCTTGCATTAAATTTTTTGATGGCTGCAACTGTAAATAGATATTGTTTGTATTGGCAATCAATATTTAACAACTTTACAATACAATCAAATAACGCTTTGTACCTTTCAAAAGATGCATTACCGAATACGATTTCACAGCTATGTTCCCATGTTGTCCATGCCATGAAAAGAAGGCAGCTGCCTCGTCCGTGATTATGCTTTTTAAACAGCCCCTGATAAATTTTTCCATGGATGGATCACTCATAGCTTGATAATGTCTTTTCTGCAGAAATAAAAATGAATGCAATAAAAACGAAATAAGTACATATACAAATTCTGATAAACTTACTAAATAAATTTCTGTTTTATCATCAGTTTTGTTATCCTTTTCAAGCTTTTGAAAAGCTTCAACAGAACTGGCTGGAATTTCGACTAATAATCCTTCATCATTGGTAGCCCCTTGGCATGTACACTTACTTTGATGTTCTTTAAACTCTCTTCTTAAAAGTTTAATTTCTCTTAAAGTTTCTTTCATCATTAACATTACTTTTTCTTCAAATTCATTGGTTGGTGTTAGTGTAGTTGCAGCTGAAGAATATGGTTTATTTGAATCCTTCTTTTTGTTATTTTCCTTATGGCTGATGTTTTGTATTAAATTTGATGGTTTATTTTTATCATATGTCTGGTAAGCTATTTTGTTTGGTTTAGTGATCGCTGTTGAAGTGGATGGTCTAGTGTGGTTGATCTGCGTTGAAGTTTCTGGCCTCATATTACTGTTAATTTTTAAAAATTCTACATAATTATTCTCTGTATCCAATTCGAATTCGTCACCTTTCAAAAATCTATTCGTATTCATTTCTGTAATCAAAATACAAAAACATATATGTATCAATGTAACATTGGAATATAAATTGAAACGTTGTTTGCTATTAAAACCATTATTTTGTTTGTTATTTCAATTATGTCAAAAGAAATAGTTTGTTCTTCAAATTGTTCGATTTGAGTGCTAAAGATTCCTAAATGGTCTGAAGATAGAGGGCCATTGAAAAAAATGCCCAGGTTCAATAGGAATTTGCCTTTTATTTTTTTTTCGTTATGTTCCAGGATTTTAAAAATTCTGTCATTTACGAGACAATAATTGTTCGGAAAATTGGAGCTAACAGTAAATACGGGCCGTAAAGAACATGGTTGATAACATTCATTTAAATTGTGTTGCTCTTTCAATCTGTTATTGATTTGCTGCAAAGGTTGTGAAGCTTTTTTAACTAGTTTCTTTAATAGTTGCATATAATTTTCAAACGTAAATGCACTATAATTATCGATATGACCATACATTTTAACATCATCTGACAGGTGAAGTAAATTATGTATATTGTACGACATGTTCTCATTTCCAAACAATAAGCAGAATGACTGACAAAATGAGTCCAGCATGTTTGCCACACATTCATTGTTATAGAAACAAACTTGTGGATGAGCCAAAATCCTAATTGCACACACTAAATGCAGGAAAAGCTTGTAATATTTTGTATTTAATACATCTTTAAATGCAACCATGCCAGTGTAGAACAAAAACAGACGAAATTCCGTAGCTTTCCAGTGTTCCAGCTCGTTTAAGGTTCTTTGCTTCCTCTGAAATTCCAGTGGAATACATTTACGAAACTGTAGTAGTTTTAAGTTGATGGTCTCTATTTGCTGTCTTGTTAGAGAAAACTCTTGTTTTCTGGTTTTTACTAGACGATTGAGTATCTGTTTCATAACACCAAGTAATACACAGACACAGTGCATGCAATCAATGGGGAACTGCGAAACGCATCCAACAGGTAGTGTGTCTAATTTAATATTTAATTTTATGTGATGATTTATATCCGTTTTATATCGAAATTCATTATCTGTTCTAGGCTCAGCGACACCTCCAAGAAAGCAAACTTTGTGTTTTAAATATGTTCCGATTATTTTGCATTTGGTGCAACTGGAATACCCAGAGTGTGATTTTACTCCTGAAAAATAAAATATGATTTAGATATGTCTTGATTCATTTTGATAAATCTTGTTAAACTTACCTAATAAAAATGACCTTGCAGGTGCATCACAAATAAAAGCACGAACTTTTAAGGAAATATGCTTATTAGCGTAATAAAATCCATTTTCCAATAATTCCTTAACTTCTTTTGTAAATTCCTCCAAATATGCATCAGCACAAAAGGGTTTCTTATAGCCATGAAATATGCCAATAGGGAATACCCTTTCGTGTGATACTATTCGGCCAAGAATAGGCCATAATTGATTAGTAGAGCTTTTGGTTAATGGCACTCCGTCTACACCAATGTCGATAGTTAACGAATCGTCGTAAAACTTGGTACTAAGAAGAATATTTTTCAATTGCTTTTCTAGCCCAAGGTGTAAATATTCTCCTTGGCCCATAGGTATAATCGTTTTAACTTTATATGGAGTCTTTTTCAATGTCCTCACATCCTTTGGGAGTTGAGGGTGGTAATTTTTAAGTATTTTAAGCAATGCATTTACTGATTCATTGGAAATGTTAAATTTTATTGTTTTCATCCTCAAATTCTGAATCAGATTCGGATTCTGAAGTCGCTGTGCTTGAATCAAAATTGTTTTCAAGCTCATAATAGCTAAGGGTGTTTCGTCATTCTCAATAGCCGTATAATTGTCCCGAGCCCGAGTAACATAGTTTTGTGCATCCTCGTCTTCGTCACAGGCGTTATAAGGGCCGGTATGAGATTCGGTTTTATTCAACAAAGTGTTAATTTCTTGTCGAATTATTCGATATATTTTTTGTTTCGACATTTTAAAAACAAAACACTCAAATAATTCCAAAAAAATTATAAAACTAACAAAAAAAAATGTTATCGGCTAAAGAAACTAATAAATCACAAAAAGTTCACTTTACAAAAAATGTTTTTTTTTGATACTAATACAATTTTATACATAACTAATTATATACTAAAGAAAACAGTGTGTACTAACCATCAACAAATTATTCTAAATTTATTCACTAATTAAACTGTTAAATCAAAGAATAATTTATTTAATTTATTTAAACTGTACTACCATATGGTATGCATACGCTTCAACAATATAAAATGGAGGATTTGGTTTTTTCTTTGGATGTAAATTAGCGCTGCAATCGTTAAAAAAGCGTTCATAAACTTAACGTTTTCGTTACGAAATGAATGTATACATACTTTTGCTGGGAGGGTATGGACATAATTTTACAGGCTGAAGTTTGATCACCTCGTGGTGTTTCATTCCTTTATATTTTAGTATTTAGTTCAGTTTTTTATTATGTAGGACAATCATACTGCATGTAATAAGAATTCGATTCCTATAGGACCTGCGGTACATATTAATTTATTTTTTTACTGTATTACTCAATATTCTATGTAAAATGAGGGCAACAAATATTTTGTAATAAATATTACAACTTAACAACAATATTTTAATTTACCTTTAACAAATATTAAAACTGATCAAATAACAATTTTACCCAAATAAGTAAAAGTCAATATGTAATTTCATGATTTTTATTTAATAGAATTTTCAATAATTATGGGTAATTTAGATAAATTGTTGTACATATTCATATCGTCATAAATAATATTTAAAATTTCTTTTTAGAAAATGATAAATCTAAATTAGTATGGCAAATGAAAATATATAAAAAATTAGATTTATAAGAACACATACCTACAAATTTAGTAAAAAATTATTTTTCAATTTCATTTTCAATAAAAATAAAAAAAAGAAACAATAGGTCTGTATTTAAATTAAAAAAATCATCACAGACAAATAAGAAATTGAAACATCTTTTCAAATATTCATAAGATGTATTTACACTAGAATTCAATGCGATTATCTATATATAAAGACATTACAAAGGTATTTTGTTTCTCTTGTTATTTGCTGCAAAGCGGATAAATTTACAAATTGACCTGAAACGTGATTTAAATTAAGATTATGAGTTAAATATAAATATCCACATGTATTGAAATAATAATAAGATAAGAAATACTTAATTGAGATCACATTTGTACGATAAGTAAGTTTTGTGTTTTTAGTTTAATAGCACTGGTGTTATTTTGGTAATGTGATGAAAAGTGAAAATGCTACTCTGTATACAAAGATCGGTTCAGGGAAATGCATTTTGATATTTTGCCAAAAAAAATTGTATTGCATCCTTTCATATTTAAAATTTATAAGAATAATTTAAATCAGGAAAGCACTTATTTAAAGTCAATTATTACATTTTAATCCCAAAATTAAATGTTATAATGACCAGTGCTGCATCAAGATCGGAGGAAGCCTTAATTAAAAATGTAAATGAAATTTATCTTAAATTAATTTTAAAATAAATAACGAGTAAAACCCGTACTTAAGGGTCTCAAAGGGCACACGTTAGGGCGAATTTATTAATTAAGTAAAATTTCTTAAAATCTGAAGTTTATGCTAAATTAAAAAAATCCATTATCGTTCTCCTCGGTGGTAGAGTGAGTAAAATGCTTGCTTTGTCAGCACAGATTGCACAATTGTGTGTATCGCAATTGTACAATCTGCTCAGTCCACCAGTATGCCGGTTGACGACGATTATCTAGCAGCCTTTCTACCATAGTTGTACTGCAAGCGTTGGTAATCGAATTCATAATCTGGGCCGCTTTTGTATTGGCACACCCCGAGAGGTTCGGTTTATCCAAAGACAGCATAAAGTGGTCTTTCTCGAACGTATTTGCTGGCCAGTTTTATTTCGAAAAGTATGGCTTGCTGGTCGCTATGCGTATAATGCTCATTGACCTCCCATTGGGTCAACACTCAACACTCTCATCAAGCAACTGCTACCGAATGTAAGGTCAATTACGAAGGAGAAGCCACCTTTGCGGAAGGTCGATATACCACCAGTGTTGAATAGCACAACCTCTATGGAAGAAAATGCTTCGAGCAGTGCTGCTCTTCTTCTATTCGTTTCTTTGCTGCTCCATTCAGTTGCCCAGGCATTGAAATCACCAGAAATGACAACAGGGCTTCGTGTTCGGAAATCAGTGAAGAAATATTCAAACTCCTCAATTGTAGCGCTAGGTGGTGCGTAGCGGCTATAGATATGTAAACCGTGAGCTTCTACTCATACGAAACCTGCCGTGGGATTATTATTGTTCTCCTGCATGGTCCATCTGCTACAGGTCCATATGGCAGCTTTACCAGTTTTCGGTTGCCACAAAATGGCGACATCTACTCTAGTTTCAAGCACAGATTGGACCAATACGTCCTGTGCAACTTCAAAGTGGTTTAAGTTGAGCTGAACAAACTTAATTATCGACGTGTTCTTTTAAATGCCACCATAAAAGCCGTGCACCGACCACTCTATGCTATGTGGTTATGGTTCGTCCTTTGCTGGTAAAGCATATAATTCGCTTCTTCCTTGCATTCTTTAACTTTGCAAACCCTTCCTCCGGATTGAAGTCCAAGATCCTTGGGGTGTGTATCATGCTTTCTAGTAGAAGATCGCCTTTTTCGTTTCTGCGAATCTGAGCCACCTTACCAGAGAGGTCCTTAAGATTTGGGTAATCTGTCATCTTTTAAGCATATCCGCATACTACATTGCTCCAGATTTGGTTATTTTAATAGCATCAGGACGATGAGGCTTTGACGATGAGGTTATCTGCTTTGCCATCTTTACAATTGCCTGCGTTGTCGTAACTGTCTTTTCATCGTTCAGTTTTCCAACCTGCTGTGCATGTTCAACATACAGGTGCACGTTGCTCCTTGGTGTTACGTAGTCCCAAAGTGTGTCAATCTTCTTTCCCAGCCGGTTAAGAGCATCAGAATCATCAATATCCGATGTTGAACTAGTCCACTAGTGTGTGTGTGTGTGTGTGTGTGTGTGTGTGTGTGTGTGTGTGTGTGTGTGTGTGTGTGTGTGTGTGTGTGTGTGTGTGTGTGTGTGTGTGTGTGTGTTTTTTTAAGGAAGGTGGAAATCCATCATGGACGATGCAGGGGATAACATAGCTATCCACTACAACGGTGTGAGACTCCTACTCACTTAAACCACCTCCTGCATCCTTTCCCCCCGGAACGACCGCTAGGTATTACTTCGAAAGGGAAGGAGTCTGTACTAATTGTACGATCACGTGCGCATACAAAAAACACGTGTTTAGCATCTTCTGTGGAATCTCTACAGGATGGACAACACGGTGAATACGGTGAATCATCATGCCCAAAACGATTAAGGTATGATCGAAAGCATCCGTGACCTATTAAGATCTGTGTTAGGTAAAAGTCAACCTCTCAATGCTAACGATTTATCTAAGGGCCTATTTCAGGAATTAATCGAATGGCCCTTCTCCAAATGGTTCCAACGCTGTTGCCAATTGATAAGAATATCCCCCCGTTGTTCGCTCGCACCATTGGTCTATCCAGTGTTCCTCCATGCCTATTATTGTATAACTTTTGCCGTTCCGCTGCTAGCAGATCAATTGGACACATTCCCGCAATGACGCAGGCTGTATCGTCCGAAAGAGTTCTGAACGCACTAATCACTCTAAGTGCACAGCTGCGATATACGGAGTTAGAACTACGACGATAGTATAGCACCTGCAGCGCTTGAGCCCATATAGGGGACGCATAGCGCATTATATATGTTACGACACCGACCAATAATCTTCGTCGTCCTTGGCTTGGTCCGCCGACATTCAGCATTATACGAGAGGGAGCCTTGCTAGCTCTGGCTGATTTCTCACTGACGTACTTTATGTGCTCCTTGAATGACAACCTTGCATCGATTTGTACCCCTAGGTCCCTTATCGAGGGTTGCGAGAAAATCGTATGTGCTCCGCTTCTAATGGAAATTGTTTCCAGAACCTTTCTGCTGGTTATAAGCACCGCTTCCGTTTTTTGTTCCGCCAGTTGCAACCCAACTGAGTCAATCCATTGTTGGATTATACCCACCGTATCACTACAAATGTTTTCCAGCTCTTCCTTGTACTTTGAAACTGCTACGATGGCGATATCATCGGCAAATCCAACTACCGTCGCCTCCTCGGGGACCTGGAGTGTGAACACATCGTCATACATAATATTCCAAAGCATTGGACCGAGTACAGATCCCTGGGGTACCCCGCATGTAACCGTGTACTCCTTGCACCCTTCATTCGTGCGGTACTGCAAAGTGCGGTTTTTAAAATAGTTTGAGATTACTCGCTTGGTGTAACAAGGCATATTCCTGATATTGAGGGCGTTCATAATATGTTCCCATTTTGCTGTATTAAACGCATTTTTAATATCTACCGTAACAATAGCGCAGTATTTTTTACGGCCTCCTTTCCATCTGCTGCCGCTGATGGCGTCTTGTGCCAGCATGGTAACGAGCTGAATAGCATCAATAGTTGAGCGCGCTTTGCGGAACCCATATTGATTATGGGCAAGGTCTCCAGATGACACGATAGTTTCTTCTAACCGATTACCGAGCAGCCTTTCAAGTAATTTCCTCGCTCCATCTAACATACAGATTGGGCGAAATGATGAAGGATCTTCCGAATGTATTTTACCCTTTGGGATCAGTATCAGCATCTGTTTCTTCCAAATATCTGGGAATTTTCCTTCCCTTAGGCAAGAGTTTTACACCTCCAGGAACTCTTCGGGGTTTTCTAGGATCGCAGCCTTTAAGGCAACATTTGGTGTATAGTCCGGTCCTGGCGCCTTCTTGTTGGGAATTCTCCTAGAAGCGGATATTAATTCATCAATCGTGAATAGTGGTACGTCGTCCGCTTCAATGGCACTCGAGTGAATAGTCACTGGTTTGCGAGGAAACAAGGAAGATACAATATTATCCATTAAAATAGGACATGTTGGTGCTGCACCTCTTGCAAGTTTAAGCTTGGACATTACCATCTTGTAGGGCCTACCCCATGGGTTATCCTCAACCTAATCACAGAGGGACTTCCAGCATCGTCGCTTGCTTTGTTTAATAGCCACCTTCAGCGCACCCCGTGCTTCCCTGTATATTTGTTGTAAACTGAAGTAGAAGCTGGTGTTTCTACCTCGCTGGGAAACGCGCCTAGCACGATTGCACTTTCGCCGGAGCAATGCAATTTCCTCATTCCACCAATAGGCCGGAGGGCGTCTGTGGTTTAACCTTCTTTTAGGCATTGTAGCGTTACATGCACTGGTTATGCTGCCTATTAACTGGGATGTCTTGGTGTTAGCGGTATTCGTCAGGTTAGAGTCACGTAGCATAAGCCTGAAGATGTCTTCATCGAAAGCGTTTGTCTTCCAACCCGCAATTTGTATACTATTACTTGGGTGTGTTCCATTTAGTTCACACAGGATGGCCTGGTGGTCACTGTGCGTGTAAAAGTCACAAACCTCCCAAGTTATTCCTCTCCTCCAAAGAGATTCACTAACAAACGTTAGGGCTATAATAGAACCAGCATTACCCCTGCTGAAAGTATATTCGGAGCCGGTGTTGCACAGGACAACATTCAGAACTGAAAAAGCCTCCAGAAGGGCTTGACCTCTTCTATTTGTTTGAGCGCTAACGCACTTCGTAGCCCACGCGTTGAAGTCTCCCGAAATTACTTTGGGACTATGATCTCTTGCATCCAGAACCAAGCAATCTAAGAAGTGGATGAATTGCTCGATTGGCTCATTTGGAGGGGCATAACAACTGAAGATATGTATTCCATTAATTTTTGCTCGAACGTATCAGAAGAAGCTCTGCGGGCTTTGTTGAATGACCAAGCTAGCGCATGCCCAGATTGCTGCCTTGCCACTATGGTCACTCACCCATGCAGCATCATCCAAATTTTTGTACTGTTCACATAGTATTGCAACGTCTGGCTTCAATTCGTTTATAGTCTGCCATAGGAGGTCCTGGGCAGCCTCACAGTGATTTAAGTTAAGCTGAAGTAACTTCACCTTCTGCGGTTGTTTCCCATCATCATCCGTCGTGCTGGATAATTACCCCTACCGGTGATGTGAGTGCCAATAGCTTCTCCATTTCCTGTACGGCAGAATGCACACTGCGGTTCCCGTTCACAATCTCTTGCCTTGTGGCCGGCTCTGCAGCACCTAAAGCAAAGGTTTGATAGGTCGACTTCGCTCTTGCAGATGGCCGCTCTGTGACCTGACTTCCAGCATTTAAAGCATTTCACTGGGCTAACTACTTCACGTATACGGCACCTAACCCAGCCTATACGGATTCTGCCAACATCAGCCATTTTTCGAGCTAGAGCCGTTGGTATTTTGACCACCGCTATCTGCGTACCTCTGTGCGCAGGTCTAAGACTAGTCACGATATTCTCATCGAGGATTTTCCCGTCATCGAAGTCCATAGCTATTGCGTTAAAAACTTCTCCCTTTGTTGTTACCTCGTCAATATCCCATATCTCCAGTGTAGTCTCCTCGGGATCGGCAAGAGTCGCAACCTCTAGTTTACCATCAAGGTACGTCTCAATTTTACCGCGCATCGTATCAAGGTTGGTACTACCGCACGCCGACTTCTGTATTTTCAGCAATAGATAACCCTTCTCGGTTTTATGGACACGGGCCACACTATTTGCGACACTCTCCAAGGCAAGATCTATTTTTATGCCTTTCAAAACCTCCGCGAACGAAGCTGGGCTAGTGGTTTTGATCATCAGTGCGGCGGGTCTCGAAGGTCTTTCGTGGCGCTTCCTTGGTTTCCTCCTTACCACCTGCCACTCATTTATTACTTGCTTCCCACGAATCTCTTCAGATCTTTTGTTTGTGGCCAGCGCAGAAGATGCAACCATGCTTCGGCTCTCTTGGTTTTCCACGGGCTTTGCAATCTGCATTTTCCTTACTTTCTTTTCCGCTCTCTGAGGGCTATCAGCTGTATCAAGAGGTGAAAGACAATATAATTGCCTCTTCTTCTTACTGGCTGAGGTACCCTGGCTCTAGCCGTTTCGTCTTGGACAGCGTTCTCCGTTTGCACATCGACGTCAACACCGCCCCTTGCTCTGAGAGTTGTTTGCCGGAATGTGGATTTTAAAAGACCAACGATCCTCCTTATTTCGTGGTGGACGTTGCTTTTCCCTTTATGAACTCTGCCAGTTCCTCGATATGCCTACCCATGGGCTCCATTGGGTCGATCTTTCTTCCCAGCTGAAGAGCATCCGAATCATTGATATCCGATGTTGAACTAGTCCTTGTGTGCCCGTGAGTTATTGAACCGGACTTAGGCGATCGGAGTAGCCTACTCCTCTGCTCGAACGGATTAAGGTTCGCCACTGGGGTGGTAGTAAAACTTGTATTTCTATCTGCAACAACAACCAAGTTCCCAACTGCTGAGGCATTGCGGTCGCCGGATCTCGACGGTGTTGAGCCCGCTTGCTCACTCAACAATCCCGCCGGTACTGGGTTTCCGACTCCCTGCACCGTAACAATTTTCCCCTCTTCACGAAGCATTGTGGTTATTTAATTAGGGTGTCCTTCCCCTTGCATTTTATACCTACTGCCAGGTAAAAATTCAGCCGTCTCTTACATGAGGAACAGGCGCTGTTTGGAGCCGCACCTCCTGGTGAACAGACGCTTCTTGCAAGTTTTGGTCCACGAGTGGTATTTTATTTCCCACTTACCTGCCGGTGTACCGGTGAGGGCATCCTCCTATCCGCCACCTGGAGACGTGCCCGATAGGAGACTTGCAACTCCCACGGGTGTGTGTGTGTGTGTGTGTGTGTGTTTTTTTTTTTTTTTTATTTAGATTAACGAGGTACAGGGGGGAACCTTCAAAAGGTACTCGCCTGGGAAAACCTTCTACCTGCCAGACGAGTTATGTGGGATTTTTACCGCACTAAACCCTAACCTGCACCTCTAACCCTGCTCCTGGAACGGTGGTTCCCCGCCGGCACTCTTTGTAAATACTACTTCGCCGGGGCGTTCTTATTTGATGTTACTTCCGTCCGATGTTGCTGATGTTGTTACAACTAATCCTCGTACGTGGTGCGAAGATCCTTGATGATGGATTCCGCGTACTCTGCAATTTTGTTCCATGCCGATTGGTTCATCAGCATGCACCCCACTATGTTTTCTGGACTGATGGAATGGTCCAGATTCCTCTCTAGTTCCGCCCGTGTCCCCTCGTAGAAGGGGCATTGGAAGAACACGTGTTCCGCATCCTCGGTCGCATCGCGGCAATGATGACAATTTGGGGAGTCACTTCTTTTGAATCTGTGCAGGTATGCCCGAAAGCATCCCTGTCCAGTGAAGAGTTGGGTGAGTACCCGACTTCCCCGTGCAGGCGATTGACCCATTTGGTGACATCTGGGATCAGCCGATGTGTCCACCGACCTTTCGTCGAACTGTCCCATCTCTCTTGCCAGAGACGAAGACTCTCAGGTTTCTCCTCTTCACAGAGGACTTCGCTGCTCTTGTTTCTTCCTACGGTGTTGACGTTGCCGTTCTCCTGCCAAGATGTCGATGGGCGGGCATGATGCAACGACATTGACAGCATCGTGTGATACCGTTCGATATGCTGACGCACTATGATCGCTGAGAGCCGCTGGACTGATGACATAGTTTTGCGGTAAGTTGTTAGTTCAAGCGATGTGGCCCACACTGGTGCTCCATAAAGCAGGACGGAGGTGACTACAGTTGCCAGTAGTCGTCTCCGGATTTGCCTGGGGCCTCCGATGTTGGGCATTATCCGTGATAGTGCGCCCTGAACTGCTGCTGCCTTCCTGCTCACGCTGGAGATATGCTCCTTGTAGTTGAGCCTCGCATCCAAGACCACTCCTAGATACCGGATGTGGGGTTGCGACTGGATGTCGTGGTCGCCTACCCTGATGGTGATGGTCTCCATTTTCTTCCGGCTACTCACAAGGAGTGCTTCAGTCTTATGTTCCGCCAAAGACAGGTCTGCCGTACGCATCCACTGTCTTATCCTCCTGATGGTGGTGGAGAATGCAGCTTCCAGTTCCTCCAGGTGTTTCGCCACAAGGACAACTGCCACGTCGTCCGCGAAAGCCACGAGTGTTGTGTTCGCCGGTAATTCAAGGTGGAGTAGACCGTTGTACATAACGTTCCACAAGAGTGGCCCCAGGACAGAGCCCTGGGGTACTCCTCCCGTGACCCTATGCACTGCTGGTCCCTGCTCCGTCTCATAGTGCAAAAGTCGATCGCTGAAATATGATCTGACCATCCTTCATAGATAATAGGGCACACCCATGTTCTCAAGTGCCTCCAAGACTCGTTCCCAACGGGCCGAGTTGAACGCGTTCTTGATGTCTAGAGTAACGATGAGGCAATACTTTTTGGAACCGTCTTTCCACCTCTTTCCTGAGATGGCTTCCTTTGCGATGTTCGTGACGAGTTCCAGTGCGTCGATGGTCGATCTCCCCTTCCTGAATCCGAATTGGAATTCAGAGAGTTGAGGATCAATGTATTGCTCCAATCTGTCGGCCACTATCCGCTCCAGGTTCTTTCCCTCCGAATCCAGCATGCAAAGTGGACGAAAAGATGCTGGGTCGTCCGGTGGTTTCTTCCCTTTTGGGAGAAGAACCAACCTTTGCTGCTTTCATCGAGCCGGAAATACTCCTTGTCGTAGGCAGGCATCGTACATGCTTATAAACATGTCCGGTCTCGCGGCAATTGCACTCTTGAGTGCGATATTGGGTGTGCCGGTTGGTCCTGGTGCCTTGTCGTTCTGCAATCTAGTGCACGCCTTCGTGAGCTCTTCCATGGTTACTCCGGGGATTTCCACTTCTCCATCCTCTGGGTGGTAGTCGGGGAGTTCTGGTTTCTCCGGGAACAGGTGTACTACTATTCTGTGCAGCATGTCGGGACAAGTTGGTGTTGTTGCGGGTAGGCTTTTACTCCTATGCATGGCCGTTTTATACGGCCTGCCCCACGGGTCCCGGTCCACTTCCGCGCAGAGTTCCTTCCAGCATTCTCTTTTACTCAGGTTGATGGCATTTCTGAGAAGACGCCTTTTCTCTTCATAATCGCGTCTCAGTTCCTCTGTCGAGGCCCTGTCTCGCTTACGGGCACGCTGGTGCTGCCTTCTTGCCTTAAGGCATGCTCGCCGATGTTGGGCGATGGTCGGGTTCCACCAGTGGACTGGTGCTCGGCCGTTGTTCAATCGACTCCTTGGCATCGACGCGTCGCTGGCGGCCTCCTGTGTCGCTTCTACCTCTTCTGTGATGCCTTCAGCAGTTGTTGTCTGAGGCGCTGGGGCTCCCCTCATCATCACCCTGAAGGTCTCCGCATCGAAGCATTTGCTATTCCACCCCGGTGGCTGCCTCCTTATGGTTGTCTGACGCCGCCCGCTAATGGGGTTGGTGTTGATTTCCCAGATTATAGCTTGATGGTCGCTATTTGTGAACTCCTCATCTACCTTCCATTCGCAGCCCCCTTTTGCGAGAGCGCTGCTAATGAACGTCAGGTCGATAATGGAGTTCGCGTCGCCTTTGCGATATGTACTCGCAGTTCCCTCGTTCATGAGTATGAGGTTTAATGATGAGAAAGCCTCTTGCACGGCTTCGCCTCTTCCGTCCGTCTCACGGCTGCCCCATTCGATGGACCAGGCGTTAAAGTCTCCGGCGATTACGACTGGGTCGTGTCTTCTCACGTCCTCGGCAAGAGTATCCAAGAAATTCTCGAACACTTCAATCGGAGCACTCGGTGGAGCGTAGCAGCTATATAGGTGTACCGCTCCAATCTTGGCCCTAACGAACCAAGGGGTGGGGTTAGTCGGTAGCTGTTCGAAGGGCAGTCTACCGCATGCCCATATTGCTGCCTTTTGGTGCTGTCTGTGACCCATGGTTGGGTTTCAAGGTCGCCGTACTGCTCGCACAGCATAGCCACGTCGACGCCCAGTTCTCTTACTCGCTGTGTCAGCAAGGCCTGGGCTGCACTGCAGTGGTTGAGATTATGTTGGAGTACTCTCATTTTCCGCACTCAGTACAGCTCTTCTGGCATTCTGGTAGATGGGACATTTCCATCCCCCAGCTGTATGGTTACAGTCGCTCTTTGGATCCTTCTTCCTGCAAAGAATGCAGTTGGCAGGCTCCTTGCACGTTGTTGCATTGTGCCCTTCTTGTCCGCATCTGAAGCAGATCTTGCTGCGGTCTACTCTCTTCCTGCAATCAAGAGCTTTGTGGCCAAAATGCCAGCACATGAAGCATCTACTTGGGGCTACTTTTTCCCGGATGCGGACTGTGCCCCAGCCTACTTTGATTTTACCAAGCGTTGTCGCTTTCCGGGCATGGACGGCCGGCAGGCAGACCACGGCGATCTGCGTCGAAGCCCAGCTTTTCCTAAGAGATTTTACCGCATCTATGGTAAGATCTTTCAGGTCCGGGACGTGAGTGTTGAGGAGGTCAACCACGTCCTTTTTAGACGCCCATTCATCCAGGTCCTTAATTTCTATTTCGGATTCTGGGATTCTCGTCGCTACCGTCACATCGTCCTTGAGTGAGGCCTCAATGCTCGCGCGGTAGCTTTCCATGTCAGTCCCATTCGTTTTACCGAACAAGATCAGCAGATTGCCAGCTGTTGTACGCCTAATCTTTTGTACTTTTTCCCCAACTTGCTTGAGGTTCGGGTCTGTTTTCACTTTCTCGACGATGTATGCATAGCTCATCGTATCCTGCACCTTGTGAAGGACTAGTGCGTTTGGCGGCAATGGCCTCTTCTTAAGTCTTGCTACCTTCTTCTTGCTGGTCTTCTTCCTTCTACGTTTGTCGACCTTGACCCAGTCCCCCTTTTGTCCTGGTTTACGAGGGGTTTTCTCAGGTGAAGCAGGAGGTGAGGGTCCCTTCCGCTCATCTATCTCCATGCTGTTGGCCGTCTCCGGGATCTTCGGTTGTATGACTATTCCCGGATCTCCCCTGTAGCCGACCCCTTTGCTGTTCTGCTGTTGTCGGCATAGTTGAGGTGGGGATAGAACCTTCCTCTTCTTCGTTTTGGGTCCATTCGATCCCGCTCCGGCAGGCGATGGGGTTCGTTGCAAGGGCGGTTGCCGATACTGCTGTATAGTTGGGGTGGTCTGCGTTTCGTTTGAGACCAGCTCCATTTCAACACCAAGTCTATCGTAGATACACTGCATCTCTGCTGCCATCTTTTTGATCTCCTTGTGGACGTTCATTTTTGGTGCAACGTAGTCCGTCAGTTTCCGTATTAAGGTACCCATCTTCTTGTATTCATGTGAGTGCCAGTCTGGTTCCCATACTCCTGATGTCTCCTTCACTGCTGCACTTCTGCAGGTAACTGGTGGTCGTTACCTTCAGTCCCGCTTGAGCGAAACCAAACACGGGCGCCGCTGGCCCCTCCTTCACTACTTTTCCATCCATCTCCGCGATATTTTGCTCCCCCCCCCCAGATCCCTTGGGGCATGCATCCGCCACCGAGGCTTCCACTCGATCGGAACGGATGGTGAGATTAGTACTCACCTGGGGTAATACTTCCATATATCCTCTCACTCTCTTTATTGGTGATCTTTGTGTTTTCGAACTCCTATTGAACAGACCAAAGAGTTGTCCTTCACTATTCCCTGACGTAATATCCGTTACCTCGGCCAAGTGATCGACTGCAGTAACAGGATCGTTAGGAGTACTCTCACTACGACCGCTTAACTCCTTCCTTTCGCTTGTACTTATATCTGTCACGACTGCCAAGTTCGCCACAGTTGTAACATTGCAGTTGCTGGATATCGACCGTAAGGAGCCTGCTTGCCCACTCCCTACTGCCGGTACTGGGGATCCGCCCGCCTGCACCGTAAACTCTTCCTTCGCCTTCGTGAACATCATTGGTTTATTATTCGGGGTTCCTCCCCCTATCTTTTTATACTTCCTGACAAGTATTTAACCAGCCGCCCCTCCTGGGGTACAGACGCTGACCAGGGAGCCGCCCACTATGGGCAGACGCTTCTGGATTTAGTTTAGTTTTTAAGTAAAGCCGCACCTCATGGTGAACAGACGCTTCCTTATACTAGTTTTGGTCCGCGGGTGGTATTTTATTTCCCACCGACCCGACCGGAGAACCGGTTGAGGGCTGCCCCTATCCGCCACCCGGGGACGCGCCTCAATGGAAGGTCTAGCAACTCCGCACGGGTGTGTGTGTGTGTGTGTGTGTGTGTGTGTGTGTGTGTGTGTGTGTGTGTGTGTGTGTGTGTGTGTGTGTGTGTGTGTGTGTGTGTGTGTGTGTGTGTGTGTGTATGTGTGTGTGTGTGTGTGTGTGTGTGTGTGTGTATGTGTGTGTGTGTTTTTTTCCGAGGAGGGGAAATCTTCAAAAGACAAGGTAAGCGCACTTACCGGGGCGGTCTCTGTATTTCTACTCACACGATTCTAGCCGCTTCTAATCGCCTTAGCTCCTTTTGCACCTTAGTTATGGTAGCCCAGCAGGCATGCTATATTTGCCGTGATTTCAGCATTTCATCCATTATATTGTCCGGACCTAAGTTTGTGTTTATGGTAATACACAGGTCCATTCTCTCGGTCTCAAATCGCGGACACTCGAATAATACGTGTTCCGGGTTTTCTACTTTATTGCACGTTGGACAGAGAGGAGTGTCATCATGCCCAAAACGGTGCAGATAGCTTCGGTACCCATCGTGTCCCGTTAGGAATTGGGTTAAATGGTAATTCACCTCTCCGTGTTTGCGATTCATCCAGGGTTTGATATTCGGAATCAATCTGTGTGTCAAACGTTCTTTTGTCGCATTATCCCAACGTTCCTGCCAACTTTGCACGGATTTAGCTCTTTCTGTCGAGTGTGTGTGTGTGTGTGTGTGTGTGTGTGTGTTTTTTTTTTTTTTTTGTTATGGATGGTGGAAATCTTCTAAAGACACTTAAGAGCCTAGCTCCTAAGCGTGTGGGATTTTTACCCACTAAAACCACCACCCGTCCTATTCACTCCCTCCCAAATACCCCGCGGAACCGCCGTTAAGCATTACTTCACGGGGCGGGTGTAGCCTTACTAGCTCCTCATTTCGTTTGTTGTGTGCAACCTCTCTTGCTCAAAGCGCCGCAATGCCTTTATGATTTTTGCAGCAGTGAAAGCAACTGCGTTCCATCTTTCCAATGAGAGAAGCATCAGATTGACGATAGTCTCCGGGGTCGGCACTTGCCCCAATGCCTCGTATAGTTCACCCTGTTCGACTTGCAAGCGCGGACAGTAAAAAAACACATGTTCCACATCTTCCAGCGTCCTTACACAGCTAGGGCAATTAGGAGTATCCTCGTGCTTAAACCTGTGCAGAAAAGCTCGAAAACACCCATGTCCAGTCAAAAATTGGGATAGATAAAAGTCTATTTCTCCATGTGACCGATTTAACCATTTATCGATTAATGGTATAAGGCGATGTGTCCATCGCCCTTTGTTGGATTGGTCCCACCTTTGTTGCCACTCAGCAATGGTTTGCAATCTCTCCGTTTTACTATTTTCCGTTAGTGGAGTCGCCGTGCGTTTGCTAATTATGTATAGTTTCTGCCTCTCTGCTGCTAGAATATCGATGGGTGGCATTCCTGAGACCACACATACTGCGTCGCTTGATACCGTACGAAAAGCACTAGCCACTCTTAGCGCACTTTGTATGTACACTGATATCATCCGTCGCTTGTAACTCTCCCTCCTCATAGCGCCGGCCCAGACTGGAGCTCCATACAGCATTATTGACGTAACGATGTTTGCCAAAAGCAGCCTTCGACTTTGTCGTGGGCCTCCAGTGTTTGGCATTATCCGCGAGAGAGCTGCATTTACCTTTGCAGCTTTGTTACTTGCGACCTCTAGGTGCTCCTTGAAGGACAATCTCGCATCTATTATAATCCCAAGGTATCTGATGGATGGCTGTGAGATCACCACATGCTCGCCGACCTTAAGACTAATCAACTCCCTTTCCTTCCTTCCTGTGACCAAAACCGCTTCAGTCTTATGCTCGGCTAACTGAAGTCCAAGAGAAGTTAGGCATCGCCTTATAGTTAATATGGTCTCGTTGCAACATAGTACTACTTCCTCCTTGTGTTTTGCAACCACTACTATCGCGACATCATCTGCAAACCCAATCACCTTAGCTTCCTCCGGTACACGAAGTCTAAAGATGCAATCGTACATAATGTTCCACAGAATTGGGCCAAGCACAGAGCCTTGTGGTACACCTCCTGTAATTCTATGTTCTGCGAGGCCATTGTCCGTGTTATACATCAGAATCCTGTCGAGGAAGTAGTCAGCTACAATCCTCCTTATGTATAGTGGTACTCCTAAATTGCGGAGCGCATTATGGATGCAATCCCATCTGGCCGAGTTGAACGCATTTTTAATGTCCAACGTCACTATAGCGCAATACATTTTTGCACCTCCTTTCCATCTCTTGCCTTCAATTGCGTTTTGTGCGATTTCAACGACGAGCCTAGCAGCATCGATCGTTGAGTGAGCCTTCCTGAAGCCGTATTGATGCTCTGCTAAATCTCCTGCCATTTCAACGGCCTTCACAACCCTGTTGCATATGATGCGCTCCAGAACTTTCCCCGCTGAGTCCAACATACAGAGTGGGCGAAAAGAGGATGGCAATTCAGGTGGTTTCTTACCTTTGGGAAGTAGCACTAGACGCTGCTTCTTCCATTGCTGAGGGAATACTCCTTCCCTTAAACAGGCGTTGTAGACGTCTAGAAAATCATCTGGTCTCTCTTGAATTGCCGTCTTTATGGCAATGTTAGGAACACTGTCTGGACCCGGGGCCTTATTGTTCTTCACTTTTTTACAAGCCTCCATTAGTTCTTCCGTAGTAATTGGTGGTATCTCCTCGGAACTTGTATCAAAGGTCAGAACCGTTGAACCTTGTTGCGGAAAAAGTACCCCTACAGCTTTGTGCATAAAGTCCGCGCAGGCCGGAGACGGCACATGGAAACGCTTCAGTTTGCTCATGACTGTCTTGTACGGCCTACCCCACGGATCACTATCAACTTCGCTGCATAATTCCTTCGAGCATCGTCGTTTGCTGGCCTTTATAGCGGCTTTTAATTCTGCGCGTGCAGTACCATACTGTTGCTGGAGGTATAATTGAAGCAATCCGGCCCTTGACCTCTGGTACCTTCTTCTAGCACGGTGACAATTTTTTCGCAATTGCGCGATTTCGTCGTTCCACCAATAGGCCGGTGAACGATGATTACTATTTACCGCACGCGGCATAGCAGCGTCGCAGGCTATTGCGACACACTTCATCAGTTGGGATGCCTTTGTATTAGCGGTACCCGATATCTGAACATCTTTCATCATACAACGAAAGACTTCTTCATCGAACGCCTTGGCCTTCCATCTCGCTGTTCCGACCACTTTAGAAGCTCTTCCCGAAGTATGTTGTCCTGGTCTATTTATCTCAAATAGGATAGCTTGATGATCACTATGAGTGTAGAGCTCAGAAACTTCCCACTTCACCCATCCTCTAATTAAGCAACTGCTGGCGAATGTAAGGTCGACAATCGAGCCTATACCGCCTCTACGGAAAGTAAAAGTATTGCCTGAATTAAGCAAGACTACATCCAAGGAGGCAAATGCTTCTAGTAGCGCTTTTGTGTGTGTGTGTGTGTGTGTGTGTGTGTGTGTGTGTGTGTGTGTGTGTGTGTGTGTGTGTGTGTGTGTGTGTGTGTGTTTTTTTTTTTATGGAGGAGGAGATCTTCAAAAGAGCTTACATGTGAATCGAAACTGATATGTAAGACTGTTGTATGATTACCAACTTAATCCATTCCCCAATATCCGTGCCATGCAGCCCCGCGGAACCATCGCTAGACAATACTGTTGTAGCCCACAATCGTTAAATCTGCCGCATCTAAAAAATAGAATTCAATTAAAACAAATATTTAAAACATAAATCTGTAAATAATTATTTTATACTTATCTTTGTAATCAAGGTTATATTATTGTTGATTATTTTTATGAAAATGTTATATTTATTTACTAAAACAAACATTGCAGTAGATCGTTAAATTATAAATTAATCATATTGCCACCTAATGTAAATTGAATGAATTGACTTGATTAATTGCGCTCAATAATGGTTCGTTTCTAAACTCAAAATTTATGGGTTAAATTATGTGTCCTAACTAAAATTCAAACTTACCGGAAAATTTACTATAAAATCAAATTTCCAGTTTTTGTCCAATAAAAGAATGACTCGTATTTTAAATATTCAACCAATTAAAATGAAGGTTGTAAGACTTTCCGTGATACTGCGAATAATCAAGTCAGTCGTTTGGTAGAAATCGTTTGGCAATCAACGAGCAAGGTCAACTTTAGAAAATTGATAATATTCTGTTATATAAAGGTTTATTGTTCAAAATTCCAAAATTAATTATTGTGTTTGGTGAATCAATGAAAATAAATTGTGTACAATACTAAATTGAACTGTGTTCCTTTATTTAAGTGTTTCCTTAAAATATAATCAATATTCAAATTCTGTTGTGCTGAATTAAGAAACTATTTGTAGTGCAGTGAAATTAAGAATCGTGAAAGTGTGTTACGACTGGCATACGTCTCCACTTGGAACAGTGACAAGTTTTTTTCGAAAATTCCAAACGCTCAATAATTTGAAATTTTTCTTTAATTATAAAATACCATGACCACCATAGTGTTGTGTATACATACGCTCTAATTCATGCTTCCCCAAAATTCAAATTCCATATTCTCACCGATTGCTATGTAAAGATATTTTATTTTCCCCTGCATTTACTTGTTTTCTATATTGTCATGTACAAGCATACATTTTTTTTTGCGAGTTGCTATGTGTACATGTATTGGGTAGTATGAGATGGAATATTTATGATGCTAAAATGTTCAATCTCGAATATTCCATTTTTATATCATTAGCTTAAGTTAACGCGTGATATTTGCTCTGGGTGGGGATAAAATCAAATCGGTGTATTAGACATGATTTCGATGCGGCCGTACAGATAAGTATGTACATGTGTTCGTCGTCGTTGTTTGTCTTACTCGTTGTATTTGTGTACATAAAAAGAAAAAAAAACATAAACATGAATAAAGATTTTACAATAATAAAAAAATAAAAAAATAAATAAAAATGATGTACATGTGCACAAATACAGCGAGTGGGACAAACAGCGATGCGAGAGAGAAAAATAGGAGGGGGAAATTTTTCTGATGTTTTTTTATGTAAAAATATTTTTTTGGAAAAAAAAAGTGAGTCGAGTTTTGAGTTTAGTTGACGACAAGTCGAAATTGTTTTATATAAAAACAGAAAAAAAAAAAAAGTGAGTCGAGTTTTGAGTTTAGTTGACGACAAGTCGAAATTGTTTTATATAAAAACAGAAAAAAAAAGTCTAGTTTTGATTTTGGTAAAAAATTGTTTTGATTTTTCGTTTCTTGATAAAGAACTTGAGTACATATTAAAAATACCTAAATTAAAGTAAAATATATGTGATATAATAACTAAATAAATTAAGAGTATTTGAATTAAATAAAAAAATTAAAATAACAATAATAATAAATTAATTAGAAGTATGTTATCTGATAAATAAAAATTTGTTAACTACTGAATAAATAAATAAAAAAAAAAAATTTTGTTAAAATTAGTGTGTGCAGCCATATGTTTTTTTTGGTTCTTAAATACCAATGGGCACATGGATATTTTTTTTTTGCAATTGTTTAAAGCGGGTGGCTTATGATTATTTTGAAGTTCTGGTTGTGATAAATAAAAGACAAATTATATATTATTCTGAGTATAAATTAAAAGTTAGTTCATAGATAGTGTAACTAAATAAAAATAAAAAAAAACAGTATAATTGTATTCATCTAAGTTATATTGTATGAAACCAAAAAAAAAAAATAAAAAATATAAAAATGTTAAACAAATGTTCTAAATAAATGCGTTTGATTAGTTCGCTAAAGAAGAAAACAATTTTTTTTTGATCGCTTTTACATTAACCGTTTGGTAACTTTGTGCAGTATTGTGTCCATTGTTGGATATTTTGTGAGATTGCGGCCATATTGAGGGGGATCCTGCGTCGGCGCTGTTTGCTGTGTGGTCGGACGGGCCATATATAAGGAAAAGGTACGCTATTGACGGAGTTAAACAACCTGTAAATTTTTTTTGTAACAGTTGTTTTCCTCCGCGTGTTTTCTTTTATATATTATATATTTATTTTGGCGGTGATATCCTCGATTCGTGGTGGTGCACCGGTTTGGTGAATGCCCCACACAGAGCAAAGATTCGTGCTGATTTTTCTTTTGGTTCAAATTTTGAGTGTTTGCGTTTGAAGTTTCCGTTGTTCTTTTCATTTCGCTTAGGCTCGGTTGTCCGTTTTGGGTGTGGTTCGACCACATAGCGGTTCGTTCTCATTTCAGGTACTTTTGTGTTTTTTTTTATTTTGATTTTTTTTGTACAGTGAATAGTGAAAGTGAAATTTTAACATAACGTAGAATCAGTTTTAACGTAATTTAACTTGCCTAATTTTCAATTTTTTTTCTCTTTTACCATAACTTAAAATCTTTTCTTTGAATTTCTTACGGTAGTGTGCTAAGCCGCACTATGTGCGCGTAAATAAATAATTGATCGGGTGATGTGAGGTGGGGTCATGCGAAGGGTCGGCCTTTTTCCACCCTTTTCCGTGCGTGCCGTTCGTTCCTCCAGGACAGGCTGTGCTGGAGGGCGGCACGCCACATGAGTTGATCGCGTCGGGGTGACGGTCTCGTTCCGGGGGATTGTCGCTGGGATTGTCATGCGGGCGTCCCTCCTTCCTAAATGGCATCGGTAGCCGTCGCGACTGGGAAACAGCATCCCAGTAGGCGGGCCGATGAGGGGGGGCCCGTGTGGAAGTCACAGCGGTAGTCGCCTGGGATTGAGACTGTCACTCCGAAACGATCACTCCCGGCTTATTATTTCCTTTTGCCGCTGAGGCCGTGGCAGTGTAATTTTTAATTTCCATTTGCCCCTCTAATTTTATTGTCATGCGGTTATTCAAGCATGAGAAATATGTCTGAGAATCCCCACGCCGCCCCGCGAGCTCTAGCCAGCTACTATACCGCATCAGACCGCTATTCTCATGTCTGTTAACGTAATCCCTTGGGGATTGCGTTACAGTGGCGCCCAAAGTTCGGCTAATTAAATTAAATTTTCGTCTTTTAGTTTTTCAGATTTTTTTTAAACTTGTTGTGAGCATCACGTACAAAGTCCAACGCTTGCGTTGTTTGATCTGTACGGATGCTCACATCAATGTTTCCCTTGTCCGGTTGACACCGCATCTGTATTGTAACCAGCGTAAGCTGTTTGATTACATACAGTTGTGAGTGTCAATCCCTATTCTCAGTTCATCGGTTGAGTGGGTCTACCATTTCCGCCATGTGGCGTTAGATTGTGGTTAGACTCATTCTTCCTTTGTTCTGAGTTTAGCTTTTTCAAATTTTTATTTCTATTTGCAGATCTACGTACCCTTAAGTAATTTACTTCAATTTTTTCAATTAAATTTAATTTGTTCCAACTACCTTCATGGGAAGCGATCCAAGCGTGTTCTGACTTCGAGTCATTCGACCTCGCTGGATCGTTTGCCATGTCGGTTCCGTGTGCCATGAGCCTTGAGATCTCGAACTTGTTGTTTCCACCAATGTGGTGTTGATTGGACAGTTCGGGATCTCATTGGTCATTGGCACATCCTTAGTTCATTCTTTTGTTAATTTTCTTATTTTTATCTTCTTTAATTAAAATTATTGGACCTCAGCGGTATTATTATTTTATTTAACAGTACCCCGCGTCTCATGGTGGAGCTCTAAGAGTGCGACTGTGAGGCCAACGGGGGAGGATACCATTTTATTTTTATTATTATTTATTATTATATTTTTCTCAACCGGCCTGAAGCATGGCCATTCCTACATCATTCGATCAACTCCTCTTGTACTTTTCTTGATTTCACTTTCACTCTGCGTTGTTTGCGAGAACTTCATTTTTATTACTTCGTTATTTTTCTTTTCTTTATTTTTTATTGATTCCTTTAAAATTAATTAGTCTAACGCTCGTTAATGGATTAAGCCAATTTATTTTTTTATTTTAATCGAATTTCTGTTTATATATACATTTTTTGTTACGAAATTATTTCAAAATTAACTGAACGCCATTGAATCATCGTGTGATAATTCTCCAAGTGCGGTTGTTTGATCAGCGTTTGAGTGAGCGGCAGTCAAACCTTGACGCGAGTGAGTCTGTATGACAGTAATAATATTCTCGTAGCTCCTCACGCTTCCCGACTTGTGGATGTCCACGTTATTAGTGTAGTTCTAATTTAATTTTTCGGATTTATTTAATAAATTTAATTTTTTTGTTCATTAATAAAAGTTAATTTGGTTTCATTGATTGACGTTGGATTTTGGCTAAGTGGTTTTAAGTTTGTGAATCAATTCATTTAAATTTTGTTTGCTAAATTGAGGTAATTGATAAATTTTTGTTTTAGAAAACGTTATTTTTGATTAAGAATATTTATAGTGCATCTACGATACTAACACTATTTTTTGAGTTTTGTTAATAAATATAAATGATTTAAAAATAAATATCTCTAGTGTTTGTAGCATAATTTATTTTGGCTTGGGTAAATGTTATTTTATATTTTCCTAGATACTTCAGTTACAATCGCAAATTTTTGGGTTTTTGAAAAAATTTTTTTGGGTTAATTTTTTTAACTTTCTAAATTCACCTTTAGTTTCTACGAGATACCTACACACATTTAATGTTTTTTAGTTACCAGCTTTCGTTGAGTTTAACAGTTTGATTTTTTTTGATTTTGCGGGATTACAAGCTTCATTTCTTTTATTTTTTGCTAGCCTATAGTATTTTCGGTTTTTGTTTGTTAAATAGATTTATTTAGTTGGTACATATATTAGTATTTCTTGGTTAAGGGGTTATTCATTATTTTCCATATTCTTTAGTTAGTAATTTCTTATTTACCTTATTATTTCGTTGGTTGTGGGTCTTACGTTAATTCTAAAAATAAGTTGAATTTTTTTTTCCTATACGAGAATACTTAGTTGTCACCGTATATAATATTACATATATTTTTTTTTATCAATTTCGGCGCGGTCGATACAGTGTAGACTTGTCCTTACCTTTATAAATTAATTTTGAGTAATTCCGAGTAAAGAAAATGGATATTTTACACCTAAACGTTAGTGAACTTGAGGTGGAATGCGAGGTGCGAGGACTTTCCTCTCAGGATTCACAGGCCATGGAAAAGTTGCGAGTTTTACTGAAGTCCGAACGCGAAGGTCAAACACCAGCACCTGCCCGGATGCATGCGAAAGCCTGTCAAAACCCTCAACGAGAGATTGTTCATTGCCATGATCGATTGATGCAGTTCAAGGAGGATATCGCCACGCTACCAAACTTCAACGTTGAAAAGCAACCTATAGCTGCCAGAAAAATCTGTTCCAAACTTTGGCATGTGAGAGGACGGTTGGAGCGTGCGATATCGTCACCAACTTACGGCGGGGAGGCCCAAAAACAATTAAATGCTTGTGTCCCTTTGATGACCGCGTTGGAGTCGTATTTGGAAGATGAAAATCTACTGAATACTTCTCTTGAGACCGCCAAAACTATAGTAATTGAGAAAGCTCCTGAAGAAAATCTCGTTCAAGTTTCGGAACCCACCAGAAATCCAGCAGGTGGCTTGGCCGTTTCATTTTCACCTGATCATGCCACTCACCAATCACAAAATATACCGGATTCGTCGGCACATGTCGCTGCTTTGCAGCATCAAATCACTATGTTATCCGATCAGCTGCGGGCTATAACTAGTGCAACTCCGTCCGGTGGACTCGCTCCACCCGGTAGGCCAGAGGATCCTTTACCTCGATCACCACCCGTACCTACTTTTGGGGGTAGTCATGTTCCGAAAGAGCGTTCATCTCTGGAGCATGCTATCCCCACTGATGGCGCTTTCATTTCCAACCAGCCAGATACCTTACATAATAGCACTTTTCATGGTCAGCGCTCTGATTCTTTCTCACGTCCGTATGGTGCAGCGAGCACTTTAACCCCTCCTACCCAAGGGTTTTCTGGTTACCGTTCCTTAGGGCGAAGCGGTATTTCTTTTTCTGGTTTATCGGCTGGTATCACTGTGGACATGTTTTTGTTCCAATTGGAAGTTATTGCCACTTCAATGTGCCTGCGCCCCGAAACCTTGTTGGTAGAAGTCAGCACAGTGTTGAAGGACGTTGCTCTACAGTGGTATTGGTTGTACCGACGTCAGAATCCCTGCGCTACCTGGATAGAATTAAAACGAGATCTGGTAGAAAGATTTAAGGACCGTCGTACCGCTTTTGAAGTGCGTCGTGCTATCGAGAGCAGAAAGCAACAACCGAATGAAAACTTTCTTGATTTCTACCATTGCATGTGGGGCTTATCCTTACAATGTCAAACTCCGTATTCAGACGAAGAATTCATTCAGTTGTTGTTATCTAACATGAAGCCGGTTTTGCAGTTCCATCTCACCGATCGACAATTTTCGACTATAGGGGATCTGATTAAAAGCTGTACTGCTTGGGAAGATACTTTAAAGCGTTGTCCTGTCCGACCGGAAACCGCGACCTTCCCCAGACGTGTTGTCCACGAATTATCCGTGGATTCAACTGATGAAAGTGGGCTGCCGGGATTTTATCCAGACGTAGCGCCAACTGATGTCTCCACCGGGTATTCGTTGGCTTCATTTCAGGGACCGTCCGCGGGTCCGGTCGTCAGACCAAATAACCCAGCCAGAATACCAATAGTTAACAAGCCACCAGCGGTACCTCATGCAGCGACCGGAAATCCTCCTCTCGTCTGTTTTAACTGTCTTGATATTGGGCACACCTTTAAATATTGTCCTAAACCTATGGTTCGATATTTCTGTTTCCTTTGTGGATTACCTGATACCATTTCTCCGAATTGTCCTAGATGTGCGGGAAACCGATCGAGTGGCCAGTGGAGATCGGGGAACCGTGGGTCACAGAATACCGGAGCCCCAAGGAATGCGTTGGAGGATGCGGCCAGCAACACGGATCCGGAACTTCATCAGAGGCCTGCACTCTCTTGGAGAAGACCAGCGGAACAGCGAAAGTCTTCGTAGAGCCCGTTTGCTCCGAAAACAAATCTGGACCTGTTTCGTCTGGTTCCAACCAGGTGAGTGTGGGTTCTGCGGGACTCCCATCCATGCCAAAATGTCGAGCTGTCCCATCAGTTAATGTTAGGAACTCCATTTCACTAAATCCGTTCTTCCAACCTATTGCTTCTATGCCTTATACGTCACCTTATAATTCTACACCTAATTCGTCTTTACCTGCTATGTCATCTTTTTTCTCGTCAGTACCGGATATTTCGATTTCGGATATAACTTCCTCAGATTCAAGACCTTCCGTCAAACCTGTTTTTCCAACTCTACCAATCACCAAACCATTTAGTTCTCATCTAGTAAAATTCCCCGTTTCTAGCTTGTTCTCTGCGTCTCAGGTGCAAGCCCGATCTCACAATTCTAGCCGTTTGCTGCGCTCCAAACGTTATTGGGAAAGGCGGAAGGGTATGCGATCTTTCGTCATATCTTCCATGCTCGGTGCTGAAACCAATGATCTACGGCCGTATGCCGAAGTCTTGGTTAATGATGTTCCATACCGAGGTCTTTTAGATAGCGGAGCTAGCGTAAGCGTGTTGGGTTGTGGATCGGAAAAACTGTTATCAAATCCGTTTGTAAAAATTCATTATTTTCCAACTAAGATCAAAACCGCCAGCGGACAATCACAGCCAGTGCTTGGGTATTTAAATGCTATGGTCCGATTCAATAACCTCGCTCATAACCTTACCTTATATTTAGTGCCTTCATTAGAACAGCCGTTATACCTTGGAATTGACTTTTGGAATCGCTTTGGGATTGTTCCAAAATTCTCTTCTTTGAGTATTTCTTCTTTAAGTGATGTCAACGATCTTGCTGATTCCCCTCCTGAGTCTAAATTCCACCTTCTGTCCGGTGAGGATCAGCATACGTTAAATGGCATCAAAGAACTCTTTCCTTCGAGCGCTAAATTGGGCCTAGGTCAAACTTCTTTGTTATTTCACTCGATTGATGTTGGATCCGCGAAACCAGTGAAACAGCGATTTTATTCTGTGTCTCCTGCCGTCCAGAAGCTCATGTATGACGAGTTGGATCGGATGTTGTCCTTGGGGGTCATCGAGGAATCACAAAGTTCCTGGTGCTCTCCAGTTACGCTCGTGCGTAAGGCTAATGGTAAAGTTCGTCTGTGCTTAGATGCTAGAGAACTGAACAAGGCCACCGTTAAGGATGCGTATCCGTTGCCTCTTATCAACGGATTGTTGGGTCGTTTGGATCAAACCAGATTTATATCTGCAATTGATTTAAAAGATGCCTTTTGGCAGATACCTCTCGACCCACAATCCCGCGATAAGACAGCGTTTACGGTACCTGGGCGGCCTTTGTATCAGTTCACCGTAATGCCCTTTGGGTTATGCAACGCTCCACAGACTCTTTGCCGCCTCATGCACCGAGTAATTCCTCACCGATTGCACGATAAGGTCTTTGTGTACCTTGATGACCTCTTAGTCACATCCGCCACTCTGGATGAGCATTACCTCCTTTTAAAAGAAGTCGCTTGCTTATTGAAATTCGCTGGGTTAACCATCAATCTAGACAAGAGCCAATTTGTCCTTAAAGAAGTTAATTATTTGGGTTATGTGGTTGGACACGGTTGCCTCCGCACAAACCCAGAAAAGTGTAAAGCGATTGCAGAGTTTCCCGTTCCAAAAACCACCAAACAAATACGACGCTTTCTGGGAATGTGTGGATGGTACCGTCGGTTCATACCGAACTTTGCTACCTTGGCTGCTCCATTGACTGATCTTACAGGCAAATCGGGTAAATGTCCATGGTCCTCTGCTGCGGAATCCTCCTTTGTTGCTTTGAAAACCGCCTTGACCTCTGCTCCCGTGCTAGCTAACCCCGATTACAGTAAGCCCTTCTACATACAGTGCGATGCCAGTGCTGTCGGCGTAGGTAGCGTTTTGTTTCAAACCGATCCTGATGGGGCAGAGCATCCCATTGAGTTTATCTCGCATAAACTTAATGGGGCCCAGCGAAACTATTCAGTGACCGAGTTGGAGTGCTACGCCGCGGTACTCAGTGTGCAGAAGTTCCGGCCTTATGTAGAGGGGTATCCTTTTGTGATTTATACAGACCACGCTAGTCTACGCTGGCTGATGTCACAAAAGGATCTGTCGGGGCGCTTAGCCCGGTGGAGCCTCAAATTGCAAGCTTTCGACTTTCAAATTGGGTATAGAAAAGGGTCGGTAAATATAGTGCCGGACACTTTATCCCGAGCTTTTCCTGAAGAAACTTCTCCTGGGGAAGACGTTCGCATAAATAAAAACATTGCGTCCCTTAATGCTCAATTTGAAAATTGTCGGTTTCATCCTGTCTCTTCCATAGAATTTGCGGACATCAATAGGTTACCAAAGTCTAATTCTGTTCCTGTCTTGCATCTTGATTTGAATTCTCCTGCTTTTAACGATCCTGCTTATGTGGCACACATAGACCAAGTTCGTAAATTAAAAGACGGTGAACACAATTTCAAAATTCAAGACAACAAACTGTTAATTGATCCTTCGTATAGTGCGCGATATTTGGACACTGATCTTCCCGTTTATCGTCTGGTAGTACCATCTCCTCTTGTTGAAAATCTGATTGAGCAAGCTCATATTCCGCCCACATCTGCACATCTTGGTGGTAGTAAAACCCTCGAGCGGTTGCAAAGGCAATTTTTCTGGCCTCAAATGTCTCGTCAGGTTAAAGATTACGTGGCGAAATGTCAAGAATGCAAAAAGAATAAGGGCGTTAACTTTTCCACCCGTCCACCTATGGGAGCTGCGGTAGTGTCCACACGTCCTTTTCAAAAATTATACGTAGACTTTTTAGGACCTTATCCGAGATCGAAGCGTGGCAATACATGTATATTGATTGTTGTGGATCATTTCTCCAAGTATGTATTTATCAAGCATCTGCGAGAAGCTTCCGCTGCTTTGATGTGTACGTATTTGGAAAATGAGGTTTTCCTGACATTCTCTGTTCCTGAAGTTATTACCTCAGATAATGGCAAACAGTTTATTTCACAGCTCTTTAAAAATTTGCTAGCTAAATATGGAGTTTCGCACATCCGCACACCTGTTTACTCTCCGCAGAGCAACGCTTCGGAGCGGGTGAATCGCACACTATTGGCTGCCATTAGGTCATATGTTGATGATCACGAACATAATGAGTGGGACAAGCATCTGCAAGAGATCGCAGCTGCCTTGCGCAACTCGATTCATGATACGCTGCATTATTCCCCTCATTATTTAGTTTTTGGTCAGCATATGTCTCTTCATGGTTCAGATTATGAATTACGGGCATTGCTCTGCGGAAAGGATTCCAGTGACGTTCACGGATGGTCCAAACCTGATCGGATGAACTTAGTACGAGATCCAATTCTTCATTACTTAAAAGTGGCGCATGATAAGGGAGCTCGACACTATAACCTGCGAAGCTCAAACCGTACTTTTCATGTAGGACAACCTGTATTCATACGATCCTTCGCTTTGAGTGACGCAGTTAACAAATTCTCCGCCAAATTGTCAGCAAAATTCAAACCAGCAGTAATTAGTTCGAAAGCTGGTTCGGTATCTTATAATGTGGAAGACTTAACGGGTAAACCATTGGGGTTGTACCATGTCAAAGATATCCGAGCTTAATTCTATGTCTTTAATCTTGTGCCTGGCTTGAGACCTTTTCTCGGGTGTGGGTCGTCCCCACGTTTGTTACGACTGGCATACGTCTCCACTTGGAACAGTGACAAGTTTTTTTCGAAAATTCCAAACGCTCAATAATTTGAAATTTTTCTTTAATTATAAAATACCATGACCACCATAGTGTTGTGTATACATACGCTCTAATTCATGCTTCCCCAAAATTCAAATTCCATATTCTCACCGATTGCTATGTAAAGATATTTTATTTTCCCCTGCATTTACTTGTTTTCTATATTGTCATGTACAAGCATACATTTTTTTTTGCGAGTTGGTATGTGTACATGTATTGGGTAGTATGAGATGGAATATTTATGATGCTAAAATGTTCAATCTCGAATATTCCATTTTTATATCATTGGCTTAAGTTAACGCGTGATATTTGCTCTGGGTGGGGATAAAATCAAATCGGTGTATTAGACATGATTTCGATGCGGCCGTACAGATAAGTATGTACATGTGTTCGTCGTCGTTGTTTGTATTACTCGTTGTATTTGTGTACATAAAAAGAAAAAAAAACATAAACATGAATAAAGATTTTACAATAATAAAAAAATAAAAAAATAAATAAAAATGATGTACATGTGCACAAATACAGCGAGTGGGACAAACAGCGATGCGAGAGAGAAAAATAGGAGGGGGAAATTTTTCTGATGTTTTTTTATGTAAAAATATTTTTTTGGAAAAAAAAAAGTGAGTCGAGTTTTGAGTTTAGTTGACGACAAGTCGAAATTGTTTTATATAAAAACAGAAAAAAAAAGTCTAGTTTTGATTTTGGTAAAAAATTGTTTTGATTTTTCGTTTCTTGATAAAGAACTTGAGTACATATTAAAAATACCTAAATTAAAGTAAAATATATGTGATATAATAACTAAATAAATTAAGAGTATTTGAATTAAATAAAAAAATTAAAATAACAATAATAATAAATTAATTAGAAGTATGTTATCTGATAAATAAAAATTTGTTAACTACTGAATAAATAAATAAAAAAAAAAAATTTTGTTAAAATTAGTGTGTGCAGCCATATGTTTTTTTTGGTTCTTAAATACCAATGGGCACATGGATATTTTTTTTTTGCAATTGTTTAAAGCGGGTGGCTTATGATTATTTTGAAGTTCTGGTTGTGATAAATAAAAGACAAATTATATATTATTCTGAGTATAAATTAAAAGTTAGTTCATAGATAGTGTAACTAAATAAAAATAAAAAAAAACAGTATAATTGTATTCATCTAAGTTATATTGTATGAAACCAAAAAAAAAAAATAAAAAATATAAAAATGTTAAACAAATGTTCTAAATAAATGCGTTTGATTAGTTCGCTAAAGAAGAAAACAATTTTTTTTTGATCGCTTTTACATTAACCGTTTGGTAACTTTGTGCAGTATTCTGTCCATTGTTGGATATTTTGTGAGATTGCGGCCATATTGAGGGGGATCCTGCGTCGGCGCTGTTTGCTGTGTGGTCGGACGGGCCATATATAAGGAAAAGGTACGCTATTGACGGAGTTAAACAACCTGTAAATTTTTTTTGTAACAGTTGTTTTCCTCCGCGTGTTTTCTTTTATATATTATATATTTATTTTGGCGGTGATATCCTCGATTCGTGGTGGTGCACCGGTTTGGTGAATGCCCCACACAGAGCAAAGATTCGTGCTGATTTTTCTTTTGGTTCAAATTTTGAGTGTTTGCATTTGAAGTTTCCGTTGTTCTTTTCATTTCGCTTAGGCTCGGTTGTCCGTTTTGGGTGTGGTTCGACCACATAGCGGTTCGTTCTCATTTCAGGTACTTTTGTGTTTTTTTTTATTTTGATTTTTTTTGTACAGTGAATAGTGAAAGTGAAATTTTAACATAACGTAGAATCAGTTTTAACGTAATTTAACTTGCCTAATTTTCAATTTTTTTTCTCTTTTACCATAACTTAAAATCTTTTCTTTGAATTTCTTACGGTAGTGTGCTAAGCCGCACCATGTGCGCGTAAATAAATAATTGATCGGGTGATGTGAGGTGGGGTCATGCGAAGGGTCGGCCTTTTTCCACCCTTTTCCGTGCGTGCCGTTCGTTCCTCCAGGACAGGCTGTGCTGGAGGGCGGCACGCCACATGAGTTGATCGCGTCGGGGTGACGGTCTCGTTCCGGGGGATTGTCGCTGGGATTGTCATGCGGGCGTCCCTCCTTCCTAAATGGCATCGGTAGCCGTCGCGACTGGGAAACAGCATCCCAGTAGGCGGGCCGATGAGGGGGGGCCCGCGTGGCAGTCACAGCGGTAGTCGCCTGGGATTGAGACTGTCACTCCGAAACGATCACTCCCGGCTTATTATTTCCTTTTGCCGCTGAGGCCGTGGCAGTGTAATTTTTAATTTCCATTTGCCCCTCTAATTTTATTGTCATGCGGTTATTCAAGCATGAGAAATATGTCTGAGAATCCCCACGCCGCACCGCGAGCTCTAGCCAGCTACTATACCGCATCAGACCGCTATTCTCATGTCTGTTAACGTAATCCCTTGGGGATTGCCTTACAAGTGATACATTAAAACAATACAGTCCGCTAATTTATTACATAGAAAATAATACATCGCGAGGCAGGCGTTCAGCAATGCTGTCCTTCTAATCCTCGACGATTGGCACGGATCGACTACCGCACCTCTCCCTTTCGAGCCTCCTAAGTTGCTTCATCACTCCACAGATAATTTCACTAGCAGCAATCCAATTCTCCTCAGATTTTAACATGGCATTCAACACATTCTCGGGAGTAATGTGCTGCCCCATGATTTCATCGAGCATCTGACGCGTATCTCCAAACCGTGGGCATTCGACAAATATGTCTTCGACATTCTCCACTACACTAGCGCATGTCGGGCAATATGGACTGTCGTCATGTTTATACTTGAACAAGTATTCTCTAAAACAGCCATGACCTGTTGTAACAGTATCGACCGGATATGTGTCGGCTGTTAACAGAAATTGTTCACTCAGAGGCTTCGGGGCGGTCCTCTCTGGCCGGCTAGAGCTCAGGGTGTTGGGTGTGGGATTTCCCGAAGCATAAGTAAACCGTGTTAGACCGCGATAGTGGGAGCAAAGGAGACAATAAGGGAAAACAGGTAAAGGCAGGACCAACTCACCTCACTGCAGCGACTACACTTACCGCTTCATCCTCGCAATTGAGCTCTTAGCTACTCATCATCTGCAAAGCGAAAAAAAATAGCGGATTTCACAACAGAAGCAGAAAAAAGTAAGACCGGTATTATCACTTTGAAATAAAAATATTTGGATTATGCTAGTATTAAACAATTCATTATTTAATTTATTGAGCAGAAATAAAGAAAAATTCCGAATTACAATAATGATGAAAATTCCAGCAAAAAAAAAATGAGAACATTTGTTTACTTAACCTAACTATGACGTCATACTATTCTACGTTTAACAATAATTTCTAGGAAGTTCCGAAAGTATAAATAATTCCTCAAATGAAAAATAAGATAAAACAAGAGTCATAAACTTTACATAATTATGTGTAGATAACTAGGGGATTCCAGAAATAAAAAAAATTTAAATTTAATATAATAAAACTTAACTAATAATCAAAAACGTGAGTGATGACCGATGCAGCATTCCATCATTTTGTCGTATGATTTTATTCGTGGAACGGATTGTATAATCAACCGTTTTATTAATATTGTTTCACACACTAATTATATTGTTTATTAGTATGTTTGTTGTCTATACACTATTATCTGGCACTATTATTGTTATTTATTTATTTATTGTTTTCTTAATTTTCACTCAACTTAAGTTCTAAATTACACATGGGCAAAATCACACCACTTATCATAACCGAATATTTTCGTTACTGGTCGCCTTTTGTTTTAATACAAAACCACTGTTCTAAACGGTTTATTTCGATGAGTTCGAGGCGTCCAACAGAAAAAGTTTTTGGTTTTTTTTTTTCTTCACACCTTATTAGGCTAAACGACACTTGCACTCGGGCTTTTCATTTCTCGAATATCTATTTTCACGACCATTTGGTCAAGCCCACCACTAAATTGATTATGCACTTATTCGATTTTATTACCGTTATAAATTTTGATTTTTGGTTTTTGTTATATATAATTTTTTTTGTTGTTTGTACGGAACTTGAGCTTAATTAACTTAACTTAAAATTATTTTATATAAACTTAATAGACATTTGGCATTTTCTTCATTATTATATGCGTTACTTCTCACTATCTCACTTAAAAGTTTTATTTGAGTTTATTTTTTTTTATTTTCACAATATACGATAACCACTCAATTTTTATTTCAAAGTAAAAAAAACATACATTTTTATGGGTATCGACCACGACAAAAGCACAAAATAATTTTTGCTTTTAAAGACAAAAAAAATCACTATTGTTTCGCTAAGTGATCGAGAACTTAAGAGCCCAAGAATAGCAAACCAAAAAAAAACTGAACTGATACTTAAAACCGCATTCGAAAAACTGACCACTCATCCATAAATCAAGCGATATTTATCGATTCAAAAAAAAACAATAGACTCCCACCAAAGATTGGAACGGGACAATCTAGTATGATTTCTCCAACAGAAAAACAACAAACTTTTCGCGCGGTGATACATGAATGAAATTTTGTAATAATAATAAATAAAAAAAAAAAATATACTAATTCAGGGGTCTACAACATGTCAAGCTTGGAACATCGTTTGCAGCGCCGGTCGTTACACTGTTATGAATTGGGTCAGATAGTAGTCGACTTTCCCGTGCTTCCTGTTCATCCAAGTTGTTAGCTGCGGGATCAAACGGTATGTCCATCGTCCTTCGTTTGATTGACTCCATTTATTTTGCCACTCGACCACAATTGTGTCGCGAGCAAGCTTCCGTGTTGTCCTAGCATTTGCATCGCTTCTACGTTCTGCGTATACTTTTTTACGTCCTTTATTTAGCTGGCATTTCTATGGGAGGCATTCCTGCAATAACACACACTGCATCATCCGAAACTGTCCGAAACGGTCAGATCACTCTCAAAGCGCTGAGTCGTTAGACGGAATTCATCTTGCGCCTATATGGGATTTTCGCTTCATCTGCCCAAATCGGAGCTCCATATAACATGATCGATGAGACAACATTAGCCAATAGCACTCTTCGTTTTTGTCTTGCTAGACTTGTTTTTGGCATTATTCGGGACAGTGCGTTATTCACTGTAATGGCCCTCACGGCAACGGTTTTCATATGCTCCTTGAAGTTTAATCTGGTGTCAATGGTAACACCCAGATAACTAATTGTTGGTTGCGAAGTGATAACAAATTTGCCTACCTCCAGATTTATGGTCTCCTTAACCTTCATGCTAGTAATTAGTACTGATGCGATTTTTTGCTCAGCCAATTGTAAGCCAACAGATTGTAACCAGTGGCGGATTGTACGTATAGTCTCATTACATATCCGGATTATCTCTTACTTGTAATTCGCAACTACGACAATAGCAATATTGTCCGCGAAACCAATCACCTTGGTTTCTTCAGCTATTCGGAGCCTGAACACGCCATCGTACATTATGTTCCACAGCAGTGGACCCAGTACAGAACCTTGAGGCACACCTCCCGTGATACTGTATTCCTTTGCACCATCATCTGTTTTATATAGTGTAACACTTATCATGACGTGGAGGATATCCAATTTAAATAAAACTCAAAAATAAGGCGAATAACTATTAAAATTATGAAACTAAAGCGAAATAAAAAACTATCCTCCAAGTCATGCTAAGGTTAACAGAAAATTGGGCCTACGCAGGGACTCTTGGCGGTCGTTGCCGGCTAAGCATCAGGGTATGGGCGTGGAAAATTCAAGAGTATGCGTAAGTCAAGTGTAACCGCGTTAAGGAATGATTCTAATTACCTACCTATAACCCATCACGATACCTACACTCACCCTAATTCATCCTCAGCTCGATGATTCTCAATTACTCATTTTGCGGATTGATAACACGGAATTTTTTTAAGTTGGAAAACAAAATTAAATTATCAATTTATTCCACGCAAAATAAAAAAAAAACAAAAAAAAAAGAAACAATCCAATTTCATCATTAACTAACCTAACTAGCTAATACTAATCACCTAAAAGAAACTTAAATATCTATCTTAATTACCCTACACCAGATTGAAATGATAATGATGTGTATAAAAATATAATTATCTAAATAGAATTGAATAAAAATATAATATATGTAAAAAAAAATTTAATATGTCCAAAAAAAAATAATAAGACTTATCAGAACTATGTTGAATGAAGCGCCTTGTTGTTGTTGTGTCAATTGTTGCACGTTGAATGTTGCACAAACACAATTTATTTTAATTAGATTTTAGATAAATTATTTGAACGAGTTGATTATAATATTAGCACATTTCAAGTGGTATTTTTATGGTGTTTTTTCTTTACAACTTCTCACGCTTCACGATTACCTGTGATAACGGTATTATTATTATATTTTCCGTACATTGTCCACAAAAAAAAAAAAAAAATCACCAATACCAAATTTTTCTAGAAAGATGAACACGTCATGATTTGAAACTTTTATGATCGTTTTTTTTTTTTTATATTATCATAACACTTAATTAAATTGAACTTATATAATTGTATTTAATTATAATTTTAGTATTTTGTTTTCTTGTAACTAAACTTCATAATAAATTACAAACGCCCTTCGGCAGAAGTTTTTTTTTTTCCCCCGAACGTTCTCATTTATTTCTGGAACGTTCTGGAATCTTGGCACCAAATATTTTATTTATTTTTTTTTCGAGTTTATGCACGTATTTGTATATAGTCCATAATTAATTTAATTAATTTACACTTCGGTAAATACCGTGCGTTTGAATTATTCATTAATAAAAAAAAAAACTGAATTTATCACTAAAACCACATTATACACTATCGTTCATAAAGTAAATCGGGGAATTCCCCTGTTATAGTTTATGTTTTATTATTTATTTATTTTTTTATAACAAAACCAATAAATTTAACAATAAGATAACTTTATCATAAACATAACCATAATTACCCAAGATTAATTACTTTTAATTATTTTACTATCAATTGGGTTGTTATATTTCTTTTTTTTTTTTCACATCAAAAAAAAAAAACTTAACCAGGGTTATTTGTGCATAATCACATCCAAAAACTGTGGTATGGAATTAATTTCAATCAAAGACCCGAAGCTCGGTTCAAATTTAATATAAGGCCGAACCGATTAAAATTTAGTAAAAAACTGAACCCCGGACCACCCAATTACTTTAATTTATAGCCCTGTACAACAACAAGAAAAAAAAAAATAAAAAAAATATCATCTTTTCGCGCTAAAAAAAAAATCAATACATCAAGATCGACCAGCAACCTCTATCAGGAAAGTCCAAAAGTACAAAACTGCGATTATTACCGATTAGAATCTGCTTTACCGCAATATCACCATTCAGGCGTAACTATTTGTACCCAAGACAAAAAAAAAATCAATAAAAGTAAAATTGTTGTGACGGCGACGTAGGCGCTGTTACAATAGAAGAATCCTGTCATGGAAATAGTCCTTGATAATATTTAGCAAATGTGTCTGTGTATGTGTGTTTTTTTTTTGTGGCGGAGGGGGAAACCTTCGATAGGCTTCACATGCGGACCATTACCCAACATGTGAGAGTGTCGGATTATTACCGACCAAACCCTAACTCCCGATAAACTATTCCGTTCGGCCCCGTGGAACTACCGTTAGGTATTACTTCAGCCTAGGCTGCCTCCAACTCGGCTAAAATTAGCTTCTCGCTACATCTCTACATCTTTCGACGCGTCTCAACTCTTTCATAATCCGTGATACAGTCACGCTTACTGCATTCCATCCTTCGTCAGACTCTAGCATAAATTCCATGATGTTATCTGGTGTTAGCTGCTGTCCAAGTGCACCGATGTGTCTTCTATCCTCGTTGAATCATGGGCACTCCATGGTTTCCATGCACGTAGGGCAACCAGGTGAGTCCTCGATTTTGAACCTACACAGGTATGCTTTGAAGCAACCATGACCGGTGAGGAGCTGGGTTAGGTGATAATCCACTTCTCCATGCCTTCTGTTCACCCACGTCTCTGTCGATTGAATCAGGCGGTGGGTTCATCTGCCTTTGGTCGAGTCATCCCATCTTCTCTGCCAAGCAGTCATGGTCTCAACCCGTGCTATTCTACGGTTCTCTTCTTTTGTTCTCTGCTCACGTTGCAGATACATGGTTTGACGCTCCTTAGCCAGCATATCAATAGCAGGCATCCCCGCAAG
Organism: Tipula vernalis; assembly: GCA_958295665.1. NCBI lineage: Eukaryota > Metazoa > Arthropoda > Insecta > Diptera > Tipulidae > Tipula > Tipula vernalis. The sequence continues at coordinate 282,778,198 of OY282558.1, forward strand.
AACACAGGCAGCATCATCGGATATCGTTCGGTATGCGCATAACACTCTTAACGCGCTTATCCTCTAGACGGTTGCCACTCTTCTCCTAAAGGTCATCTTCTCCAATGAGTTGGCCCAAATTGGTGGGTGCGCCATACAATAGTATTGATGTAACGACGTTAGTAAGCAGAATTCTTCGGCTCATGCGCGCTCCTATTGTATTCGGCATTATTCGTGCCAATGCCGCGTTCACTCTGCTTGCTTTCTCACTGGAGGTAATGAGATGAGTCTTGTACGACAGTCTGGAATCACTCGTTACCCCCAGATACCTAATGGATGGCTGACTGACTAACTATTTTTTGGGCACCAATCTTTAAAGTATGTGTGTGTGTGTGTGTGTGTGTGTGTGTGTGTGTGTGTGTGTGCGTGTGTGTTTTTTTTTTTTTGGTTTACGTGGTCAGGTGAAAAAGATTCAAAATCTACCATATGCCCGTACATATGGTTATGTCAGATTTGACTGACTAAAAAACACCTCCCGTCGTCGACCATAAGCCCCCCCCTCCGGAACCACCGTTAAGTATTACTTCGGGGGGGGGGGGGGTGGTATTTGCATTATTGCACCTTCAGATTTAATTATTCATAATTCTTCACTATTGGTCTATTGGTGACTCCTCTCACGCTCAAGACACCGCAGCTTAATCAGAACCTCTGCTGCAAAACTACAAACGGCAGACCAGTGCTCCGTCGAACCCAGCGTTAGTGCAATTGTATTCTCCGGCGTCGGCCGTTGCCCCATCATCTTCTCAAGCACTTTCCTTCTTTCATCGAATCTTGGACATATGAATAACACATGATCCGCATCCTCCGGTATCGATTCACGTCATCGGTTCTGTCTAGGTCCCACCAAATTCGGCATTAAACGTGAAAGAGCGGCATTTACTATAGCTGCTTTGTCGCTCACGTACTCAATATGCTCCTTGAATGAAAGTCTTGCATCAATCGTGATGCCTAAATATTTGATGCAAGGTTTGGAAGAGATTTAAGAATTGCCCACCTGGATAGTAATTGTTTCCCGCTGCTTCCTGCTCGTAACTAGAACTGCCTCGGTTTTATGTTTAGGTAACTGAAGTCCAACCTTCGATAACCGCCGCTGGATAACGGCTATGGCTTCGTTGCATGTGTGTTCTGCCTCGTCCTTGAACTTCGCAACAACAACTATTGCGACATCATCTGCAAAGCCCACCACTTTCACTTCTTCGGGCATCCGACCACTAAAATTATGGCATCTATCGTTGAACGCGATTTCCTGAAGCCATACTGGTGCTGCGCCAGGTTTCCAGCTCCCTCGACCGCTTCCTCGAGTCTATTACAGATGATCCGTTCTAGTATCTTGCTAGCTGTGTCCAACATGCAGATCGGTCTATATGAGGATGGTACTTCCATCGGCTTTTTCTCTTTGGGAAGTAGAACTAACTTCTCCTTTTTCCATCGTTCAGGAAATACCCCTTCAATTAAACAAGAGCTTAATAGGTCCAGGAATTCTTCCGATTTAGCACGAACTGCTGATTTTAGTGCGATGTTGGGAATGTTGTCTGGACCAGGAGCCTTATTATTTCCAACTTTCCTAAGAGCTGTCATCAACTCTTCCATCGTAATGGTTGGGACCTCTTCGAGTGCTGTAGGTCGGTCCACATTGGACACCAACGCCACTTGCTCTGGAAACAATGTGGAAAAGATCTCATGTCGGAGGAGTAGAAGCACTTGTCATTTTCAACCTCGACATTACTGTTCTATATGGCCTGCCCCAGGGATCCTGTTCCACTTCGTTACAAAGATCTGTCCAGACTTGGCGCTTACTTTTCTTGATAGCCAGCTTTAGTTCAGATCGAGCCATGTTATACAGACCCAGAAGCATGGCAAATGTCTCTCTTCCCCTAGCGCGCTGCGATAGTCTTCTAGCTCGATGGCATTTACTGCGCAATTTGCATATATCCTCGTTCCACCAGAAGTTCGGCGGATGGCGGTTGTCTACCACCCGTTTAGGCATTGTTGCGTTACAGGCCCTAGTCAAGCAGTCCATAAATTGGGTTGCTTTAGTATTAGCTACACCCTCCAGGTAAACATCATCCATCATTGTTGTTAATATTTCCTCATCGAAATTCTTAACCTTCCACCCTACAATTTCAATTGATCTGATTGGCATTGACTTCGGCCTCGTAACTCCAGAAGTATCGCTTGGTGGTCGCTGTGCGTGTAGGTTTCGCTAACTTCCCACTTGATTCCAGTCCTCGTGAGATCACTACTAATGAAATTATTTTAATAAACGATCTCGCTTCACCTCTACAGAATGTAGGATATTTCTCATTAATGCAAAGAACAATATCGAGAACAGATATTGCCACAAGAAGAGCCCTCCCTCGATTGTTTGTGCTTGTGCTGCCCAATTCTGTGGCCCATGCATTAAAATTGATGAGTTGATTTACGAGCAGTTTGTTTAGTTCTCGCCATTTTTTTTTATTTTCTATACGAAATATGAATTACGAACACGACACTGACACTTGACACAAGACAACACAATATGTTAAAGAAACTTATGTAGTCAATAAGATAGACAAATTTATAATGTGAAAAAAAGCGAATTCCCCTGTTTATTATATAGGCAGAAATTACATATACATGTAAATAAATTAAATGTTAGAGTAATATAAAAAATATTATTGTTTACGGGAATATAATGAGTTAGAATAGGATAGCAATTGATATTATAATATATTAACAATTTAATATATATGTATATGTTAAATTGGTCGCCATCTTTTATTTTATATATTTTCAATTCCGACGATTATATAAACTCGTCCATTATTCGAAAAAATCATCATTTCAAGTTTCAATTTTCGTGTGTAAACAGTAAAATTTAAATACATTAATTTTTTTTATTAAAAATGACTGGTCGAGGCAAAGGTGGTAAAGGATTAGGAAAAGGTCGAGCAAAACGTCATCGTAAAGTTTTACGTGATAATATCCAAGGTATTACAAAACCAGCAATTCGTCGTTTAGCCCGTCGAGGTTTTTTTTTTTTTTTTTTTTTTTTTAATTTAAAATAAATTTTATTTATTTATTTTATGTAATTACAATCTAGTCTCCTGGACTAATTAGCAATTTGTTTCTGACTTAATTTACTAACTTAAATTAATCTATGGCTTCTTCCCATTGGCATTCCATAGTGTTTGGTAAATTGAAGTAAACCACATCTTTGTTGTGGATTTTAGATCAGCATAATGCTGCTTAAACTGACAATCACACCAGCTCAAAAGGTTTGGTTCTTTTAAGTCTGCGAACTAAATTCGTGATGCTTAGGAGCTGAGTTGCTTCAATGTTCACATGTTGGCGGAGCCTTTCTTCATGTCTTCGTGCTTTTTCCTGGATTTCATTTAAGATGAGGTTCATTTTAAGGTCCCTATGAAGGTCATTGTTCCTAACATACCAAGGTGCATCAACGATGTTCCTTAATACCATATTCTGAAATCTTTGGATGATATTTACGTTGCTTTGTTTGGTACAACCCCAAAGCTGAATACCATAAGTCCAATATTTGCTTATAAAGTAGAAGCTTGTTGTATGTTGATAAAGAAGAGCTCCTTCCCATCAGCCAATACATTTTTCTGTATTTAAGTCTTAATTCTTCACTTTTCTTCTTGACGTGTGCTTTCCATCGTAGTTTAGCATCCAGGGTCATACCGAGATACTTAGCTGTGTTCGCATGCGGTATTATTTCCCGATTTATGGTAATCGGAATATGTTCGATTCGTCTGTTTGTAAAGTTGATGTGAACTGATTTAGCTTCATTTAGTTTTATTCTCCATCTTTTTGTCCATTTATATATTTGAGTTATAGCTGATTGTAACTTCTGTGTTGATTCTTCGTTGCTTTTTCCAACAGCTAAGATCGCCGTATCATCTGCAAGGGGTGGTCCGAAACTTCATTGTATAAGAGTATGGTCTACTTTACAGGTCATCATCATATTCAAATGATAAATTGCAAATCATTGCAAAATTGAGCAAAAAAGCCCGTCGAGGTGGTGTTAAAAGAATAAGCGGTTTAATTTATGAAGAAGCACGTGGTGTTTTAAAAGTATTTTTGGAAAATGTTATTCGTGATGCAGTAACATATACAGAACATGCTAAACGTAAAACTGTTACCGCTATGGATGTTCTGTATGCATTAAAACGTCAAGGTCGTACATTGTACGGTTTTGGAGGTTAATTTTAATCGCTCCCGTAACACAAACGAACGAACGTCATATCAAAACCCGTCCTTTTCAGGACGAACAATAAATTCAATTTAAAAAAAGTATAAATTTATAAAATACATACCCATTATAATATATATTATGTGTTCTCATTTTCATTATTCATTGTGTTGATGATGACTTAAAATTTTTTTTTTTTTACATACGATTTAGAGATTTTTGGTCTTGTTATTTTTTTTTCGATAGTCAATATTTTTGAAATTAAGTTTGTGTGGCAATCCAAAGTTATAAAAATTAAAAAAAATTTTAATTCGATATAACAACAACATACATGTCGTGTTTATTATTTAGAGCTGAAAAAAATCGGTTTAGTCTTATTGCGTTTTGTCTAAAAATAAAAATTTATGATTTTTTATTTTAATGTACGCAGGTTTGATCGATAAAAAATTATTTTCTTTTTAAATTAATTAAATTGATGGTCCTGATAAGGACCGATTTTGTACTAAGTACGTGTAGTACCCACAACACGCGCGAATTTTTTTTTGCCCATAATATTTATGTATTTATTTTTCAGCTGCTGCTTTTTTGGGTGCAGCTCTTTTAGGCTTTGGAGTTTTGGTTTTTTTTGCACTATCAGCTTTTGGTTTAGTTGGTTTTTGTTTTGGAGCTGATTTTACACCAGTTTTTTTAACACTTTTTGCTGTTGCAACCGCTGCTTTCTTTTTATCTGTAGCTGGTTTCTTTGCCGCTGCTTTCTTAGCACCAGCAACTGCCGCCTTTTTAGCTACAGATTTTGGTTTTTTGTCACCACTTGCCTTTTTAGGAGCCGCTTTTTTGGCTGCCGCTGCCTTAGGTTTGTCACCACCAGATTTTTTAGGAGCTTTTGGTTTTAATGCAGCTGACATTTTAAATGAACCAGATGCTCCTTTACCTTTTGTTTGCACTAATTGACCACCAATAACAGCACCTTTTAAATATTTCTTAATGAATGGTGATAATTTATCCGCATCAATTTTATATGTTGCCGAAATATATTTTTTAATTGCTTGCAATGATGAACCACCACGTTCTTTTAATGCTTTTATCGCACTTTGCACCATTTCTGATGTTGGTGGATGATTTGGTTTAGTTTTTGGTTTTTTAGCACCACCCGCACCAGCAGCTGCCTTTGTTTTCTTAACTTTTGGTGATTTCGCGGCTGGTGTTGTTGCTGCAGGAGCGTCACTTGAGATTGTTGTTTCAATATCGGCCATTTTTTTAACACTTTAACTTTTTTTTTATTACACTTTAATAAAAACTTAAAACACACACACAATTTAATTTGTTAACTTTAACAAACACGTTTTTTTTATAGAAAATTTGGCATTTTAATACGATTAAATAAAACGTTTTACATGCAGGAAGTAAATACTACCTATCCGTAGTATAATTTTGTTGACATTTATATTTTTTGAAATTGTTTTATATCATTTTTTAAATATTTATAATTATATTTCTAATATTTTATCACAATAATATGATTAAATATGTTACTAATTATGTAATGAATAAATAAAATTTACGTTTAAATATTTATATTGTACATTTTTTTGAATTTTTTTACAAAATTATATACAAATTTTTATACTTTTTCCAATAAAAATCGATATTTTAGTAATAAATCCATAAAAATATATATAAATGTTATGACAAATGAATAATTTAATTATAATACTAAGTTTTTACAATAAAATTTATTTAAAAATATAAATTTTTATTATATTTTTTTAAAAAATAATTTCATCATAAAAAATGTTCATACAAAATATCAAAAAATTATATTCATATAGTATATGCCGCCATTATTAAATAAGTCCATATATACTTATATGAATGTGTGTGTAAATTTAAAAAAAAAATAAAATTTCATGTATGTGTATATGAATACAGATGTCCATACATATGAATATACAAAATAATTTTATTTTGTTTTATTAAAATAATTTGTATTATATTTCTATATAAATTATAAATAAATAATATAATTATAAAAATAAAAAATAATTCATTTTCCGTTATATGCTATTTGTTGTACTATTTGTATACATTTACATATTTAAATATTTTACTTTTATGTACATAGATGGCGAATCGTATACCCTAAACACCAAAGTAATAGGTGTGTTTTTTTTATTCATAGTTTTTAAGTTCGGGATAATCGGAATTTATCAAATTTGCTAATTAAAATCAAATATTCTCAATTATATTAATTATAATTATCACAAAATTAGTATAATTGAGAATATATATTTGATTTTAAATCGTACAAATGACGACAATGTAAATAAAAAAAAACGCACAAAATATGTTATTGTATGTACGTTGTACATACACAATAACATATTTAGAATTTCGTAACAAAATGTCCAAAATATGTAATTACGTATATGGATATTTATTTATTTACGCATATAATGCACGCATATTTACGCATATTATGAAAAATTTCAAGTTATCCTTAAATTTTGTTTATACCCATTGTTGTCTTTTTTTTTTAATATTAACATATCGCTGGTGACAATGCAAATGAGTGAATTTTGTGTTTTTGATATTTTTCAATTGGGACAAACTCGAGCGAATTTTACTTAATAGATGAATTAAATAATTTAAATATTTGTTCACGTTTCAATTGTATTTTATTTGTTCAATTTTCTTACCGATTAATCAATAAAAGGATTTTAAGAAATTTCGTAGAAATTTTTTTTGCATTGTCACCAGCGATATATATATATATATATATATATATATATATATATATATATATATATATATATATATATATATATACATATATATATATATATATTATATATAGGGTTAAATGTTTTTACATATTTTTCGTCTAAATTTTAAATGGCTTAATTACATATTTGTTTGTGATTTTTTTTTATTATTCAAAATTAATTTTGATGTATAAATTTGTTTAATTTTTCCAATAAATTCCTACAAAATATTTTACTACATTTTACTTTAAATTTACAAATTAATAAAGAAAAAATGTGTATTGTGTACGAATTGCGTTTATGAAGATTATAAAATATTTACAGTTTTGCGTTTAATCTGTCATTTTGTACCAGTTTTATGAAATATTTACCATTTAACGACTAATTTGTCATTATGTACAAATTATTTGTCAAATTTTGTCAAAAATGTGCTCAATTATTCGTATTTGGTACAAAATCCTTAATATTTTATCGGCTGAGAAGCACATACAAAATGAAAATAGCATCGATCTGGCTATGTAATTAATTTTCCATTTAATTTGTCATTTTGTATAAGTTCTTTGTCAAATTTCGTCGGAAAGATCTGCTTAATTATCCGTATTTTATACGAAATTATTAATATTTTGACAGAGTTATGACGAAATTTTTGCCTGTAATTTGTCATTTTGTATAAGTTCCTATTTGGTACAAAATTCTTAAATTCATAAAGTTTTCCTATTTGGTACAAAATTCTTAATATTTTGCCGGCTTACACCTACTCTCCACCTGCCATTAAAATCGAGTTATACCATTAAAATTCGAACAGTTGCTAGTGGAGACACGAAATTGTAACAACTTGCCATATGTCATACAATCATTTGCTGCCAAGAAGGCATAACTTGATTGTATACCAAAATTTTACATTTTTTGGCTGGATTCAAAAACATGGCTACCAGTTTCGAATCGAAGTTTTCTAATTTGTAGTTAGAAAGATTTTTTACAAAAATTTGTCGTGTCACAAAAAAAAAAAAAATTTTGTTGAGATATTTTTAAATACATACTTAAAAATATGGCAGCCAAAAAAGAATCATTAAAATACATATACGTGTGACGATCTTTTTTGCAAAAATTTTTGCACAATTTCTTTAAAATATCAAAGCGCAAATGATTTCTAACCGTCAAATTTATTGTATGTTTTCCTCACCCGACGCCATTTTTTATATTTTTGTTACAAGATATGGTAATTGCAATGGTAAAATTAATGTCAGGTGGAGTAGCCGGGTTATCATATACAAAACAAAACTGACATCTGACAATATTATATATATATATATATATAATTCTTAATATTTTGCCGGCTTATCATATACAAAACAAAACTGACATCTGACAATATTATATATATATATATATATATATATATATATATATATATATATATATATATATATATATATATATATATATATATATATATATATATATATATATAAAGGAGAGATAGATATAGATTATGAATATTTTCTTTTTATAATATTAAAATAAATTGTGGTCCTGAAAAGGACTATTTTGATTGTTATTATAATGCGCGGCGGCGTTCATTCACAAATATATATATATATATATATATATATATATATATATATATATATATATATATATATACGCTTAATTTCTTATTTTGTACCAGTTTTATGAAATATTTACCATTTTCCCTTTAATTTGTCAAATTTCGTCGTAAAATGTGTTCAATTATCTGTATTTGGTATGAAATTATGTAATAATATTTTGCCGGCTGAGAAGCATATTCAAAATAAAAATGGCGTAGCTTAATGTAATAATATCCGTAAATAAAATGTTATAAAAAATGAAAATATGATTTTCGGTACACTAAATAATAAAATGTATTATGTATGTATATTTTTATAAATCACTTGTCAAAATTTACTGGTTACGTATTTTTAATAGATTGCAAAAAAAAACCTCAACTATTTTTATACGTGTTCATTGGGTTGATTTCTTCTCTATCTATCTCTATCTCGCTCTCTTTCTCTTTCTTTAAATGGATGCCATATTATTATATTATCAGATATAATACATAATAATATATTCCCGCTTTTTTTTATTAAATTGAATTTATATAGGTATATTACAATAATATATTTATTTGACATTGTAGATTATATTAATAAAAAATAATAAAATTCATTTTAAATATGAGAATATTGTAATTTTTTTTTTTTTTTTTGGTTAGAAAATATTTTAAATTTTATTACCCACAGATGGCATTTGTTAAGCGGAAGATTTCTATGGTTTTATGTTTCTTGGATAAATTACAACGGTAAAAAGTAATTTTAAATATTTTATATATGGGTTTAAAAATATGCATCCATACATATACACATATTTCCATCCTTGAGAGTGTATGCAACTAAATACTATGTAAAATTTTGTTATCTCGTCAAAGTTAAATTTTAATTTTATACATACTAATGCAAATGCATATATTTTTGTTATTTTTTCTGTTTATTTAATAAGTGTGTATACGTCACAATATATATTTTTTTTGTTTGGGCGTCATTTGAAAATACATGCGATTAAATTTAAGCAAAGTAGAGAGAGATACGATATAGATTATGAATATTTTCTTTTTATAATATTAAAATAAATTGTGGTCCTGAAAAGGACCGTTTTGATTGTTATTATAATGCGCGGCGGCGTTCATTTACAAATTATTATTACAATTCAATAATTTATTTTGAACTTGTATATTTGGTCACAGCTTTTGTGCCTTCACTTACAGCATGCTTAGCTAATTCACCAGGTAACAATAGACGGACGGCTGTTTGAATTTCCCGTGATGTAATTGTTGATCGTTTATTATAATGAGCTAAACGTGAAGCTTCTGATGCAATTCTTTCAAAAATATCATTAACAAATGAATTCATGATGCTCATGGCTTTTGATGAAATACCAGTATCGGGATGAACTTGTTTCAATACTTTATAAATGTAAATGGCGTAACTTTCCTTGCGGCGTTTACGCTTGGTTTTTTTGTCTCCCTTTGAAATATTTTTTTGAGCTTTTCCTGCTTTTTTCGCTGCTTTACCGCTTGTTTTTGGTGGCATTTTCACAAAATATTTTTATTTTCGCTGACACTTTTTATTTATTAAAAACACGTTTTAAATAAAACTGTTGATAATAATGATATGGCTAAAAATGTTATGTTATGTTATGTTAAATTATATTTCGTATTTCTTTGGTTTACAGTAGTGATCTTACAATGATATTAACTTATGACTATTATTTCATGAGGGTGTTATTAACGGTCTAACTTTACCCCTAGTTCAGACTTTATATTACTTTTATACTAATGAATTTTTATTTGGTTTTAATAATAATATCAATCAGTTCTTATTATTATGACAATTATCTTTTGAGCTAATAAAAATAATAAAATAATAAAAATAATAATAATAATAAAATAATAATAATAATAATAATAATAATAATAATAATAATAATAATAATAAAATGATAACTTATTGACTATCCTCTATGCTCGCCATTGCATGTTTTGAAGAAATTTTTTATTGGTATCCTTTCAAAATCTTTGATCTTCAGGTAATAGTTGCTTGACGGGTCGTCATCTTCATTTGATTTTCTTTTGAGCTTATTTTGATGATTTCTATTTCTAATCAGGTATTTTCCAAGCACAACCTCCAGATGCTCATTTATCTCTTGCATTTTTATACCACAGTATAATTCCCTATTACTATAATGCCTCAGCGAGCCGTATACCATTTTACGATGTTTGCCCGTGATTGATCTTATGACTTTCCTTTCAAATATTCCCAGCTTGGCGAGGTATGTCGGGGACGCCGTAACCCACACCGGAAACCCGTAGCTTAGTATAGGTCTTATCAGTTGTTTGTACAGTGTTTGTTTTATTGATGTATTTAAAAGTAGTTGTCTAATTATAGGTTGTAGTACTCCCAAAGCTTTCCGGGCTCTGTCAATTGCTAAATCAATATGGGAGTTAAACTTTAGCCTATTGGTTAGATTAACTCCTAAATATTTCACATTATCAGTAGTTTTTACTGTTTGTCCTTTGATTTTGATTTCAACAGTCTTGCTTTTCCTAACTGTTGTTTTACTACACCTGCCACATGGTGGCCTGAACACAATCAATCTTGATTTGTTTGCGTTTATATCTATTCCCCAATCAGTATGGTATTTTACCAGCTTATCAATTTGGGCCTCTACACGTTTTGCACCTAAGATAGGACATGGCGAGCTACTAAAAACGATGGTGTCATCCGCAAATAAAATAGTTTCTGTTCCGATGGTCTCATTTAATGGTTGATCATGTGTGAATACGTTAAAAAGAGTTGGTCCTAGTATCGTGCCTTGTGGTACTCCTCTACCAATTGTAAATGTGGAGGACGTGTAGTCTTTAATCTTAACTGTAGCTTTTCTATTTCGCAAGAAACTGTATATTACCCTGATTAGATAGGGGGCTAAGTTAATTTGTTTGAGTTTAAATACCAGCCCTTTAATCCACACCGAGTCAAATGCCTTTTCTATGTCTAACAGACAGGCTACTACAACTTTCCTTTTGTTTAAATGTTCTGCAATTGTGTCTGTGAAGTAGCTTAGAGCGTCTACCGTAGAGTGACCTTCTTTGAAACCGAACTGATTTTCAGGTATGTGTGTAGGTTCACCGTATATATGACTGGTTAGTCTGATTTGAATGACTTTTTCCAGAATTTTGCCTAAATTGTTCGTCATACTTATGGGTCTGTAATCGCCTGGAGTTTCTGCTTTCTTAGTTTTTGGTATCGGAAATATTGTAGCTTCTTTCCATTTGTGGGGAAAGTATGAGTTATTTAGGCAGTTATTAATAATTATGGTTATTGCTCTTTGGTAGGTAAACGGAAGCTTTTTGATTATGAAGTTACTAATGCCATCGGGACCGGAAGATTTTTTTGGATTGATTCCTCTTATAATATCTGAAATGGCTGTGCAATTTGTGAAGGCTTCAGCCGAAGGGGAGCTGGCTGGGTTATTCTGAGAAAACACGGTTATATGGCCTATTTGTGAGTTCACAATCTCTCCTATGGCTTCGTTAGTTTCATTTATTATTGAAGGGTTACCTATCGGAGGTATTTCGTCGTATAGCGTCTTGTAGTAGCTTGCAAATGTCATTGCAATTTCTTCAGCGTTGGAAGAGTAAGATTGACCTATCTTGATTTTATCAGGGATTACTAGACGTTTCCTGCCTGTCAGTCGGTTTATTTCTTTGAACATATTTGGACCTGCTTTGATGTTTTCTATCTTTGTTTTAAACTTTGTGTTAAGGTGAATATTCATGTTTTGATTAATAAGGATGGTGAGGCAATTAATTTGTGATCTCAGTCTTTGAATTTTTAGAAAATCTCGGAAGGTTTTTAAATTTTCGCGAACTAAACCTCTCTTCAATTTGTGTCTTTCCCTAAATAGATTTTCTAGGCACCGAGGTAGGTTTGAGTATTTATTAACCAATGGACTAAATGTTTTAAGACATAAGCTACACGTCTGATTAATAGCAGAGTTGATTATTTCAATGTGGCTGTCGATCTCGTTGTTGCTTAGGTTTCGGTTTTCTGTTATGTGATATCTGCTAAGTTTTACATTTGCTATATGCTGGAAATAGTTCCAGTCTGTGTCTTTGTAATTGTTGAAAGTCGGAGGGACTTTGGTTAGGAATTGTATTACTTCGCGCGGTTTGATGGTTAGTTCTACTGCCATGTGATCGGAAAAACTAGTCATATTTTTAATAGTGAAATTTTGCCATGTATGTGACGCTAAGCTCGTGGAGATTAGAAAGTGATCGAGGAAAGAGTTTGACCTCGGAAATGTTGGTAGGGTTGGTACTATGTGGGTGAAGTGGTTTGATGATTGCAACCAGTGTTTGAGTGCACAGCCCGTCATATTATCTGATGAGTCCCAGTCTTTATTCCTAGCGTTGAAGTCTCCTCCGATTATACAAGAATCGTATCCGGTCGCTTTGTTAGTTATGGTGTTTAGGTCTCTATTTAATTGAGAAAAGTTAGTTGCATATGGGATATATACAGATACTATCAGAATTTTCCCTAGATCAACCTTGCTAATTTCGATCGCGGTGCATTCTATCCTGCTTAGGTTTTCTAACTCTACCTTTGTTGTTTTGAGTTTATTTTTTGAGAAGATTGCAGTCCCGTTTGTACCTTCTGTTTTATCGGTTCTAAAGATGTTGTAGCCCTGAGTTGCGATTCTATGTCTCATTGATAATCTTGTTTCCTGTACCAGTAATACATCTGGTTTGTAGCCTTTAATTAATTTTTCTAGTTCTACCCTACTAGCGTGGTTAGCAATTGAGTTACAGTTTAGGGTTATTATTTTGATATGTTTTAGTTCAAGCATAATCCAAACATAAAGTTGATAAGGGCTGACTGTTTTTAGGTTTTATCTAATATATTTTTATACTGTGGCACAAAATTATTAATTTTTTTTAATAAGTCTAAGAAGTTTAACTTGAAAAGCTCCTGACATTCAGAGGAAATGAAATCAAATGAAGATTGACTAACCTGGTTATGTTCTAATAGTTGTTGTTGCTGCTGTTGTTGACTTCCGGATGGACTCATCACATTTGCGTAGGAAATTCCTGGTCTGACAACCGCTCTGCTTGCTGATTCAATCGCGAACATCTTATTGCTCCATTTATTTTGGGCTTGTTGTTGCTTAATTTCTTTAGCAATTCGCACTTTCTCTTTTAATTTTTTTAGCACACTACATCCCCTGTAGCTAGCTGGATGACCAAATTGCTGACAGTTTGTGCAGTATAACGTCTCATATGTATTTTCCTTATTTAAGTCCTTTTTTGGGGCTTCACATTTATATGGCTCATGTGACGCTTGGCATTTTACGCATCGGTAATGGTATGCACAGTTCTTTGCAATGTGACCGTACCTTTGACAGCGTAAGCATTGCACGATCTCGTTGTGTTTTTGTTTCTCCCAACTAACTTTATGGTAGCATATGTAGTTTAATTTGCTTAATTTTCCAATATCATCCGCATTATTCGTAGTTACCACATGTAAGTTTAGCTTATATCCCTCTTTCGATGATCTTTGCGTTTGAAGGTTTCTGACATTTGTTTCTAATCCGCTTAGCCGATTTATATCAGCTTTTATTTCTTCTGATGGGTAAGAGTGATGTACCCCTTTTAGGATGATGACACCTTTTCTTTCGGCTTTTGGCGTGTACGTATGGCCTTCTATGTTGTTTTCTTTAAGAAGATTGAACATCTTCCTGTGTCCCTCTATGTCCTCGCACCTGATAACTTGGTTCTCGTTCTTTGCGATTTTTACACTGAAGTTCACATTTTTATCTTTAAGTGCTTTAGCTAAATCATACGTTTTAACGCTTGTCACCATTATTGGTGGGATCTTACTTCTGCCTGAAGGTTTTATTGGTTCATTGGTGTTAATTGTTTCTTCGTCATTATTTTGGATTACATGGCTATTTCTCGTTTGCTCGCCATCATTTTTCTTGCTTATGTTTTTCCTCACCGCCTTACGACTGCAATCGTCTTGGAGGTTGTATAAATTTTCACGTTTTTCAGTTTCCTCGTCTATTTGGCTGAGTACATCAAACTGATTATGGCATATTAAATCATTTGTGTTTAATTTTTTGGGATTGCTCACTGGATCACCACTTCTTTTTAGTGACTTTGTTGTGCATTCATTGTCTACTGATCCCATAGACGATGTTTCATCAATCTCGCTATCATCGCTATATTCGTTAATTTTATCGATCACTTCAGTGAGGTTAAGCTTTTGCCTCTTACATGCTTTAATTAAATCGCTGTAAACTTTCTCAAATTTTTTGGCTTTTGACGATCCTATCATTTTTTGAACACCCATTCTTTTTAATACTACAATTGCACTTTTTAATATACCTGGTTGAGTGGTTATAACCAACCACTCCACCTGCGAAAAAATATATTTCGCACACAATCACTTTAATTATTTTTATTTATTTGTTTTAAGAAAAACAGTTTGGTTTAAGCCCACACTTTCACACAAAATATTTTTATTTTCGCTGACACTTTTTATTTATTAAAAACACGTTTTAAATAAAACTGATGATAATAATGATATGGCTAAAAATGAGATAATGCATGCTCTTTTATTCTTGAATTTTGTTAAAATAAGTATTGTTGTTAAACCACGCCTATTAAATATTTTTCATTATATTTATTATATACATCTGCTGTTGCAGGGTATATAATAAGGTGTTCATAAATTATAATTCTACGAACACGAGAGTCACAGAGAGACGATCATTATTATCATCAGTTTTATTTAAAACGTGTTTTTAATAAATAAAAAGTGTCAGCGAAAATAAAAATATTTTGTGAAAATGCCACCAAAAATTTTTTTTTTACATTACAAGTAAACTTTAAATAAAAGAAAAATATTTGTGATAATTGAGAAATTAAAAAGTGACCAGTGTCAAAAACTATAAAATGTGTGTGTGTCGTTAAGTTTAAAAAAAAATTTAAAGTAAAAAATTTACACAAACTCTATAGTTGTGCTTAGTATTAAACTTATAATTATATGCTAACATTTTTATTGTGCTACAAAAAAAAATTCCGTGATTGAATACAAACTATTATTCAATCACGTTAATAATGAGGGGCAAGACGTCCAAAAGCAAATCGGCTGGTTCGTCATCCCTCGATGACAGGCTAGTGAACTTTATGAATAAACAAATTAATAAACAGGTCAACAAATTGTTTAGCCAAATAAGTGCCAAATTAAATAATACGATTGCCGGACGTGGTGATATAACCAGTGCGAATAATAATAGTGCAGACAATACTAGTGAAGACTTAATTAAAAACAACAACAAGCGAACCAACGAAACCCAAGAAAATCCATCTGCAGTTAAACTTAAAATTAGACGGACTAGCAACAACCACGACTCAAAATTGGAAATTGATGATGACGTCACCAAGACAGTAAATAGTTTACTAAATAGTTCTAATTTTGACTACTCAGACTCGGAAAATGAGCAAGAAATGCTCGACAATACCACTAATTTCCCTAATTCAGTAGTTGGAGGGAAATTCCATAACCTCCCTACAGATGTCTCCTCAGATTGGAGGGATGATAAAAGCCGCCGAGTAGTAAGAAAAAGCAATAAACAGAATGCTGAGGAAACTCCAAATAAGGACCCCAAGGAAAAAATTGAGACCCAATTAAACCGAAAAAGCAAAGTACCGCCAATCATGGTACCTTGTTTAAAAACATATAACCTTGCCCAAGCGCTAAAAGAAGAGAATATTGCTTTCAAAATTAATATCACCAAAAGAGAAAACCAGGTCCTAAGATGTGAAGACATGCAAGGGCACAAACGCGTATTCAACATTTTAAAAGAAAAAAATATAGGAGCCCATACCTTTACAAGTAAGGACGAGAGAAAAGGAGCCATTCTGCTAAGAGGAGTGCATCACACTTACCCAGTGGAAGTTATAGAAGAGGATATTAATCGGCAGTGCGGCATCGACGTAAAGGTACGACTACACGAAACGCAGCGGGCCATAAAAGAAGGTTATAAACTAAATATGCATATAGTGACAACGGAATGCGCGGAGGACATATCATTGGTGACAAAAATAAATTACGTCTGCTCTCATAGGATAATGTGGGAAAAAATTCAAAAACGAGACATAGTACAGTGCCTACGATGTCAGCGATACGGTCACATCGCAAAAAATTGTGCGTACCGCTACCGTTGTGTTAAATGCAACGGCGATCACGAGCCATACAAATGCGAAGCACCAAAAAAGGACGCTCAAACCGAGGAAAATGAGAAATCGGAAGCTTTCTGCATAAATTGTGGTGAGCATGGGCACCCAGCTAATTACAAAGGCTGCAAAGTGCTCCAAAATCTTAAAAAACAAGTGAGATTGGCTAAGGAGAGAAAAGAGCAACTAGTGCAAGAGAAATGGACGCAGAGAAATTTTGCAATACAATCGGCTAATCGGATCGTGAAACCAGGATTATCATATGCAGCAGCGGCAGCGGCAACACCGGCAACTTTAAATCGAGGTCCAGCAATGGAACAAGTAAACAACAAAATAAATCGGGTGAGTCAATCTTCCTTCGACTTTATAAGTAACGAATGTGAAACTCTTTTCAATTTCAATCTTGTAGACCTAATAGACAAAGTAAATGCATTTGTTCCAAAATATAAAAACATTGTAGACAAATCAGACAAGAAATCGGCCCTCATTAATTTCACGTTTCAATTATGTTGCGGATAAAATTCTTAAAATTAATTACTCTGAACTGCAGATCTATTGCATTTAACTCAAATAGAGTAGAATTAGAAAATATTATAAAACAATATAATCCAGATCTCTTGTTAGCACAGGAAACTAGGCTAAACAGTAGGCATAGATTACTGATACAAGGCTATAATACAATAAGAACAGATAAGATTGATAACAAAACGGGAACAGCAATAATTATTAGAAACACAATACAAATAGCTAGGAAAGAAATTGACAACTTAAACAGAATAGAATATACAGCTCTGGAAATTACCAAAACAAACTTGGGGAAAATATTAATAATTTCAATTTATGTACCTAACGGCACTAACTTCTCTCAACTGAAAAATGATCTTGACACTTTAAACGAATTAGGCGATAAATATGATGCATGCATCATAGGCGGGGACTTCAACGCTAGATGCAAAGAATGGGACTCTGTAGACAACATAACAGGGTGCGCACTCAGATGTTGGCTTCAAAATTCCATGACTGAATTAATCCACATCGTTCCAAAACACCCCACATTCCCTAGTTCAGGGTCATTCTTAGACCATTTTCTAATTTCCAATAAAATAATAGTCAACACAAACACCAATAAAAATTTCACAATTAAGAACAGAATTAGTTTCTCTGATCATATGGCAATAGAAATAAATATTAGTTTACCTGAAATTACAACTTTTTTAACAATTAAACCTCCACATTTCATAGACTATAGTTCAGTGGACTGGAACCATTTCCAAGACATAGTCACAGAAAAATTAAATAAAATCAATATAGCAGAAGACAGGAATCTAACCAACACTGAAATAGATAGTTACATAGAAAGAGTATCACAGGATATAAATAAGGCATGTGATTTATGTACAAAAAAAAAATAGCCCCACATGGAGCAAATTTGCCAACCTTCCCCCAATACTTAACAATCTGTTCAATGAAAGGCGCAAACTTAGGAAAGCACTATCCAGGGAACGTAGAAAAACGCTCAATAGCAATAGCCAGAAGTATCAGAGAATTAGGTCCCAAATAAATTGCCTTACGATCCTTATCAACGAACAACTAGAAAACCACCTTCGCCTAGATTTCGAAAAAAAAATAGAAGGAATCAGACCAGGACACAACATGTTCAAAGAAATAAATAGAATTACGGGTAGGAAGCGTTTTGCTAGACCAGAAAAAATAAAAAAAACAGATCAAAAATTTACCTCCAACCCCGAAGAAATAGCATTAGAATTCGCCAACTTCTACCAAACGCTATACTCAGAAACGATACCAAATGGAGAACTGTCGATACGGAAAGCTGTAAACACTGTCAGAGATCAAATAGAAAAAGAAAAATTACAACCATTATCTTCATTCACCAGTGATAATCTAGCAAGCTCACCTGTAAACCTAAACGACTTCTTCACAAATATTCCAAATACCAAAGAAATCATTAGATCCATCAACACCAAAAAATCCTCAGGCCCAGACGGTATTAGTAACTTTATTATAAAAAAATTGCCACACCAGTTCATTAAAGCCTTAACAATAATAATCAATAACAGCATTAATAACTCTTACTTCCCCGTGAAGTGGAAGGAAGCAGTAGTAATACCAATTCCCAAACACTCGCGGGCAGAATCACCAGCCGACTACAGACCAATTAGCATGACCAACAATATAGGGAAGATACTCGAACAAATTATCTTATCAAACCTCAACGATCATATATATAGCGACCCTCCAACTATTCCTGATTGCCAGTTTGGGTTTAGACCTGGCCACTCAACAGTAGATGCCTTAAACCTTTTCAAAGATAAAATCACCGACTCGTTGAACGAACGAAAAGTCACAGCTGCCTGTCTCCTAGACATTCAAAAAGCATTCGACTCTGTATGGTTAGATGGTCTTATTTTCAAATTAAAACAGATTAATACAGCCCCCAATCAAATAAAAATAATAAATAGCTTCATAAAAAACAGAAAGTCAATGGTCCAAATCCAAGACACAAAATCCCCCAAATTTACAATAGGTAGAGGGATACCACAAGGCACTAGGCTAGGGCCAATATTATACAGCATTTTTACCCACGACCAACCGTTGAACCTAAGCACGGAGACAGAAACCTTGCTGTACGCAGACGATACCCTAGTATTTAGCAAATCCATGTGCCCGGAAATCGCCGCTAAGAGAGTAGAAAGACACGTAGACAAGCTAGTGAAGTACTATGATAATTGGGGGATTAAAATCAACGAACAAAAATCCAAACTAATAGTATTCAGGCCACCAAGCGGGAAATGTATAAAATCAGCAGTCTCAAAAATTGCAAACCTGAAAATAGTCGTCAATGGTCAGAGCATCAAAACTACAGACAAAATAAAATACCTAGGGATCAACCTGACAAATCGCCTAAAATTCAACCACCAGATAAACACCGCCATAGCTAAAGCAAGGACCGCCTATAACATGATTCATCCAATAATGAGACAGCTTAAACTGAACAAACATACAAAAGAAATAATGTACAAACAGCTAATCAGACCCATCCTATGTTATGGGTTTCCGGTATGGATCACAGCATCCCCTACACAATACCTAAAGCTAGGTATATTTGAAAGGAAAATAATAAGGGCGATTACAGGAAAATATACTCGACAAGATGGTTCCGAGGTCAAATACTACAGCAAGAAAGAACTATACTCGAACACAAAAATAATTGAAATCAATGACTACCTTAATGACACACTCAAAAAATTCATCGCAAGATTCAACAGCCACAACAATAAACTGATTATAAAGTCGAAGGAAGATAATGACCTACCAAAAGAACATTATTTAAAAACCAAAGATTTAGATAAAATATTACTTAACAACTTTGTTAAAAAAAAAACTGAAGAACACAGGGGATGACCTAACAGATGCTGGCCATAAACCTCATTTGTTACCTTATCCTCTTTGCCACTCAGTCTTAGTATATCATTTTTTTTTACTATTTCTTACAATTATTATTATTATTATCATTATTATTATTCTTTTATTATTATTGTTATCTTTATTATTACCATTTAACATAGGAAAACATATATTAACATATGTACAGTTAATATTAGCACTAAGCAAACGTAAAAGTATAATTTGTAATTGAATAAATATTTAAAAACAACAAGAAACTGAGGCATGCACAAATAAACGAAGAACAAATCCGAACTATGGGCTGTAAATACCTAGCATATAAAACCCTTTAGAATTAAGAAACGAAATATGTATATCTTAAATTGATTAATGTAAACAATTTTATGAATGAATAAAAAACTAACTAACTAACTTATAATTCTACTATTATTCTGTTGAATTTTGTTCTGTTTATTTGAATTTAAAAAAACTAAAAATAAAATATGTCTGGTCGCGGTAAAGGTGGTAAAGTTAAGGGAAAGGCAAAGTCACGTTCAAATCGTGCTGGATTACAATTTCCAGTTGGAAGAATTCATCGTTTATTACGTAAAGGAAATTATGCTGAACGTGTTGGTGCCGGTGCTCCTGTTTATTTAGCTGCCGTTATGGAATATTTAGCAGCTGAAGTATTAGAATTGGCGGGTAATGCAGCAAGAGATAATAAGAAAACAAGAATTATTCCACGTCATTTACAATTAGCAATCCGTAATGATGAAGAATTAAATAAATTATTATCTGGTGTTACAATTGCTCAAGGTGGTGTTTTACCAAATATTCAAGCTGTTTTATTACCAAAGAAAACTGAGAAGAAAGCTTAAATATCAAGATAATAATATTAATTTATTAAGAAAAAAATCCGTCCTTTTCAGGACGACCATAAATATATATTTAATTAAAAGAGTAAATTTATAATAATAACAAAATGTAATCAAAAAAAATTGTCAATATACAAAAAAAATTTGTACCATCAAAATCTGTAATAAAAAAAAATTACTAAAAATTTGTAGCGTCTGTGTCCATTCAAAAATTTTCCATTAAAACACATGGCGTCGTCATAAATATCAAAAATTTTCAATACAAGCGCGCGCATTTTTAGCGTCGGTAATCGGTATGTCATATCATAAAAATTTACTTTAGTAAAAAACGTAAAGTCGAAAAAAAAATGTCGTCACAAATAATTTTGATTTAATAAATAAAATTTTTATTTTAGCGTCTATTTTTATGTGTCCATCCATATCATAAAAATTTATTTTAGAAAAAAACGTAAAGTCCAAAAAAAAAAATGTCGTCACAAAGGCAAAATTTTGATTTAATAAATAAAAATTCTTATTTTTAAATTTTATATTTTGATGGTCCTGAAAAGGACCGTTTTGTTTTTTTTTTAATTAAAATATTAATTTAAGCACGTTCACC
Organism: Tipula vernalis; assembly: GCA_958295665.1. Lineage (NCBI taxonomy): Eukaryota > Metazoa > Arthropoda > Insecta > Diptera > Tipulidae > Tipula > Tipula vernalis. Next base: position 282,799,883 of record OY282558.1, read on the forward strand.
ACGAATACGTCTTGCCAATTGAATATCTTTTGGCATAATTGTAACACGTTTGGCATGAATAGCGCATAAATTAGTATCTTCAAATAAACCAACTAAATATGCTTCACTAGCTTCTGGTAGAGCCATTTTACACCAGGTTTTTTAACACTTTTTGCTGTTGCAACCGCTGCTTTCTTTTTATCTGTAGCTGGTTTCTTTGCCGCTGCTTTCTTAGCACCAGCAACTGCCGCCTTTTTAGCTACAGATTTTGGTTTCTTGTCACCACTTGCCTTTTTAGGAGCCGCTTTTTTGGCTGCCGCTGCCTTAGGTTTGTCACCACCAGATTTTTTAGGAGCTTTTGGTTTTAATGCAGCTGACATTTTAAATGAACCAGATGCTCCTTTACCTTTTGTTTGCACTAATTGACCACCAATAACAGCACCTTTTAAATATTTCTTAATGAATGGTGATAATTTATCCGCATCAATTTTATATGTTGCCGAAATATATTTTTTAATTGCTTGCAATGATGAACCACCACGTTCTTTTAATGCTTTTATCGCACTTTGCACCATTTCTGATGTTGGTGGATGATTTGGTTTAGTTTTTGGTTTTTTAGCACCACCCGCACCAGCAGCTGCCTTTGTTTTCTTAACTTTTGGTGATTTCGCGGCTGGTGTTGTTGCTGCAGGAGCGTCACTTGAGATTGTTGTTTCAATATCGGCCATTTTTTTAACACTTTAACTTTTTTTTTATTACACTTTAATAAAAACTTAAAACACACACACAATTTAATTTGTTAACTTTAACAAACACGTTTTTTTTTATAGAAAATTTGGCATTTTAATACGATTAAATAAAACGTTTTACATGCAGGAAGTAAATACTACCTATCCGTAGTATAATTTTGTTGACATTTATATTTTTTGAAATTGTTTTATATCATTTTTTAAATATTTATAATTATATTTCTAATATTTTATCACAATAATATGATTAAATATGTTACTAATTATGTAATGAATAAATAAAATTTACGTTTAAATATTTATATTGTACATTTTTTTGAATTTTTTTACAAAATTATATACAAATTTTTATACTTTTTCCAATAAAAATCGATATTTTAGTAATAAATCCATAAAAATATATATAAATGTTATGACAAATGAATAATTTAATTATAATACTAAGTTTTTACAATAAAATTTATTTAAAAATATAAATTTTTATTATATTTTTTTAAAAAATAATTTCATCATAAAAAATGTTCATACAAAATATCAAAAAATTATATTCATATAGTATATGCCGCCATTATTAAATAAGTCCATATATACTTATATGAATGTGTGTGTAAATTTAAAAAAAAAAATAAAAAATTTCATGTATGTGTATATGAATACAGATGTCCATACATATGAATATACAAAATAATTTTATTTTGTTTTATTAAAATAATTTGTATTATATTTCTATATAAATTATAAATAAATAATATAATTATAAAAATAAAAAATAATTCATTTTCCGTTATATGCTATTTGTTGTACTATTTGTATACATTTACATATTTAAATATTTTACTTTTATGTACATAGATGGCGAATCGTATACCCTAAACACCAAAGTAATAGGTGTGTTTTTTTTATTCATAGTTTTTAAGTTCGGGATAATCGGAATTTATCAAATTTGCTAATTAAAATCAAATATTCTCAATTATATTAATTATAATTATCACAAAATTAGTATAATTGAGAATATATATTTGATTTTAAATCGTACAAATGACGACAATGTAGAATAAAAAAAAACGCACAAAATATGTTATTGTATGTACGTTGTACATACACAATAACATATTTAGAATTTCGTAACAAAATGTCCAAAATATGTAATTACGTATATGGATATTTATTTATTTACGCATATAATGCACGCATATTTACGCATATTATGAAAAATTTCAAGTTATCCTTAAATTTTGTTTATACCCATTGTTGTCTTTTTTTTTTTTAATATTAACATATCGCTGGTGACAATGCAAATGAGTGAATTTTGTGTTTTTAATATTTTTCAATTGGGACAAACTCGAGCGAATTTTACTTAATAGATGAATTAAATAAATTAAATATTTGTTCACGTTTCAATTATATTTTATTTGTTCAATTTTCTTACCGATTAATCAATAAAAGGATTTTAAGAAATTTCGTAGAAATTTTTTTTGCATTGTCACCAGCGATATATATATATATATATATATATATATATATATATATATATATATATATAGGGTTAAATGTTTTTACATATTTTTCGTCTAAATTTTAAATGGCTTAATTACATATTTGTTTGTGATTTTTTTTTATTATTCAAAATTCATTTTGATGTATAAATTTGTTTAATTTTTCCAATAAATTCCTACAAAATATTTTACTACATTTTACTTTAAATTTACAAATTAATAAAGAAAAAATGTGTATTGTGTACGAATTGCGTTTATGAAAATTATAAAATATTATTACATTTTGTACCAGTTTTATGAAATATTTATCATTTAACGACTAATTTGTCATTATGTACAAATTATTTGTCAAATTTTGTCAAAAATGTGCTCAATTATTCGTATTTGGTACAAAATCCTTAATATTTTATCGGCTGAGAAGCACATACAAAATGAAAATAGCATCGATCTGGCTATGTAATTAATTTTCCATTTAATTTGTCATTTTGTATAAGTTCTTTGTCAAATTTCGTCAAAAAGATCTGCTTAATTATCCGTATTTGATACGAAATTATTAGTATTTTGGCAGAGTTATGACGAAATTTTTGCCTGTAATTTGTCATTTTGTATAAGTTATTTGTCAAATTTGTTCGTAAAATGTGCTCAATTATTCCTATTTGGTACAAAATTCTTAATATTTTGCCGGCTTATCATATACAAAACAAAACTGACATCTGACAATATTATATATATATATATATATATATATATATATATATATATATATATATATATATATATATATATATATATATATATATATATATAAAGGAGAGATAGATATAGATTATGAATATTTTCTTTTTATAATATTAAAATAAATTGTGGTCCTGAAAAGGACCGTTTTGTTTGTTATTATAATGCGCGGCGGCGATCATTCACAAATATATATATATATATATATATATATATATATATATATATATATATATACGTTTAATTTCTTATTTTGTACCAGTTTTATGAAATATTTACCATTTTCCCTTTAATTTGTCAAATTTCGTCGTAAAATGTGTTCAATTATCTGTTTTTGGTATGAAATTATATAATAATATTTTGCCGGCTGAGAAGCATATTCAAAATGAAAATGGCGTAGCTTAATGTAATAATATCCGTAAATAAAATGTTATAAAAAATGAAAATATGATTTTCGGTACACTAAATAATAAAATGTATTATGTATGTATATTTTTATAAATCACTTGTCAAAATTTACTGGTTACGTATTTTTAATAGATTGCAAAAAAACCTCAACTATTTTTATACGTGTTCATTGGGTTGATTTCTTATCTATCTATCTCTCTCTCGCTCTCTTTCTCTTTCTTTAAATGGATGCCATATTATTATATTATCAGATATAATACATAATAATATATTCCCGCTTTTTTTTATTAAATTGAATTTATATAGGTATATTACTATAATATATTTATTTGACATTGTAAATTATATTAATAAAAAATAATAAAATTCATTTTAAATATGAGAATATTGTAATTTTTTTTTTTTTTTTGGTTAGAAAATATTTTAAATTTTATTACCCACAGATGGCATTTGTTAAGCGGAAGATTTCTATGGTTTTATGTTTCTTGGATAAATTACAACGGTAAAAAGTAATTTTAAATATTTTATATATGGGTTTAAAAATATGTATCCATACATATACACATATTTCCATCCTTGAGAGTGTATGCAACTAAATACTATGTAAAATTTTGTTATCTCGTCAAAGTTAAATTTTAATTTTATACATACTAATGCAAATGCATATATTTTTGTTATTTTTTCTGTTTATTTAATATGTGTGTATACGTCACAATATATATTTTTTTGTTTGGGCGTCATTTGAAAATACATGGGATTAAATTTAAGCAAAGTAGAGAAGAGATACGATATAGATTATGAATATTTTCTTTTTATAATATTAAAATAAATTGTGGTCCTGAAAAGGACCGTTTTGATTGTTATTATAATGCGCGGCGGCGTTCATTTACAAATTATTATTACAATTCAATAATTTATTTTGAACTTGTATATTTGGTCACAGCTTTTGTGCCTTCACTTACAGCATGCTTAGCTAATTCACCAGGTAACAATAGACGGACGGCTGTTTGAATTTCCCGTGATGTAATTGTTGATCGTTTATTATAATGAGCTAAACGTGAAGCTTCTGATGCAATTCTTTCAAAAATATCATTAACAAATGAATTCATGATGCTCATGGCTTTTGATGAAATACCAGTATCGGGATGAACTTGTTTCAATACTTTATAAATGTAAATGGCGTAACTTTCCTTGCGGCGTTTACGCTTGGTTTTTTTGTCTCCCTTTGAAATATTTTTTTGAGCTTTTCCTGCTTTTTTCGCTGCTTTACCGCTTGTTTTTGGTGGCATTTTCACAAAATATTTTTATTTTCGCTGACACTTTTTATTTATTAAAAACACGTTTTAAATAAAACTGATGATAATAATGATATGGCTAAAAATGAGATAATGCATGCTCTTTTATTCTTGAATTTTGTTAAAATAAGTATTGTTGTTAAACCACGCCTATTAAATATTTTTGATTATATTTATTATATACATCTGCTGTTGCAGGGTATATAATAAGGTGTTCATAAATTATAATTCTACTATTATTCTGTTGAATTTTGTTCTGTTTATTTGAATTTAAAAAAACTAAAAATAAAATATGTCTGGTCGCGGTAAAGGTGGTAAAGTTAAGGGAAAGGCAAAGTCACGTTCAAATCGTGCTGGATTACAATTTCCAGTTGGAAGAATTCATCGTTTATTACGTAAAGGAAATTATGCTGAACGTGTTGGTGCCGGTGCTCCTGTTTATTTAGCTGCCGTTATGGAATATTTAGCAGCTGAAGTATTAGAATTGGCGGGTAATGCAGCAAGAGATAATAAGAAAACAAGAATTATTCCACGTCATTTACAATTAGCAATCCGTAATGATGAAGAATTAAATAAATTATTATCTGGTGTTACAATTGCTCAAGGTGGTGTTTTACCAAATATTCAAGCTGTTTTATTACCAAAGAAAACTGAGAAGAAAGCTTAAATATCAAGATAATAATATTAATTTATTAAGAAAAAAAAATCCGTCCTTTTCAGGACGACCATAAATATATATTTAATTAAAAGAGTAAATTTATAATAATAAAATGTCAATATACAAAAAAAATTTGTAGCATCAAAATCTGTAATAAAAAAAAATTGCTAACTATGTATACACAAAAATTTGTAGCGTCTGTGTCCATTCAAAAATTTTCCATTAAAACACATGGCGTCGTCATAAATATCAAAAATTTTCCATACACGCGCGCGCATTTTTAGCGTCGGTATGTCATATCATAAAAATTTACTTTAAACGTAAAGTCGAAAAAAAAATGTCGTCACAAATAATTTTGATTTAATAAATAAAATTTTTATTTTAGCGTCTATTTTTATGTGTCCATATCATAAAAATTTATTTTAGAAAAAAACGTAAAGTCCAAAAAAAAAAAAAATGTCGTCACAAAGGCAAAATTTTGATTTAATAAATAAAAATTCTTATTTTTAAATTTTATATTTTGATGGTCCTGAAAAGGACCGTTTTGTTTTTTTTTTAATTAAAATATTAATTTAAGCACGTTCACCACGAATACGTCTTGCCAATTGAATATCTTTTGGCATAATTGTAACACGTTTGGCATGAATAGCGCATAAATTAGTATCTTCAAATAAACCAACTAAATATGCTTCACTAGCTTCTTGTAGAGCCATTACAGCTGATGATTGAAAACGTAAATCAGTTTTAAAATCTTGAGCAATTTCACGAACAAGACGTTGGAATGGTAATTTACGGATTAAAAGCTCAGTTGATTTTTGATAACGACGAATTTCACGTAATGCTACAGTACCAGGACGATAACGATGTGGTTTTTTAACACCACCAGTAGCTGGTGCACTTTTACGTGCTGCTTTTGTAGCTAATTGTTTACGTGGTGCTTTACCACCAGTTGATTTACGAGCAGTTTGTTTAGTTCTCGCCATTTTTTTTTATTTTCTATACGAAATATGAATTACGAACACGACACTGACACTTGACACAACACAACACAATATATTAAATAAACTTATGTAGTCAATAAGATAGACAAATTTATAATGTGAAAAAAAAGCGAATTCCCCTGTTTATTATATAGGCAGAAATTACATATACATGTAAATAAATTAAATGTTAGAGTAATATAAAAAATATTATTGTTTACAGGAATATAATGAGTTAGAATAGGATAGCAATTGATATTATAATATATTAACAATTTAATATATATGTATATGTTAAATTGGTCGCCATCTTTTATTTTATATATTTTCAATTCCGACGATTATATAAACTCGTCCATTATTCGAAAAAATCATCACTCATCACTCACTCATCAGATCATCATCATCATCAGTCTACTTTAAACCAGCTAACAGTGAAGTTCAAATAAAAAAAAATAAATAAAAAGTGAAAAGTAAAAGTACAAAAAAGAAAAAGAATATTTATCAAAGTGTTTGTGTATATATTAAGTATATAAACACTCACGATTATTAATATTGCACCACAGTAGTGGCATATAATATTGATATAGTGTCAAATGTTATAAACCACGTATTATGGATAAAAATAAAAACAAAAAAACAGAATGTGCTAACAAAGTTAGATTCAAATATAAATATTTAATAGATAAGTCAAAATTAAATATGGAAAAAAAAATTAAAAATAAAGTAGTTGAAAGTAATCAACTAAAAAAGGACATAAGTGAATTAAATAAATATATTGAACAAATTAAAATGTATAATGATCAATTAATTAAAAATACTGATCAATTAATTAAAAAAACAGTGAATTAGAAAACAGAATTATAGAACTTGAATGTCGAAAAGAATGTGATAGTAATTCAATAATGGATCAAGATGTGAGCTCAGAAAATAATTCTGAAAACGAAAGTGAAGAATTTCCTGAACTAGTGGTGGAAAATAAAAAGAAAAGACGCAAAGTGAATAAAAATAATAATAATAAAAATATTAAGGAAAATAATAGTAATATTAATAATAATAATACTAATAAAGGTAATAATAATAATGAAAATAAAAAGAGCAATATTAATGATAATAATAATAATATTAACAAGAAAATAATTACACAAAGTGAAGAAATAAATAAGCAAAATAATATAGTTTCATCAAAGGAAACATTAAATACGAATAATATAACAGTTAATAAAAAAGACAAAATTCCACCAATAGTAGTATACAACCTAAACATAAAACAAATAATAGAACAGTTAAATAATCTAATTGGAAATAAAAACTACAATATAAAAAAAATAAATCGTAATATTACACATATATTAACAACTAGTGTTGAAGATTTCACCAAAGCAATGGAAGTGATAAAAAAAGGAAACGCAAATTATTATACATACACGCCGTCTACATTAAGGCAGCAGACAATTCTACTAAAAGGCATTAGTAGTAGTTTTAACGAGGAGGATGTTCGTGAAGCTCTTGATTATCATCAGGTAAGTCAGCACGTTGTTAAAGTGACAAAGTTTAATACAAGACAATCAATTAAGGACAATTATGACATGGGTACTTGGCTCCTTCAGTTGGCACCCTCGGTTGATATTTCAATTTTCTTGAACATTAAATATATGCTAAATCAAGTAGTTAAATTCGAAAAATTAATAAAGAAAGAAACCATTCAATGTAAGAATTGTCAAAGATATGGTCATGCAGCGTCTAATTGTGGAATGAGGTATAGATGCGTTAAATGTTCTGAAGAGCATGATCCTGGCCAGTGTCCTAAGATAAATTTAGAAATAGCCCCCTATTGTATTAATTGTAAACAAACTGGACATCCAGCAAATTTTAGGCAATGTCCTAAATACCAAGAGCTAATTGATAGGAAAAATACACAAAAAAATAAACAAATACAAGATAGTTTGGCAAAGAAACAGATGTTTAATAATTACTATATACCAGGTATATCTTACTCCAGAGCAATAGGTAATAATCAAAAAAGTGCAGTTAGTAATAAGCCACCAAATCTTGAAGGAAATAGAAATAATAAAACAACATGGGATCAAACATGTAAGGAAATGTTTGGTACAGGATTTACGGAAACCCTTAATCAATTTTATAAGTTTACCCCAGCGTTTAATTCAATTATAGATCCTATTCAAAAAAAAATAGCGCTATTCGAATTCTTTGCTAATATAACTAACGCATGAACCCTCAATACAATAAATTAGATATAATTCAGTTAAATGTCAATTCCTTGATAAGTCGAAAAAAGAGACATGAGTTGGATGTATTACTAAAGAAAAAGAAGCCTCATATTGTGCTACTAAATGAAACTAAACTTAAACCAAATCATAAAGTACAATTTAGTAATTATAATTTTCATAGAGATGATAGAGAAACAAATAAGGGCGGTGGAACTGGTATATTAGTTAAGCAAGGCATAGCATACACTGTGATACCGAATCCAAATTTTGATAGCATTGAAACTTCTATGATTACTATAGGAGAGGGTAGTAAACAGTTATTGATAGTAGCAGCTTATTTTAGCCCGGGTGAAAAACAGCCTAAACTAAACACAAAAGATATAAGTAGGTTAATGAACATAAAAATGCAATATGGTTCAAATATAATTATAGGAGGAGATTTAAATGCAAAGCATAGTATGTGGGGAAATACAGTAGGTAATATTAGTGGTATAGAACTATATAATTGGCTGCAATTAAATAGTATAACTGATAAAGTCAAGTTAATAGGAACGAACAATCCAACGTTTCATAAAAGTGGTATGGAATCATATTTAGACATCTTTTTGATATCGGATGACTTAAACATATGCTTTGATCACAAAAGCTATCCTAACCTCAAAACCATTGAATTTGAGTCAGATCATAGGGCAGTAGAGTTAAAATTATCATTAAACTTTAGAATCCCTAGAATTCCTCCAAGACAGATACTTAATTTTGGAGCAGCTGATTGGGAAAAATTCAATACACATCTAAATAAAAAAATCAATAAAATAATAATCCCATTAGATAAAAAACTAGAGAGGAACGAGATAGATGAGTTTATAATAAATCTACAAGAAGCATTAGAAACTACGGTTAATGAGAATATACCAGTTACTACACTAAATTACAGTACCCAAATTTTATTACCAGCTCATATTCTAAAATTTATTAAACAAAAAAATGCATATCGTAGACAGTGGTATAGAAATAGAAATTCAGCTAATGCAGGTTTTCTCAAGGCGCAAGTAAGGAACGCAAACAATATAATAAGGGAACTTATTCAAATTCATTATGAAGTGCAATGGAACGCAAAACTTGAAAGCATAAAAATGAATAATAATACGTTTAATGAAATCAATAAAATTACTAACCGTAAAGAATTTCATAATATACCGCCACTTATTGACCCTACAAAAAAAAACAAAATAGTAACTCCATCTGATAAAGCAAAATTATTAGGCAAGACGTTTGAAAGTGGGTATGGAAGTAGGATTATACAAGATAGTTTTACAAAATCAGTGGATGAGTGTGTGGAAGAGTTTATGGAAAAGAATAGTTTATCATTAGAAGATCTCTCGGAAATTAACCAAATAACATCTGATAAATATAGTAAAAATACTGACTTTGCAAATAGGTTTGCTGATATATTAGACATTAAGGCATATATAAAATCACGTAATAGTAAAAAGTCATCCGGATATGATAGAATACCTAACTATGCATTAAAAAAATTGTCAGATAAATTCATAGAAATACTAACACTGATTATCAATCATAGCTTTAACATAGGATATTTTCCAAATATGTGGAAAATGGCTATAATAACTCCAATTCATAAAAAGGGTAAACCGCCTGATCATGCCTCTAGTTATAGACAGATATCGCTTCTATCGAACATAAGCAAAATTTATGAAAAGTTTCTATTGGAAAAAATCCAGGATCACTGTGAAGCTAATGGACTTATTCCAGATAATCAGTTTGGGTTTCGTGCATCTCATTCCACAACACATGCTGCGGTTATATTTAAAAATGACATAACTCTGAAACTAAATCAGAAAATTCCTACTTTGGCATGTCTAATTGATGTGCAAAAGGCCTTTGACAGCACTTGGATTAATGGGGTTGTATATAAGTTAATACAAATGAAGTTTAGTCCAGGTATTGTGAGGGTAATACACAGCTATCTCATAAATAGAATGTTTCAAGTAAAAGTCGAAGATAAATTATCGGGAATTTTTAATGTTGAATCAGGGGTACCGCAGGGGTCACTGCTGGGGCCAATACTATACGTACTGTTTACTGCTGACCTACCATCATATAAACTTTGTCCTACACATATAAAAACTTTAACATATGCTGACGACATGATAATATACACATCGCAAAGAAATATCAGGAAGGCCGAGACGGATATTAATAATTACATTAAGACACTTGAAGATTATTACAAAAAATGGAAAATAAAAATTAATGGCGAAAAAAGTGAAGCAATATGTTTTACTGGAACTAAAATATTAACAAAACAACAGAGGAAGAACTATAAAAACATAAAAATAATAATAAATAATAACGTAATAAAAAATAAAAAAAGTGTTAAATATCTGGGTATAACACTAACAGAAAAATTAAAACCATATCTACACATTAAACTAGCAATCCAAAAAGCATTAATTGCATATAATTATATTAAATCAATATTATGCTTTAAAAGTAAAATTGAAAGAAGAATCAAAATAATATGTTATAAACAACTGATTAGACCGATCCTTCTCTATGGATTTCCTGCCTGGTCGGATTTATCATCAGCGCAGATGGAAAAACTTAGAATTTTTGAACGAAAGATAATACGAGTATGCACAAGTATAAAATATAAAAAGGATTCGTATGAGCTCATCAGCAATAAGGTATTATATAAGGAAACTAATATGGAAAGAATAGACAAGGTCTTAGTTAAAAATGCAATAAAATTCTTCAAGAGGGCTGAGACATCACTTAACCCATTAATAAAACACAGTGCAAATATTGAAGAAAACATAATAGAAGAAAATGCAAAATATGATCCTCCCTGCAAAATAAGCTACTTAAATAACAATAATCAACTATATAACAGTGATGGTCAACTAATACATTATCATCTACCATACAACAAAACATCAGTACAATTGGTGTACAACATCAATCAATAATAAAATGAAAATGTAAAAAAAAAATGTATCTAAATAAGTTAAATAAATATAATTAATTACCTCCCCACCCTACCTTGTATATATCCCCCTAACAATCCAAAAAAAACAATGTAAATATGACCATAGCCTGTTAGGTCATATTATTTATAAAATAATGAAATTATACTAACAATTTAAAAAAAAAATAATAATAATCATAAACATTGAACTAAAAACAAAATATTGCTTAGGTAAAGAAAATAAAACATTTTCTGTTAAGTAAATGTAAATAGAATAAGATTACTATTAAGAATAATATGTATTAAAAATGTAGAAATGGCAATCAATAAATAAATTATGAAATTATGAAAAAATCATCATTTCAAGTTTGGATTTTCGTGTGTAAACAGTAAAATTTAAATACATTAATTTTTTTTATTAAAAATGACTGGTCGAGGCAAAGGTGGTAAAGGATTAGGAAAAGGTGGAGCAAAACGTCATCGTAAAGTTTTACGTGATAATATCCAAGGTATTACAAAACCAGCAATTCGTCGTTTAGCCCGTCGAGGTGGTGTTAAAAGAATAAGCGGTTTAATTTATGAAGAAACACGTGGTGTTTTAAAAGTATTTTTGGAAAATGTTATTCGTGATGCAGTAACATATACAGAACATGCTAAACGTAAAACTGTTACCGCTATGGATGTTGTGTATGCATTAAAACGTCAAGGTCGTACATTGTACGGTTTTGGAGGTTAATTTTAATCGCTCCCGTAACACAAACGAACGAACGTCATATCAAAAACCGTCCTTTTCAGGACGAACAATAAATTCAATTTAAAAAAAGTATAAATTTATAAAATACATACATACCCATTATAATATATATTATGTGTTCTCATTTTCATTATTCATTGTGTTGATGATGACTTAAAATTTTTTTTTTTTACATACGATTTAGATTTTTGGTCTTGTTATTTTTTTTCGATAGTCAATATTTTTGAAATTAAGTTTGTGTGGCAATCCAAAGTTATAAAAATTAAAAAAAATTTTAATTCGATAACAATTTACATACATGTCGTGTTTATATTTTATATTTAGAGCTGAAAAAAATCGGTTTAGTCTTATTGCGTTTTGTCTAAAAATAAAAATTTATGATTTTTTATTTTAATGTACGCAGGTTTGATCGATAAAAAATTATTTTCTTTTTAAATTAATTAAATTGATGGTCCTGATAAGGACCGATTTTGTACTAAGTACGTGTAGTACCCACAACACGCGCGAATTTTTTTTTGCATTACCCATAATATTTATGTATTTATTTTTTAGCTGCTGCTTTTTTGGGTGCAGCTCTTTTAGGCTTTGGAGTTTTGGGTTTTTTTGCACTATCAGCTTTTGGTTTAGTTGGTTTTTGTTTTGGAGCTGATTTTACACCAGTTTTTTTAACACTTTTTGCTGTTGCAACCGCTGCTTTCTTTTTATCTGTAGCTGGTTTCTTTGCCGCTGCTTTCTTAGCACCAGCAACTGCCGCCTTTTTAGCTACAGATTTTGGTTTTTTGTCACCACTTGCCTTTTTAGGAGCCGCTTTTTTGGCTGCCGCTGCCTTAGGTTTGTCACCACCAGATTTTTTAGGAGCTTTTGGTTTTAATGCAGCTGACATTTTAAATGAACCAGATGCTCCTTTACCTTTTGTTTGCACTAATTGACCACCAATAACAGCACCTTTTAAATATTTCTTAATGAATGGTGATAATTTATCCGCATCAATTTTATATGTTGCCGAAATATATTTTTTAATTGCTTGCAATGATGAACCACCACGTTCTTTTAATGCTTTTATCGCACTTTGCACCATTTCTGATGTTGGTGGATGATTTGGTTTAGTTTTTGGTTTTTTAGCACCACCCGCACCAGCAGCTGCCTTTGTTTTCTTAACTTTTGGTGATTTCGCGGCTGGTGTTGTTGCTGCAGGAGCGTCACTTGAGATTGTTGTTTCAATATCGGCCATTTTTTTAACACTTTAACTTTTTTTTTATTACACACTTTAATAAAAACTTAAAACACACACACAATTTAATTTGTTAACTTTAACAAACACGTTTTTTTTTATAGAAAATTTGGCATTTTAATACGATTAAATAAAACGTTTTACATGCAGGAAGTAAATACTACCTATCCGTAGTATAATTTTGTTGACATTTATATTTTTTGAAATTGTTTTATATCATTTTTTAAATATTTATAATTATATTTCTAATATTTTATCACAATAATATGATTAAATATGTTACTAATTATGTAATGAATAAATAAAATTTACGTTTAAATATTTATATTGTACATTTTTTTGAATTTTTTTACAAAATTATATACAAATTTTTATACTTTTTCCAATAAAAATCGATATTTTAGTAATAAATCCATAAAAATATATATAAATGTTATGACAAATGAATAACTTAATTATAATACTAAGTTTTTACAATAAAATTTATTTAAAAATATAAATTTTTATTATATTTTTTTAAAAAATAATTTCATCATAAAAAATGTTCATACAAAATATCAAAAAATTATATTCATATAGTATATGCCGCCATTATTAAATAAGTATATATATACTTATATGAATGTGTGTGTAAATTTAAAAAAAAAAAAAAAAATTCATGTATGTGTATATGAATACAGATGTCCATACATATGAATATACAAAATAATTTTATTTTGTTTTATTAAAATAATTTGTATTATATTTCTATATAAATTATAAATAAATAATATAATTATAAATATAAAAAATAATTCATTTTCCGTTATATGCTATTTGTTGTACTATTTGTATACATTTACACATTTAAATATTTTACTTTTATGTACATAGATGGCGAATCGATATACCCTAAACACCAAAGTAATAGGTGTGTTTTTTTTATTCAATGTTTTTAAGTTCGTGATAATCGGAATTTATCAAATTTGCTAATTAAAATCAAATATTCTCAATTATATTAATTATAATTATCACAAAATTAGTATAATTGAGAATATATATTTGATTTTAAATCGTACAAATGACGTACAATGTAGAATAAAAAAAAAACGCACCAAATATGTTATTGTATATACGTTGTACATACAATAACATATTTAGAATTTCGTAACAAAATGTCCAAAATATGTAATTACGTATATGGATATTTATTTATTTACGCATATAATGCACGCATATTTACGCATATTATGAAAAATTTCAGGTTATCCTTAAATTTTGTTTATACCCATTGTTGACTTTTTTTTTTTTTTTTTAATATTAACATATCGCTGGTGACATGACAATGCAAATGAGTGAATTTTGTGTTTTTGATATTTTTCAATTGGGACAAACTCGAGCGAATTTTACTTAATAGATGAATTAAATAATTTAAATATTTGTTCACGTTTCAATTGTATTTTATTTGTTCAATTTTCTTACCGATTAATCAATAAAAGGATTTTAAGAAATTTCATAGACATTTTGTTTGCATTGTCACCAGCGATATATATATATATATATATATATATATATATATATATATATATATATATATATATATATATATATATATATATATATAGGGTTAAATGTTTTTACATATTTTTCGTCTAAATTTTAAATGGCTTAATTACATATTTGTTTGTGATTTTTTTTTATTATTCAAAAATAAATTTGTTTAATTTTTCCAATAAATTCCTACAAAATATTTTACTACATTTTACTTTAAATTTACAAATTAATAAAGAAAAAATGTGTATTGTGTACGAATTGCGTTTATGAAGATTATAAAATATTTACAGTTTTGCGTTTAATTTGTCATTTTGTACCAGTTTTATGAAATATTTACCATTTAACGACTAATTTGTCATTATGTACAAATTATTTGTCAAATTTTGTCAAAAATGTGCTCAATTATTCGTATTTGGTACAAAATCCTTAATATTTTATCGGCTGAGAAGCACATACAAAATGAAAATAGCATCGATCTGGCTATGTAATTAATTTTCCATTTAATTTGTCATTTTGTATAAGTTCTTTGTCAAATTTCGTCGGAAAGATCTGCTTAATTATCCGTATTTGATACGAAATTATTAATATTTTGACAGAGTTATGACGAAATTTTTGCCTGTAATTTGTCATTTTGTATAAGTTATTTGTCAAATTTGTTCGTAAAATGTGCTCAATTATTCCTATTTGGTACAAAATTCTTAATATTTTGCCGGCTTATCATATACAAAACAAAACTGACATCTGACAATATTATATATATATATATACATATATATATATATATATATATATATATATATATATATATATATATATATATATAAAGGAGAGATAGATATAGATTATGAATATTTTTTTTTTATAATATTAAAATAAATTGTGGTCCTGAAAAGGACCATTTTGATTGTTATTATAATGCGCGGCGGCGTTCATTCACAAATATATATATATATATATATATATATATATATATATATATATATATATATATATATACGTTTAATTTCTTATTTTGTACCAGTTTTATGAAATATTTACCATTTTCCCTTTAACTTGTCAAATTTCGTCGTAAAATGTGTTCAATTATCTGTATTTGGTATGAAATTATGTAATAATATTTTGCCGGCTGAGAAGCATATTCAAAAAGGAAATGGCGTAGCTTAATGTAATAATATCCGTAAATAAAATGTTATAAAAAATGAAAATATGATTTTCGGTACACTTAGGACGTGTTCGAAGTTTGTAATAATTATTCCAGCTGTAATAATTATGACACTATTTTGTATGCAACCAAATTATTACAGCTACTACGGGTTGTAATTTTGACACTTCTGTAATAATATTCATAAACAAAAGTGCACAATAACAATAATTAAGCCGTATTACGTTAATTTATTTCAAAAAAAAATTGTACAAATAAAACTTATTACAAAATTTGAAAGAGACAATTATTTCACTTCTGTCAAAATTATTACAAACTTCGAACACGTCCTAAATAATAAAATGTATTATGTATGTATATTTTTATAAATCACTTGTCAAAATTTACTGGTTACGTATTTTTAATAGATTGCAAAAAAACCTCAACTATTTTTATACGTGTTCATTGGGTTAATTTCTTCTCTATCTATCTCTCTCTCGCTCTCTTTCTCTTTCTTTAAATGGATGCCATATTATTATATTATCAGATATAATACATAATAATATATTCCCGCTTTTTTTTATTAAATTGAATTTATATAGGTATATTACAATATATTTATTTGACATTGTAGATTATATTAATAAAAAATAATAAAATTCATTTTAAATATGAGAATATTGTAATTTTTTTTTTTTTTTTTGGTTAGAAAATATTTTAAATTTTATTACCCACAGATGGCATTTGTTAAGCGCAAGATTTCTATGGTTTTATGTTTCTTGGATAAATTACAACGGTAAAAAGTAATTTTAAATATTTTATATATGTGTTTAAAAATATGTATTTATCCATACATATACACATATTTCCATCCTTGAGAGTGTATGCAACTAAATACTATGTAAAATTTTGTTATCTCGTCAAAGTTAAATTTTAATTTTATACATACTAATGCAAATGCATATATTTTTGTTATTTTTTCTGTTTATTTAATAAGTGTGTATACGTCACAATATATATAGTTTTTTGTTTGGGCGTCATTTGAAAATACATGGGATTAAATTTAAGCAAAGTAGAGAGAGGAGATACGATATAGATTATGAATATTTTCTTTTTATAATATTAAAATAAATTGTGGTCCTGAAAAGGACCGTTTTGATTGTTATTATAATGCGCGGCGGCGTTCATTTACAAATTATTATTACAATTCAATAATTTATTTTGAACTTGTATATTTGGTCACAGCTTTTGTGCCTTCACTTACAGCATGCTTAGCTAATTCACCAGGTAACAATAGACGGACGGCTGTTTGAATTTCCCGTGATGTAATTGTTGATCGTTTATTATAATGAGCTAAACGTGAAGCTTCTGATGCAATTCTTTCAAAAATATCATTAACAAATGAATTCATGATGCTCATGGCTTTTGATGAAATACCAGTATCGGGATGAACTTGTTTCAATACTTTATAAATGTAAATGGCGTAACTTTCCTTGCGGCGTTTACGCTTGGTTTTTTTGTCTCCCTTTGAAATATTTTTTTGAGCTTTTCCTGCTTTTTTCGCTGCTTTACCGCTTGTTTTTGGTGGCATTTTCACAAAATATTTTTATTTTCGCTGACACTTTTTATTTATTAAAAACACGTTTTAAATAAAACTGATGATAATAATGATATGGCTAAAAATGAGATAATGCATGCTCTTTTATTCTTGAATTTTGTTAAAATAAGTATTGTTGTTAAACCACGCCTATTAAATATTTTTCATTATATTTATTATATACATCTGCTGTTGCAGGGTATATAATAAGGTGCTCATAAATTATAATTCTACTATTATTCTGTTGAATTTTGTTATGTTTATTTGAATTTAAAAAAACTAAAAATAAAATATGTCTGGTCGCGGTAAAGGTGGTAAAGTTAAGGGAAAGGCAAAGTCACGTTCAAATCGTGCTGGATTACAATTTCCAGTTGGAAGAATTCATCGTTTATTACGTAAAGGAAATTATGCTGAACGTGTTGGTGCCGGTGCTCCTGTTTATTTAGCTGCCGTTATGGAATATTTAGCAGCTGAAGTATTAGAATTGGCGGGTAATGCAGCAAGAGATAATAAGAAAACAAGAATTATTCCACGTCATTTACAATTAGCAATCCGTAATGATGAAGAATTAAATAAATTATTATCTGGTGTTACAATTGCTCAAGGTGGTGTTTTACCAAATATTCAAGCTGTTTTATTACCAAAGAAAACTGAGAAGAAAGCTTAAATATCAAGATAATAATATTAATTTATTAAGAAAAAAAAATCCGTCCTTTTCAGGACGACCATAAATATATATTTAATTAAAAGAGTAAATTTATAATAATAAAATGTCAATATACAAAAAAAATTTGTAGCATCAAAATCTGTAATAAAAAAAAATTGCTAACTATGTATACACAAAAATTTGTAGCGTCTGTGTCCATTCAAAAATTTTCCATTAAAACACATGGCGTCGTCATAAATATCAAAAATTTTCCATACACGCGCGCGCATTTTTAGCGTCGGTATGTCATATCATAAAAATTTACTTTAAACGTAAAGTCGAAAAAAAAATGTCGTCACAAATAATTTTGATTTAATAAATAAAATTTTTATTTTAGCGTCTATTTTTATGTGTCCATATCATAAAAATTTATTTTAGAAAAAAACGTAAAGTCCAAAAAAAAAAAAAATGTCGTCACAAAGGCAAAATTTTGATTTAATAAATAAAAATTCTTATTTTTAAATTTTATATTTTGATGGTCCTGAAAAGGACCGTTTTGTTTTTTTTTTAATTAAAATATTAATTTAAGCACGTTCACCACGAATACGTCTTGCCAATTGAATATCTTTTGGCATAATTGTAACACGTTTGGCATGAATAGCGCATAAATTAGTATCTTCAAATAAACCAACTAAATATGCTTCACTAGCTTCTTGTAGAGCCATTACAGCTGATGATTGAAAACGTAAATCAGTTTTAAAATCTTGAGCAATTTCACGAACAAGACGTTGGAATGGTAATTTACGGATTAAAAGCTCAGTTGATTTTTGATAACGACGAATTTCACGTAATGCTACAGTACCAGGACGATAACGATGTGGTTTTTTAACACCACCAGTAGCTGGTGCACTTTTACGTGCTGCTTTTGTAGCTAATTGTTTACGTGGTGCTTTACCACCAGTTGATTTACGAGCAGTTTGTTTAGTTCTCGCCATTTTTTTTTATTTTCTATACGAAATATGAATTACGAACACGACACTGACACTTGACACAACACAACACAATATATTAAATAAACTTATGTAGTCAATAAGATAGACAAATTTATAATGTGAAAAAAAAGCGAATTCCCCTGTTTATTATATAGGCAGAAATTACATATACATGTAAATAAATTAAATGTTAGAGTAATATAAAAAATATTATTGTTTACAGGAATATAATGAGTTAGAATAGGATAGCAATTGATATTATAATATATTAACAATTTAATATATATGTATATGTTAAATTGGTCGCCATCTTTTATTTTATATATTTTCAATTCCGACGATTATATAAACTCGTCCATTATTCGAAAAAATCATCACTCATCACTCACTCATCAGATCATCATCATCATCAGTCTACTTTAAACCAGCTAACAGTGAAGTTCAAATAAAAAAAAATAAATAAAAAGTGAAAAGTAAAAGTACAAAAAAGAAAAAGAATATTTATCAAAGTGTTTGTGTATATATTAAGTATATAAACACTCACGATTATTAATATTGCACCACAGTAGTGGCATATAATATTGATATAGTGTCAAATGTTATAAACCACGTATTATGGATAAAAATAAAAACAAAAAAACAGAATGTGCTAACAAAGTTAGATTCAAATATAAATATTTAATAGATAAGTCAAAATTAAATATGGAAAAAAAAATTAAAAATAAAGTAGTTGAAAGTAATCAACTAAAAAAGGACATAAGTGAATTAAATAAATATATTGAACAAATTAAAATGTATAATGATCAATTAATTAAAAATACTGATCAATTAATTAAAAAAACAGTGAATTAGAAAACAGAATTATAGAACTTGAATGTCGAAAAGAATGTGATAGTAATTCAATAATGGATCAAGATGTGAGCTCAGAAAATAATTCTGAAAACGAAAGTGAAGAATTTCCTGAACTAGTGGTGGAAAATAAAAAGAAAAGACGCAAAGTGAATAAAAATAATAATAATAAAAATATTAAGGAAAATAATAGTAATATTAATAATAATAATACTAATAAAGGTAATAATAATAATGAAAATAAAAAGAGCAATATTAATGATAATAATAATAATATTAACAAGAAAATAATTACACAAAGTGAAGAAATAAATAAGCAAAATAATATAGTTTCATCAAAGGAAACATTAAATACGAATAATATAACAGTTAATAAAAAAGACAAAATTCCACCAATAGTAGTATACAACCTAAACATAAAACAAATAATAGAACAGTTAAATAATCTAATTGGAAATAAAAACTACAATATAAAAAAAATAAATCGTAATATTACACATATATTAACAACTAGTGTTGAAGATTTCACCAAAGCAATGGAAGTGATAAAAAAAGGAAACGCAAATTATTATACATACACGCCGTCTACATTAAGGCAGCAGACAATTCTACTAAAAGGCATTAGTAGTAGTTTTAACGAGGAGGATGTTCGTGAAGCTCTTGATTATCATCAGGTAAGTCAGCACGTTGTTAAAGTGACAAAGTTTAATACAAGACAATCAATTAAGGACAATTATGACATGGGTACTTGGCTCCTTCAGTTGGCACCCTCGGTTGATATTTCAATTTTCTTGAACATTAAATATATGCTAAATCAAGTAGTTAAATTCGAAAAATTAATAAAGAAAGAAACCATTCAATGTAAGAATTGTCAAAGATATGGTCATGCAGCGTCTAATTGTGGAATGAGGTATAGATGCGTTAAATGTTCTGAAGAGCATGATCCTGGCCAGTGTCCTAAGATAAATTTAGAAATAGCCCCCTATTGTATTAATTGTAAACAAACTGGACATCCAGCAAATTTTAGGCAATGTCCTAAATACCAAGAGCTAATTGATAGGAAAAATACACAAAAAAATAAACAAATACAAGATAGTTTGGCAAAGAAACAGATGTTTAATAATTACTATATACCAGGTATATCTTACTCCAGAGCAATAGGTAATAATCAAAAAAGTGCAGTTAGTAATAAGCCACCAAATCTTGAAGGAAATAGAAATAATAAAACAACATGGGATCAAACATGTAAGGAAATGTTTGGTACAGGATTTACGGAAACCCTTAATCAATTTTATAAGTTTACCCCAGCGTTTAATTCAATTATAGATCCTATTCAAAAAAAAATAGCGCTATTCGAATTCTTTGCTAATATAACTAACGCATGAACCCTCAATACAATAAATTAGATATAATTCAGTTAAATGTCAATTCCTTGATAAGTCGAAAAAAGAGACATGAGTTGGATGTATTACTAAAGAAAAAGAAGCCTCATATTGTGCTACTAAATGAAACTAAACTTAAACCAAATCATAAAGTACAATTTAGTAATTATAATTTTCATAGAGATGATAGAGAAACAAATAAGGGCGGTGGAACTGGTATATTAGTTAAGCAAGGCATAGCATACACTGTGATACCGAATCCAAATTTTGATAGCATTGAAACTTCTATGATTACTATAGGAGAGGGTAGTAAACAGTTATTGATAGTAGCAGCTTATTTTAGCCCGGGTGAAAAACAGCCTAAACTAAACACAAAAGATATAAGTAGGTTAATGAACATAAAAATGCAATATGGTTCAAATATAATTATAGGAGGAGATTTAAATGCAAAGCATAGTATGTGGGGAAATACAGTAGGTAATATTAGTGGTATAGAACTATATAATTGGCTGCAATTAAATAGTATAACTGATAAAGTCAAGTTAATAGGAACGAACAATCCAACGTTTCATAAAAGTGGTATGGAATCATATTTAGACATCTTTTTGATATCGGATGACTTAAACATATGCTTTGATCACAAAAGCTATCCTAACCTCAAAACCATTGAATTTGAGTCAGATCATAGGGCAGTAGAGTTAAAATTATCATTAAACTTTAGAATCCCTAGAATTCCTCCAAGACAGATACTTAATTTTGGAGCAGCTGATTGGGAAAAATTCAATACACATCTAAATAAAAAAATCAATAAAATAATAATCCCATTAGATAAAAAACTAGAGAGGAACGAGATAGATGAGTTTATAATAAATCTACAAGAAGCATTAGAAACTACGGTTAATGAGAATATACCAGTTACTACACTAAATTACAGTACCCAAATTTTATTACCAGCTCATATTCTAAAATTTATTAAACAAAAAAATGCATATCGTAGACAGTGGTATAGAAATAGAAATTCAGCTAATGCAGGTTTTCTCAAGGCGCAAGTAAGGAACGCAAACAATATAATAAGGGAAC
Source organism: Tipula vernalis (assembly GCA_958295665.1). Lineage (NCBI taxonomy): Eukaryota > Metazoa > Arthropoda > Insecta > Diptera > Tipulidae > Tipula > Tipula vernalis. The sequence goes on from OY282558.1 coordinate 282,822,608, forward strand.
TTATTCAAATTCATTATGAAGTGCAATGGAACGCAAAACTTGAAAGCATAAAAATGAATAATAATACGTTTAATGAAATCAATAAAATTACTAACCGTAAAGAATTTCATAATATACCGCCACTTATTGACCCTACAAAAAAAAACAAAATAGTAACTCCATCTGATAAAGCAAAATTATTAGGCAAGACGTTTGAAAGTGGGTATGGAAGTAGGATTATACAAGATAGTTTTACAAAATCAGTGGATGAGTGTGTGGAAGAGTTTATGGAAAAGAATAGTTTATCATTAGAAGATCTCTCGGAAATTAACCAAATAACATCTGATAAATATAGTAAAAATACTGACTTTGCAAATAGGTTTGCTGATATATTAGACATTAAGGCATATATAAAATCACGTAATAGTAAAAAGTCATCCGGATATGATAGAATACCTAACTATGCATTAAAAAAATTGTCAGATAAATTCATAGAAATACTAACACTGATTATCAATCATAGCTTTAACATAGGATATTTTCCAAATATGTGGAAAATGGCTATAATAACTCCAATTCATAAAAAGGGTAAACCGCCTGATCATGCCTCTAGTTATAGACAGATATCGCTTCTATCGAACATAAGCAAAATTTATGAAAAGTTTCTATTGGAAAAAATCCAGGATCACTGTGAAGCTAATGGACTTATTCCAGATAATCAGTTTGGGTTTCGTGCATCTCATTCCACAACACATGCTGCGGTTATATTTAAAAATGACATAACTCTGAAACTAAATCAGAAAATTCCTACTTTGGCATGTCTAATTGATGTGCAAAAGGCCTTTGACAGCACTTGGATTAATGGGGTTGTATATAAGTTAATACAAATGAAGTTTAGTCCAGGTATTGTGAGGGTAATACACAGCTATCTCATAAATAGAATGTTTCAAGTAAAAGTCGAAGATAAATTATCGGGAATTTTTAATGTTGAATCAGGGGTACCGCAGGGGTCACTGCTGGGGCCAATACTATACGTACTGTTTACTGCTGACCTACCATCATATAAACTTTGTCCTACACATATAAAAACTTTAACATATGCTGACGACATGATAATATACACATCGCAAAGAAATATCAGGAAGGCCGAGACGGATATTAATAATTACATTAAGACACTTGAAGATTATTACAAAAAATGGAAAATAAAAATTAATGGCGAAAAAAGTGAAGCAATATGTTTTACTGGAACTAAAATATTAACAAAACAACAGAGGAAGAACTATAAAAACATAAAAATAATAATAAATAATAACGTAATAAAAAATAAAAAAAGTGTTAAATATCTGGGTATAACACTAACAGAAAAATTAAAACCATATCTACACATTAAACTAGCAATCCAAAAAGCATTAATTGCATATAATTATATTAAATCAATATTATGCTTTAAAAGTAAAATTGAAAGAAGAATCAAAATAATATGTTATAAACAACTGATTAGACCGATCCTTCTCTATGGATTTCCTGCCTGGTCGGATTTATCATCAGCGCAGATGGAAAAACTTAGAATTTTTGAACGAAAGATAATACGAGTATGCACAAGTATAAAATATAAAAAGGATTCGTATGAGCTCATCAGCAATAAGGTATTATATAAGGAAACTAATATGGAAAGAATAGACAAGGTCTTAGTTAAAAATGCAATAAAATTCTTCAAGAGGGCTGAGACATCACTTAACCCATTAATAAAACACAGTGCAAATATTGAAGAAAACATAATAGAAGAAAATGCAAAATATGATCCTCCCTGCAAAATAAGCTACTTAAATAACAATAATCAACTATATAACAGTGATGGTCAACTAATACATTATCATCTACCATACAACAAAACATCAGTACAATTGGTGTACAACATCAATCAATAATAAAATGAAAATGTAAAAAAAAAATGTATCTAAATAAGTTAAATAAATATAATTAATTACCTCCCCACCCTACCTTGTATATATCCCCCTAACAATCCAAAAAAAACAATGTAAATATGACCATAGCCTGTTAGGTCATATTATTTATAAAATAATGAAATTATACTAACAATTTAAAAAAAAAATAATAATAATCATAAACATTGAACTAAAAACAAAATATTGCTTAGGTAAAGAAAATAAAACATTTTCTGTTAAGTAAATGTAAATAGAATAAGATTACTATTAAGAATAATATGTATTAAAAATGTAGAAATGGCAATCAATAAATAAATTATGAAATTATGAAAAAATCATCATTTCAAGTTTGGATTTTCGTGTGTAAACAGTAAAATTTAAATACATTAATTTTTTTTATTAAAAATGACTGGTCGAGGCAAAGGTGGTAAAGGATTAGGAAAAGGTGGAGCAAAACGTCATCGTAAAGTTTTACGTGATAATATCCAAGGTATTACAAAACCAGCAATTCGTCGTTAACCCGTCGAGGTGGTGTTAAAAGAATAAGCGGTTTAATTTATGAAGAAACACGTGGTGTTTTAAAAGTATTTTTGGAAAATGTTATTCGTGATGCAGTAACATATACAGAACATGCTAAACGTAAAACTGTTACCGCTATGGATGTTGTGTATGCATTAAAACGTCAAGGTCGTACATTGTACGGTTTTGGAGGTTAATTTTAATCGCTCCCGTAACACAAACGAACGAACGTCATATCAAAAACCGTCCTTTTCAGGACGAACAATAAATTCAATTTAAAAAAAGTATAAATTTATAAAATACATACATACCCATTATAATATATATTATGTGTTCTCATTTTCATTATTCATTGTGTTGATGATGACTTAAAATTTTTTTTTTTTACATACGATTTAGATTTTTGGTCTTGTTATTTTTTTTCGATAGTCAATATTTTTGAAATTAAGTTTGTGTGGCAATCCAAAGTTATAAAAATTAAAAAAAATTTTAATTCGATAACAATTTACATACATGTCGTGTTTATATTTTATATTTAGAGCTGAAAAAAATCGGTTTAGTCTTATTGCGTTTTGTCTAAAAATAAAAATTTATGATTTTTTATTTTAATGTACGCAGGTTTGATCGATAAAAAATTATTTTCTTTTTAAATTAATTAAATTGATGGTCCTGATAAGGACCGATTTTGTACTAAGTACGTGTAGTACCCACAACACGCGCGAATTTTTTTTTGCATTACCCATAATATTTATGTATTTATTTTTTAGCTGCTGCTTTTTTGGGTGCAGCTCTTTTAGGCTTTGGAGTTTTGGGTTTTTTTGCACTATCAGCTTTTGGTTTAGTTGGTTTTTGTTTTGGAGCTGATTTTACACCAGTTTTTTTAACACTTTTTGCTGTTGCAACCGCTGCTTTCTTTTTATCTGTAGCTGGTTTCTTTGCCGCTGCTTTCTTAGCACCAGCAACTGCCGCCTTTTTAGCTACAGATTTTGGTTTTTTGTCACCACTTGCCTTTTTAGGAGCCGCTTTTTTGGCTGCCGCTGCCTTAGGTTTGTCACCACCAGATTTTTTAGGAGCTTTTGGTTTTAATGCAGCTGACATTTTAAATGAACCAGATGCTCCTTTACCTTTTGTTTGCACTAATTGACCACCAATAACAGCACCTTTTAAATATTTCTTAATGAATGGTGATAATTTATCCGCATCAATTTTATATGTTGCCGAAATATATTTTTTAATTGCTTGCAATGATGAACCACCACGTTCTTTTAATGCTTTTATCGCACTTTGCACCATTTCTGATGTTGGTGGATGATTTGGTTTAGTTTTTGGTTTTTTAGCACCACCCGCACCAGCAGCTGCCTTTGTTTTCTTAACTTTTGGTGATTTCGCGGCTGGTGTTGTTGCTGCAGGAGCGTCACTTGAGATTGTTGTTTCAATATCGGCCATTTTTTTAACACTTTAACTTTTTTTTTATTACACACTTTAATAAAAACTTAAAACACACACACAATTTAATTTGTTAACTTTAACAAACACGTTTTTTTTTATAGAAAATTTGGCATTTTAATACGATTAAATAAAACGTTTTACATGCAGGAAGTAAATACTACCTATCCGTAGTATAATTTTGTTGACATTTATATTTTTTGAAATTGTTTTATATCATTTTTTAAATATTTATAATTATATTTCTAATATTTTATCACAATAATATGATTAAATATGTTACTAATTATGTAATGAATAAATAAAATTTACGTTTAAATATTTATATTGTACATTTTTTTGAATTTTTTTACAAAATTATATACAAATTTTTATACTTTTTCCAATAAAAATCGATATTTTAGTAATAAATCCATAAAAATATATATAAATGTTATGACAAATGAATAACTTAATTATAATACTAAGTTTTTACAATAAAATTTATTTAAAAATATAAATTTTTATTATATTTTTTTAAAAAATAATTTCATCATAAAAAATGTTCATACAAAATATCAAAAAATTATATTCATATAGTATATGCCGCCATTATTAAATAAGTATATATATACTTATATGAATGTGTGTGTAAATTTAAAAAAAAAAAAAAAAATTCATGTATGTGTATATGAATACAGATGTCCATACATATGAATATACAAAATAATTTTATTTTGTTTTATTAAAATAATTTGTATTATATTTCTATATAAATTATAAATAAATAATATAATTATAAATATAAAAAATAATTCATTTTCCGTTATATGCTATTTGTTGTACTATTTGTATACATTTACACATTTAAATATTTTACTTTTATGTACATAGATGGCGAATCGATATACCCTAAACACCAAAGTAATAGGTGTGTTTTTTTTATTCAATGTTTTTAAGTTCGTGATAATCGGAATTTATCAAATTTGCTAATTAAAATCAAATATTCTCAATTATATTAATTATAATTATCACAAAATTAGTATAATTGAGAATATATATTTGATTTTAAATCGTACAAATGACGTACAATGTAGAATAAAAAAAAAAACGCACCAAATATGTTATTGTATATACGTTGTACATACAATAACATATTTAGAATTTCGTAACAAAATGTCCAAAATATGTAATTACGTATATGGATATTTATTTATTTACGCATATAATGCACGCATATTTACGCATATTATGAAAAATTTCAGGTTATCCTTAAATTTTGTTTATACCCATTGTTGACTTTTTTTTTTTTTTTTTAATATTAACATATCGCTGGTGACATGACAATGCAAATGAGTGAATTTTGTGTTTTTGATATTTTTCAATTGGGACAAACTCGAGCGAATTTTACTTAATAGATGAATTAAATAATTTAAATATTTGTTCACGTTTCAATTGTATTTTATTTGTTCAATTTTCTTACCGATTAATCAATAAAAGGATTTTAAGAAATTTCATAGACATTTTGTTTGCATTGTCACCAGCGATATATATATATATATATATATATATATATATATATATATATATATATATATATATATATATATATATATATATATATATATAGGGTTAAATGTTTTTACATATTTTTCGTCTAAATTTTAAATGGCTTAATTACATATTTGTTTGTGATTTTTTTTTATTATTCAAAAATAAATTTGTTTAATTTTTCCAATAAATTCCTACAAAATATTTTACTACATTTTACTTTAAATTTACAAATTAATAAAGAAAAAATGTGTATTGTGTACGAATTGCGTTTATGAAGATTATAAAATATTTACAGTTTTGCGTTTAATTTGTCATTTTGTACCAGTTTTATGAAATATTTACCATTTAACGACTAATTTGTCATTATGTACAAATTATTTGTCAAATTTTGTCAAAAATGTGCTCAATTATTCGTATTTGGTACAAAATCCTTAATATTTTATCGGCTGAGAAGCACATACAAAATGAAAATAGCATCGATCTGGCTATGTAATTAATTTTCCATTTAATTTGTCATTTTGTATAAGTTCTTTGTCAAATTTCGTCGGAAAGATCTGCTTAATTATCCGTATTTGATACGAAATTATTAATATTTTGACAGAGTTATGACGAAATTTTTGCCTGTAATTTGTCATTTTGTATAAGTTATTTGTCAAATTTGTTCGTAAAATGTGCTCAATTATTCCTATTTGGTACAAAATTCTTAATATTTTGCCGGCTTATCATATACAAAACAAAACTGACATCTGACAATATTATATATATATATATACATATATATATATATATATATATATATATATATATATATATATATATATATATAAAGGAGAGATAGATATAGATTATGAATATTTTTTTTTTATAATATTAAAATAAATTGTGGTCCTGAAAAGGACCATTTTGATTGTTATTATAATGCGCGGCGGCGTTCATTCACAAATATATATATATATATATATATATATATATATATATATATATATATATATATATATATATACGTTTAATTTCTTATTTTGTACCAGTTTTATGAAATATTTACCATTTTCCCTTTAACTTGTCAAATTTCGTCGTAAAATGTGTTCAATTATCTGTATTTGGTATGAAATTATGTAATAATATTTTGCCGGCTGAGAAGCATATTCAAAAAGGAAATGGCGTAGCTTAATGTAATAATATCCGTAAATAAAATGTTATAAAAAATGAAAATATGATTTTCGGTACACTTAGGACGTGTTCGAAGTTTGTAATAATTATTCCAGCTGTAATAATTATGACACTATTTTGTATGCAACCAAATTATTACAGCTACTACGGGTTGTAATTTTGACACTTCTGTAATAATATTCATAAACAAAAGTGCACAATAACAATAATTAAGCCGTATTACGTTAATTTATTTCAAAAAAAAATTGTACAAATAAAACTTATTACAAAATTTGAAAGAGACAATTATTTCACTTCTGTCAAAATTATTACAAACTTCGAACACGTCCTAAATAATAAAATGTATTATGTATGTATATTTTTATAAATCACTTGTCAAAATTTACTGGTTACGTATTTTTAATAGATTGCAAAAAAACCTCAACTATTTTTATACGTGTTCATTGGGTTAATTTCTTCTCTATCTATCTCTCTCTCGCTCTCTTTCTCTTTCTTTAAATGGATGCCATATTATTATATTATCAGATATAATACATAATAATATATTCCCGCTTTTTTTTATTAAATTGAATTTATATAGGTATATTACAATATATTTATTTGACATTGTAGATTATATTAATAAAAAATAATAAAATTCATTTTAAATATGAGAATATTGTAATTTTTTTTTTTTTTTTTGGTTAGAAAATATTTTAAATTTTATTACCCACAGATGGCATTTGTTAAGCGCAAGATTTCTATGGTTTTATGTTTCTTGGATAAATTACAACGGTAAAAAGTAATTTTAAATATTTTATATATGTGTTTAAAAATATGTATTTATCCATACATATACACATATTTCCATCCTTGAGAGTGTATGCAACTAAATACTATGTAAAATTTTGTTATCTCGTCAAAGTTAAATTTTAATTTTATACATACTAATGCAAATGCATATATTTTTGTTATTTTTTCTGTTTATTTAATAAGTGTGTATACGTCACAATATATATAGTCAGTGCCAGTGTATTAAAGGCCGTTTTAGTAATATTGCTACCTATGTATGTGTTATAGGATCACAAACAAAAATATTTACATACAAAACGTAAAAAGTTCTATGGAAAAAAAATTTTTTTTTTGATACTTTTTCGTTTCGCATTTAATAACTTTTTTAATAAGGCCAAAAATGAATTTTCATTCCATTGACAATAAACTAGGGTATTGAATTATAATATTGGGCAAAAAAAAAAAAATTATTGTTGAATATTTTGCATATTTTCATTCAACGCCGTTTCACTGTTTTCTAAAATTTTTGCCTATAAAACTGCGAGAGAGACTAAAATCAAAACACAAAAAATTAACAAAACAAAATGTATGAAAACAAAATGATTTTGTTTATTTTCTTTAGTATTGCTTTGCAACTCATGATAATCGGTTGTTCCTGTACGATGTTATGTTCAAGGGTGGGGAAATTGTAGATCAGTATATACAGAGAAAATATAAAAAGCGAGATTTTTATTTTAGTTGTTAGTACTTTCCTGATTGTGCGATTACATTTACGACATGAGAAATGCGTAATTTGCTTTTGCTGATTGTGCGATTAAGAAATGCGTAATCCGTTTTTTGCTTTTTTTATAAACACATTTTTTTTATAAACCATCGATTATTAGAAATTAGGTTATTGAATTATAATATTTCATTTTTACTGTAATATTTTGCGCCTAAATAATTAAAAATGTACAAAACTCAAATTTGAAACAAAAAAAAAGTTTGTAAAAATTTATTTTCTAATTTACATACTATATCTAAAAAATGCATTACTATGAATTTTTACATTTTTAGAACATATAGTTTTATCAATTTATAATTTTTCAGTCGTAAAAAATGACACTAATAATTACTAATAATATTTTAATTACGTTATCTAATTGCTAGTAATCGATCGTATAAATAAAAGTTGTACATATGTATATAAGAAGAGTATTACGCATTTCTCATGTCGTAATCGCACAATAAGGAAAGTACTAAACAAACATCTCGTTTTTTTTATTTTCTCCGTACATACTGAATACAAATTTCCCCATCCTCGGACAAAACATCGTACAGAAACGACCTATCATTATGAGTTGCAAAGCAATACTAAAGAAAATAAACAAAATCATTTTATTTTCATACATTTTGTTTTGTTAATTTTTTTTGTTTTGATTTTAGTCGCTCTCGCAGTTTTATAGATAAAAATTTTAGAAAACAGTGAAACGGCGTTGAATGAAAATATGCAAAATATTCAACAATAATTTTTTTTTTTTTGCCCAATATTATAATTCAATACCCTAGTTTATTGTCAATGGAATGAAAATTCATTTTTGGCCTTATTTAAAAAGTTATTAAATGCGAAACGAAAAAGTATCAAAAAAAATTTTTTTTTTCCATAGAACTTTTTACGGTTTGTATGTAAATATTTTTGTTTGTGATCCTATAACACATACATAGGACACGCCATTTTTTTTGTGCTCACACGGCCTTTAATACATAGGCAATGATATAGTTTTTTGTTTGGGCGTCATTTGAAAATACATGGGATTAAATTTAAGCAAAGTAGAGAGAGGAGATACGATATAGATTATGAATATTTTCTTTTTATAATATTAAAATAAATTGTGGTCCTGAAAAGGACCGTTTTGATTGTTATTATAATGCGCGGCGGCGTTCATTTACAAATTATTATTACAATTCAATAATTTATTTTGAACTTGTATATTTGGTCACAGCTTTTGTGCCTTCACTTACAGCATGCTTAGCTAATTCACCAGGTAACAATAGACGGACGGCTGTTTGAATTTCCCGTGATGTAATTGTTGATCGTTTATTATAATGAGCTAAACGTGAAGCTTCTGATGCAATTCTTTCAAAAATATCATTAACAAATGAATTCATGATGCTCATGGCTTTTGATGAAATACCAGTATCGGGATGAACTTGTTTCAATACTTTATAAATGTAAATGGCGTAACTTTCCTTGCGGCGTTTACGCTTGGTTTTTTTGTCTCCCTTTGAAATATTTTTTTGAGCTTTTCCTGCTTTTTTCGCTGCTTTACCGCTTGTTTTTGGTGGCATTTTCACAAAATATTTTTATTTTCGCTGACACTTTTTATTTATTAAAAACACGTTTTAAATAAAACTGATGATAATAATGATATGGCTAAAAATGAGATAATGCATGCTCTTTTATTCTTGAATTTTGTTAAAATAAGTATTGTTGTTAAACCACGCCTATTAAATATTTTTCATTATATTTATTATATACATCTGCTGTTGCAGGGTATATAATAAGGTGTTCATAAATTATAATTCTACTGATCACATCATCACAGATCATCATCATCACATCACAGTCTACTTTAAACCAGCTAACAGTGAAGTTCAAATAAAAAAAAATAAATAAAAAGTGAAAAGTAAAAGTACAAAAAAGAAAAAGAATATTTATCAAAGTGTTTGTGTATATATTAAGTATATAAACAGTCACGATTATTAATATTGCACCACAGTAGTGGCATATAATATTGATATAGTGTCAAATGTTATAAACCACGTATTATGGATAAAAATAAAAACAAAAAAACAGAATGTGCTAACAAAGTTAGATTCAAATATAAATATTTAATAGATAAGTCAAAATTAAATATGGAAAAAAAAATTAAAAATAAAGTAGTTGAAAGTAATCAACTAAAAAAGGACATAAGTGAATTAAATAAATATATTGAACAAATTAAAATGTATAATGATCAATTAATTAAAAATACTGATCAATTAATTAAAAAAAACAGTGAATTAGAAAACAGAATTATAGAACTTGAATGTCGAAAAGAATGTGATAGTAATTCAATAATGGATCAAGATGTGAGCTCAGAAAATAATTCTGAAAACGAAAGTGAAGAATTTCCTGAACTAGTGGTGGAAAATAAAAAGAAAAGACGCAAAGTGAATAAAAATAATAATAATAAAAATATTAAGGAAAATAATAGTAATATTAATAATAATAATACTAATAAAGGTAATAATAATAATGAAAATAAAAAGAGCAATATTAATGATAATAATAATAATATTAACAAGAAAATAATTACACAAAGTGAAGAAATAAATAAGCAAAATAATATAGTTTCATCAAAGGAAACATTAAATACGAATAATATAACAGTTAATAAAAAAGACAAAATTCCACCAATAGTAGTATACAACCTAAACATAAAACAAATAATAGAACAGTTAAATAATCTAATTGGAAATAAAAACTACAATATAAAAAAAATAAATCGTAATATTACACATATATTAACAACTAGTGTTGAAGATTTCACCAAAGCAATGGAAGTGATAAAAAAAGGAAACGCAAATTATTATACATACACGCCGTCTACATTAAGGCAGCAGACAATTCTACTAAAAGGCATTAGTAGTAGTTTTAACGAGGAGGATGTTCGTGAAGCTCTTGATTATCATCAGGTAAGTCAGCACGTTGTTAAAGTGACAAAGTTTAATACAAGACAATCAATTAAGGACAATTATGACATGGGTACTTGGCTCCTTCAGTTGGCACCCTCGGTTGATATTTCAATTTTCTTGAACATTAAATATATGCTAAATCAAGTAGTTAAATTCGAAAAATTAATAAAGAAAGAAACCATTCAATGTAAGAATTGTCAAAGATATGGTCATGCAGCGTCTAATTGTGGAATGAGGTATAGATGCGTTAAATGTTCTGAAGAGCATGATCCTGGCCAGTGTCCTAAGATAAATTTAGAAATAGCCCCCTATTGTATTAATTGTAAACAAACTGGACATCCAGCAAATTTTAGGCAATGTCCTAAATACCAAGAGCTAATTGATAGGAAAAATACACAAAAAAATAAACAAATACAAGATAGTTTGGCAAAGAAACAGATGTTTAATAATTACTATATACCAGGTATATCTTACTCCAGAGCAATAGGTAATAATCAAAAAAGTGCAGTTAGTAATAAGCCACCAAATCTTGAAGGAAATAGAAATAATAAAACAACATGGGATCAAACATGTAAGGAAATGTTTGGTACAGGATTTACGGAAACCCTTAATCAATTTTATAAGTTTACCCCAGCGTTTAATTCAATTATAGATCCTATTCAAAAAAAAATAGCGCTATTCGAATTCTTTGCTAATATAACTAACGCATGAACCCTCAATACAATAAATTAGATATAATTCAGTTAAATGTCAATTCCTTGATAAGTCGAAAAAAGAGACATGAGTTGGATGTATTACTAAAGAAAAAGAAGCCTCATATTGTGCTACTAAATGAAACTAAACTTAAACCAAATCATAAAGTACAATTTAGTAATTATAATTTTCATAGAGATGATAGAGAAACAAATAAGGGCGGTGGAACTGGTATATTAGTTAAGCAAGGCATAGCATACACTGTGATACCGAATCCAAATTTTGATAGCATTGAAACTTCTATGATTACTATAGGAGAGGGTAGTAAACAGTTATTGATAGTAGCAGCTTATTTTAGCCCGGGTGAAAAACAGCCTAAACTAAACACAAAAGATATCAGTAGGTTAATGAACATAAAAATGCAATATGGTTCAAATATAATTATAGGAGGAGATTTAAATGCAAAGCATAGTATGTGGGGAAATACAGTAGGTAATATTAGTGGTATAGAACTATATAATTGGCTGCAATTAAATAGTATAACTGATAAAGTCAAGTTAATAGGAACGAACAATCCAACGTTTCATAAAAGTGGTATGGAATCATATTTAGACATCTTTTTGATATCGGATGACTTAAACATATGCTTTGATCACAAAAGCTATCCTAACCTCAAAACCATTGAATTTGAGTCAGATCATAGGGCAGTAGAGTTAAAATTATCATTAAACTTTAGAATCCCTAGAATTCCTCCAAGACAGATACTTAATTTTGGAGCAGCTGATTGGGAAAAATTCAATACACATCTAAATAAAAAAATCAATAAAATAATAATCCCATTAGATAAAAAACTAGAGAGGAACGAGATAGATGAGTTTATAATAAATCTACAAGAAGCATTAGAAACTACGGTTAATGAGAATATACCAGTTACTACACTAAATTACAGTACCCAAATTTTATTACCAGCTCATATTCTAAAATTTATTAAACAAAAAAATGCATATCGTAGACAGTGGTATAGAAATAGAAATTCAGCTAATGCAGGTTTTCTCAAGGCGCAAGTAAGGAACGCAAACAATATAATAAGGGAACTTATTCAAATTCATTATGAAGTGCAATGGAACGCAAAACTTGAAAGCATAAAAATGAATAATAATACGTTTAATGAAATCAATAAAATTACTAACCGTAAAGAATTTCATAATATACCGCCACTTATTGACCCTACAAAAAAAAACAAAATAGTAACTCCATCTGATAAAGCAAAATTATTAGGCAAGACGTTTGAAAGTGGGTATGGAAGTAGGATTATACAAGATAGTTTTACAAAATCAGTGGATGAGTGTGTGGAAGAGTTTATAGAAAAGAATAGTTTATCATTAGAAGATCTCTCGGAAATTAACCAAATAACATCTGATAAATATAGTAAAAATACTGACTTTGCAAATAGGTTTGCTGATATATTAGACATTAAGGCATATATAAAATCACGTAATAGTAAAAAGTCATCCGGATATGATAGAATACCTAACTATGCATTAAAAAAATTGTCAGATAAATTCATAGAAATACTAACACTGATTATCAATCATAGCTTTAACATAGGATATTTTCCAAATATGTGGAAAATGGCTATAATAACTCCAATTCATAAAAAGGGTAAACCGCCTGATCATGCCTCTAGTTATAGACAGATATCGCTTCTATCGAACATAAGCAAAATTTATGAAAAGTTTCTATTGGAAAAAATCCAGGATCACTGTGAAGCTAATGGACTTATTCCAGATAATCAGTTTGGGTTTCGTGCATCTCATTCCACAACACATGCTGCGGTTATATTTAAAAATGACATAACTCTGAAACTAAATCAGAAAATTCCTACTTTGGCATGTCTAATTGATGTGCAAAAGGCCTTTGACAGCACTTGGATTAATGGGGTTGTATATAAGTTAATACAAATGAAGTTTAGTCCAGGTATTGTGAGGGTAATACACAGCTATCTCATAAATAGAATGTTTCAAGTAAAAGTCGAAGATAAATTATCGGGAATTTTTAATGTTGAATCAGGGGTACCGCAGGGGTCACTGCTGGGGCCAATACTATACGTACTGTTTACTGCTGACCTACCATCATATAAACTTTGTCCTACACATATAAAAACTTTAACATATGCTGACGACATGATAATATACACATCGCAAAGAAATATCAGGAAGGCCGAGACGGATATTAATAATTACATTAAGACACTTGAAGATTATTACAAAAAATGGAAAATAAAAATTAATGGCGAAAATTGAAGCAATATGTTTTACTGGAACTAAAATATTAACAAAACAACAGAGGAAGAACTATAAAAACATAAAAATAATAATAAATAATAACGTAATAAAAAATAAAAAAAGTGTTAAATATCTGGGTATAACACTAACAGAAAAATTAAAACCATATCTACACATTAAACTAGCAATCCAAAAAGCATTAATTGCATATAATTATATTAAATCAATATTATGCTTTAAAAGTAAAATTGAAAGAAGAATCAAAATAATATGTTATAAACAACTGATTAGACCGATCCTTCTCTATGGATTTCCTGCCTGGTCGGATTTATCATCAGCGCAGATGGAAAAACTTAGAATTTTTGAACGAAAGATAATACGAGTATGCACAAGTATAAAATATAAAAAGGATTCGTATGAGCTCATCAGCAATAAGGTATTATATAAGGAAACTAATATGGAAAGAATAGACAAGGTCTTAGTTAAAAATGCAATAAAATTCTTCAAGAGGGCTGAGACATCACTTAACCCATTAGTAAAACACAGTGCAAATATTGAAGAAAACATAATAGAAGAAAATGCAAAATATGATCCTCCCTGCAAAATAAGCTACTTAAATAACAATAATCAACTATATAACAGTGATGGTCAACTAATACATTATCATCTACCATACAACAAAACATCAGTACAATTGGTGTACAACATCAATCAATAATAAAATGAAAATGTAAAAAAAAAATGTATCTAAATAAGTTAAATAAATATAATTAATTACCTCCCCACCCTCCCTTGTATATATCCCCCTAACAATCCAAAAAAAACAATGTAAATATGACCATAGCCTGTTAGGTCATATTATTTATAAAATAATGAAATTATACTAACAATTTAAAAAAAAAAATAATAATAATCATAAACATTGAACTAAAAACAAAACATTGCTTAGGTAAAGAAAATAAAACATTTTCTGTTAAGTAAATGTAAATAGAATAAGATTACTATTAAGAATAATATGTATTAAAAATGTAGAAATGGCAATCAATAAATAAATTATTATAAATTATAATTCTACTATTATTCTGTTCTGAATTTTGTTCTGTTTATTTGAATATAAAAAAGCTAAAAATAAAATATGTCTGGTCGCGGTAAAGGTGGTAAAGTTAAGGGAAAGGCAAAGTCACGTTCAAATCGTGCTGGATTACAATTTCCAGTTGGAAGAATTCATCGTTTATTACGTAAAGGAAATTATGCTGAACGTGTTGGTGCCGGTGCTCCTGTTTATTTAGCTGCCGTTATGGAATATTTAGCAGCTGAAGTATTAGAATTGGAGGGTAATGCAGCAAGAGATAATAAGAAAACAAGAATTATTCCACGTCATTTACAATTAGCAATCCGTAATGATGAAGAATTAAATAAATTATTATCTGGTGTTACAATTGCTCAAGGTGGTGTTTTACCAAATATTCAAGCTGTTTTATTACCAAAGAAAACTGAGAAGAAAGCTTAAATATCAAGATAATAATATTAATTTATTAAGAAAAAAATCCGTCCTTTTCAGGACGACCATAAATATATATTTAATTAAAAGAGTAAATTTATAATAATAAAATGTAATCAAAAAAAATTGTCAATATACAAAAAAAATTTGTAGCATCAAAATCTGTAATAAAAAAAAATTACTAAAAATTTGTAGCGTCTGTGTCCATTCAAAAATGTTCCATTAAAACACATGGCGTCGTCGTCATAAATATCAAAAATTTTCCATACACGCGCGCGCATTTTTAGCGTCGGTATCATAAAATATAAAAAGTGCATATCATAAAAATTTACTTTAGTAAAAAACGTAAAGTCGAAAAAAAAATGTCGTCACAAATAATTTTGATTTAATAAATAAAATTTTTATTTTAGCGTCTATTTTTATGTGTCCATCCATATCATAAAAATTTATTTTAGAAAAAAACGTAAAGTCCAAAAAAAAAAAAAATGTCGTCACAAAGGCAAAATTTTGATTTAATAAATAAAAATTCTTATTTTTAAATTTTATATTTTGATGGTCCTGAAAAGGACCGTTTTGTTTTTTTTTTAATTAAAATATTAATTTAAGCACGTTCACCACGAATACGTCTTGCCAATTGAATATCTTTTGGCATAATTGTAACACGTTTGGCATGAATAGCGCATAAATTAGTATCTTCAAATAAACCAACTAAATATGCTTCACTAGCTTCTTGTAGAGCCATTACAGCTGATGATTGAAAACGTAAATCAGTTTTAAAATCTTGAGCAATTTCACGAACAAGACGTTGGAATGGTAATTTACGGATTAAAAGCTCAGTTGATTTTTGATAACGACGAATTTCACGTAATGCTACAGTACCAGGACGATAACGATGTGGTTTTTTAACACCACCAGTAGCTGGTGCACTTTTACGTGCTGCTTTTGTAGCTAATTGTTTACGTGGTGCTTTACCACCAGTTGATTTACGAGCAGTTTGTTTAGTTCTCGCCATTTTTTTTTTTATTTTCTGTACAAATACGAACACGACACTGACACTTGACACAACACAATATATTAAATAAACTTATGTAGTCAATAAGATAGACAAATTTATAATGTGAAAAAAAGCGAATTCCCCTGTTTATTATATAGGCAGAAATTACATATACATGTAAATAAATTAAATGTTAGAGTAATATAAAAAATATTATTGTTTACAGGAATATAATGAGTTAGAATAGGATAGCAATTGATATTATAATATATTAACAATTTAATATATATGTATATGTTAAATTGGTCGCCATCTTTTATTTTATATATTTTCAATTCCGACGATTATATAAACTCGTCCATTATTCGAAAAAATCATCATTTCAAGTTTGGATTTTCGTGTGTAAACAGTAAAATTTAAATACATTAATTTTTTTTATTAAAAATGACTGGTCGAGGCAAAGGTGGTAAAGGATTAGGAAAAGGTGGAGCAAAACGTCATCGTAAAGTTTTACGTGATAATATCCAAGGTATTACAAAACCAGCAATTCGTCGTTTAGCCCGTCGAGGTGGTGTTAAAAGAATAAGCGGTTTAATTTATGAAGAAACACGTGGTGTTTTAAAAGTATTTTTGGAAAATGTTATTCGTGATGCAGTAACATATACAGAACATGCTAAACGTAAAACTGTTACCGCTATGGATGTTGTGTATGCATTAAAACGTCAAGGTCGTACATTGTACGGTTTTGGAGGTTAATTTTAATCGCTCCCGTAACACAAACGAACGAACGTCATATCAAAAACCGTCCTTTTCAGGACGAACAATAAATTCAATTTAAAAAAAGTATAAATTTATAAAATACATACATACCCATTATAATATATATTATGTGTTCTCATTTTCTTTATTCATTGAGTTGATGATGACTTAAAATTTTTTTTTTTACATACGATTTAGATTTTTGGTCGGTCTTGTTATTTTTTTCGATAGTCAATATTTTTGAAATTGAGTACATATACAGTTTGTGTGGCAATCCAAAGTTATAAAAATTTAAAAAAAATTTTAATTCGATACATGTCGTGTGTATTATTTAGAGCTGAAAAAAATCGGTTTAGTCGCGTTTTGTCTAAAAATAACAATTTATGATTTTTTATTTTAATGTACGCAGATCGATAAAAAATTATTTTCTTTTTAAATTAATTAAATTGATGGTCCTGATAAGGACCGATTTTGTACTAAGTACGTGTAGTACCCACAACACGCGCGAATTTTTTTTTGCATTACCCATAATATTTATGTATTTATTTTTTAGCTGCTGCTTTTTTGGGTGCAGCTCTTTTAGGCTTTGGAGTTTTGGGTTTTTTTGCACTATCAGCTTTTGGTTTAGTTGGTTTTTGTTTTGGAGCTGATTTTACACCAGTTTTTTTAACACTTTTTGCTGTTGCAACCGCTGCTTTCTTTTTATCTGTAGCTGGTTTCTTTGCCGCTGCTTTCTTAGCACCAGCAACTGTCGCCTTTTTAGCTACAGATTTTGGTTTTTTGTCACCACTTGCCTTTTTAGGAGCCGCTTTTTTGGCTGCCGCTGCCTTAGGTTTGTCACCACCAGATTTTTTAGGAGCTTTTGGTTTTAATGCAGCTGACATTTTAAATGAACCAGATGCTCCTTTACCTTTTGTTTGCACTAATTGACCACCAATAACAGCACCTTTTAAATATTTCTTAATGAATGGTGATAATTTATCCGCATCAATTTTATATGTTGCCGAAATATATTTTTTAATTGCTTGCAATGATGAACCACCACGTTCTTTTAATGCTTTTATCGCACTTTGCACCATTTCTGATGTTGGTGGATGATTTGGTTTAGTTTTTGGTTTTTTAGCACCACCCGCACCAGCAGCTGCCTTTGTTTTCTTAACTTTTGGTGATTTCGCGGCTGGTGTTGTTGCTGCAGGAGCGTCACTTGAGATTGTTGTTTCAATATCGGCCATTTTTTTAACACTTTAACTTTTTTTTTATTACACACTTTAATAAAAACTTAAAACACACACACAATTTAATTTGTTAACTTTAACAAACACGTTTTTTTTTATAGAAAATTTGGCATTTTAATACGATTAAATAAAACGTTTTACATGCAGGAAGTAAATACTACCTATCCGTAGTATAATTTTGTTGACATTTATATTTTTTGAAATTGTTTTATATCATTTTTTAAATATTTATAATTATATTTCTAATATTTTATCACAATAATATGATTAAATATGTTACTAATTATGTAATGAATAAATAAAATTTACGTTTAAATATTTATATTGTACATTTTTTTGAATTTTTTTACAAAATTATATACAAATTTTTATACTTTTTCCAATAAAAATCGATATTTTAGTAATAAATCCATAAAAATATATATAAATGTTATGACAAATGAATAACTTAATTATAATACTAAGTTTTTACAATAAAATTTATTTAAAAATATAAATTTTTATTATATTTTTTTAAAAAATAATTTCATCATAAAAAATGTTCATACAAAATATCAAAAAATTATATTCATATAGTATATGCCGCCATTATTAAATAAGTATATATATACTTATATGAATGTGTGTGTAAATTTAAAAAAAAAAAATAAAATTTCATGTATGTGTATATGAATACAGATGTCCATACATATGAATATACAAAATAATTTTATTTTGTTTTATTAAAATAATTTGTATTATATTTCTATATAAATTATAAATAAATAATATAATTATAAATATAAAAAATAATTCATTTTCCGTTATATGCTATTTGTTGTACTATTTGTATACATTTACATATTTAAATATTTTACTTTTATGTACATAGATGGCGAATCGATATACCCTAAACACCAAAGTAATAGGTGTGTTTTTTTTATTCAATGTTTTTAAGTTCGTGATAATCGGAATTTATCAAATTTGCTAATTAAAATCAAATATTCTCAATTATATTAATTATAATTATCACAAAATTAGTATAATTGAGAATATATATTTGATTTTAAATCGTACAAATGACGTACAATGTAGAATAAAAAAAAAACGCACCAAATATGTTATTGTATATACGTTGTACATACAATAACATATTTAGAATTTCGTAACAAAATGTCCAAAATATGTAATTACGTATATGGATATTTATTTATTTACGCATATAATGCACGCATATTTACGCATATTATGAAAAATTTCAGGTTATCCTTAAATTTTGTTTATACCCATTGTTGGCTTTTTTTTTTTTTTTTTTAATATTAACATATCGCTGGTGACAATGCAAATGAGTGAATTTTGTGTTTTTGATATTTTTCAATTGGGACAAACTCGAGCGAATTTTACTTAATAGATGAATTAAATAATTTAAATATTTGTTCACGTTTCAATTGTATTTTATTTGTTCAATTTTCTTACCGATTAATCAATAAAAGGATTTTAAGAAATTTCATAGACATTTTGTTTGCATTGTCACCAGCGATATATATATATATATGTATATATATATATATATATATATATATATATATATATATAGGGTTAAATGTTTTTACATATTTTTCGTCTAAATTTTAAATGGCTTAATTACATATTTGTTTGTGATTTTTTTTTTTATTATTCAAAAATAAATTTGTTTAATTTTTCCAATAAATTCCTACAAAATATTTTACTACATTTTACTTTAAATTTACAAATTAATAAAGAAAAAATGTGTATTGTGTACGAATTGCGTTTATGAAGATTATAAAATATTTACAGTTTTGCGTTTAATTTGTCATTTTGTACCAGTTTTATGAAATATTTACCATTTAACGACTAATTTGTCATTATGTACAAATTATTTGTCAAATTTTGTCAAAAATGTGCTCAATTATTCGTATTTGGTACAAAATCCTTAATATTTTATCGGCTGAGAAGCACATACAAAATGAAAATAGCATCGATCTGGCTATGTAATTAATTTTCCATTTAATTTGTCATTTTGTATAAGTTCTTTGTCAAATTTCGTCGGAAAGATCTGCTTAATTATCCGTATTTGATACGAAATTATTAATATTTTGACAGAGTTATGACGAAATTTTTGCCTGTAATTTGTCATTTTGTATAAGTTATTTGTCAAATTTGTTCGTAAAATGTGCTCAATTATTCCTATTTGGTACAAAATTCTTAATATTTTGCCGGCTTATCATATACAAAACAAAACTGACATCTGACAATATTATATATATATATATATACATATATATATATATATATATATATATATATATATATATATATATATATATATATATATATATATATATATATATATATATATATATATATATATATATATATATATAAAGGAGAGATAGATATAGATTATGAATATTTTTTTTTTATAATATTAAAATAAATTGTGGTCCTGAAAAGGACCATTTTGATTGTTATTATAATGCGCGGCGGCGTTCATTCACAAATATATATATATATATATATATATATATATATATATATATATATATATATATATACGTTTAATTTCTTGTTTTGTACCAGTTTTATGAAATATTTACCATTTTCCCTTTAACTTGTCAAATTTCGTCGTAAAATGTGTTCAATTATCTGTATTTGGTATGAAATTATGTAATAATATTTTGCCGGCTGAGAAGCATATTCAAAAAGGAAATGGCGTAGCTTAATGTAATAATATCCGTAAATAAAATGTTATAAAAAATGAAAATATGATTTTCGGTACACTTAGGACGTGTTCGAAGTTTGTAATAATTATTCCAGCTGTAATAATTATGACACTATTTTGTATGCAACCAAATTATTACAGCTACTACGGGTTGTAATTTTGACACTTCTGTAATAATATTCATAAACAAAAGTGCACAATAACAATAATTAAGCCGTATTACGTTAATTTATTTCAAAAAAAAATTGTACAAATAAAACTTATTACAAAATTTGAAAGAGACAATTATTTCACTTCTGTCAAAATTATTACAAACTTCGAACACGTCCTAAATAATAAAATGTATTATGTATGTATATTTTTATAAATCACTTGTCAAAATTTACTGGTTACGTATTTTTAATAGATTGCAAAAAAACCTCAACTATTTTTATACGTGTTCATTGGGTTAATTTCTTCTCTATCTATCTCTCTCTCTCGCTCTCTTTCTCTTTCTTTAAATGGATGCCATATTATTATATTATCAGATATAATACATAATAATATATTCCCGCTTTTTTTTATTAAATTGAATTTATATAGGTATATTACAATATATTTATTTGACATTGTAGATTATATTAATAAAAAATAATAAAATTCATTTTAAATATGAGAATATTGTAATTTTTTTTTTTTTTTTTGGTTAGAAAATATTTTAAATTTTATTACCCACAGATGGCATTTGTTAAGCGCAAGATTTCTATGGTTTTATGTTTCTTGGATAAATTACAACGGTAAAAAGTAATTTTAAATATTTTATATATGTGTTTAAAAATATGTATTTATCCATACATATACACATATTTCCATCCTTGAGAGTGTATGCAACTAAATACTATGTAAAATTTTGTTATCTCGTCAAAGTTAAATTTTAATTTTATACATACTAATGCAAATGCATATATTTTTGTTATTTTTTCTGTTTATTTAATAAGTGTGTATACGTCACAATATATATAGTTTTTTGTTTGGGCGTCATTTGAAAATACATGGGATTAAATTTAAGCAAAGTAGAGAGAGAGAGAGAGATACGATATAGATTATGAATATTTTCTTTTTATAATATTAAAATAAATTGTGGTCCTGAAAAGGACCGTTTTGATTGTTATTATAATGCGCGGCGGCGTTCATTTACAAATTATTATTACAATTCAATAATTTATTTTGAACTTGTATATTTGGTCACAGCTTTTGTGCCTTCACTTACAGCATGCTTAGCTAATTCACCAGGTAACAATAGACGGACGGCTGTTTGAATTTCCCGTGATGTAATTGTTGATCGTTTATTATAATGAGCTAAACGTGAAGCTTCTGATGCAATTCTTTCAAAAATATCATTAACAAATGAATTCATGATGCTCATGGCTTTTGATGAAATACCAGTATCGGGATGAACTTGTTTCAATACTTTATAAATGTAAATGGCGTAACTTTCCTTGCGGCGTTTACGCTTGGTTTTTTTGTCTCCCTTTGAAATATTTTTTTGAGCTTTTCCTGCTTTTTTCGCTGCTTTACCGCTTGTTTTTGGTGGCATTTTCACAAAATATTTTTATTTTCGCTGACACTTTTTATTTATTAAAAACACGTTTTAAATAAAACTGATGATAATAATGATACGGCTAAAAATGAGATAATGCATGCTCTTTTATTCTTGAATTTTGTTAAAATAAGTATTGTTGTTAAACCACGCCTATTAAATATTTTTCATTATATTTATTATATACATCTGCTGTTGCAGGGTATATAATAAGGTGTTCATAAATTATAATTCTACTATTATTCTGTTGAATTTTGTTCTGTTTATTTGAATTTAAAAAAACTAAAAATAAAATATGTCTGGTCGCGGTAAAGGTGGTAAAGTTAAGGGAAAGGCAAAGTCACGTTCAAATCGTGCTGGATTACAATTTCCAGTTGGAAGAATTCATCGTTTATTACGTAAAGGAAATTATGCTGAACGTGTTGGTGCCGGTGCTCCTGTTTATTTAGCTGCCGTTATGGAATATTTAGCAGCTGAAGTATTAGAATTGGCGGGTAATGCAGCAAGAGATAATAAGAAAACAAGAATTATTCCACGTCATTTACAATTAGCAATCCGTAATGATGAAGAATTAAATAAATTATTATCTGGTGTTACAATTGCTCAAGGTGGTGTTTTACCAAATATTCAAGCTGTTTTATTACCAAAGAAAACTGAGAAGAAAGCTTAAATATCAAGATAATAATATTAATTTATTAAGAAAAAAAAATCCGTCCTTTTCAGGACGACCATAAATATATATTTAATTAAAAGAGTAAATTTATAATAATAAAATGTCAATATACAAAAAAAATTTGTAGCATCAAAATCTGTAATAAAAAAAAATTGCTAACTATGTATACACAAAAATTTGTAGCGTCTGTGTCCATTCAAAAATTTTCCATTAAAACACATGGCGTCGTCATAAATATCAAAAATTTTCCATACACGCGCGCGCATTTTTAGCGTCGGTATGTCATATCATAAAAATTTACTTTAAACGTAAAGTCGAAAAAAAAATGTCGTCACAAATAATTTTGATTTAATAAATAAAATTTTTATTTTAGCGTCTATTTTTATGTGTCCATATCATAAAAATTTATTTTAGAAAAAAACGTAAAGTCCAAAAAAAAAAAAAATGTCGTCACAAAGGCAAAATTTTGATTTAATAAATAAAAATTCTTATTTTTAAATGGCTGGCAATAAAGCGGCACACAAATAATTAATATTTGAGATACAAAAAATTAATAAAGTGGCACAAATTTATGAGCAACAAAAAAAAAATTT
This sequence comes from Tipula vernalis, assembly GCA_958295665.1. Lineage (NCBI taxonomy): Eukaryota > Metazoa > Arthropoda > Insecta > Diptera > Tipulidae > Tipula > Tipula vernalis. The sequence continues at coordinate 282,846,726 of OY282558.1, forward strand.
CTTGGCATCATAAAATTAATTTTTTGGAACAAAATATAATAATTTGGCAACATTTATTATTTTTTGGCATTATTTGAAGGGAACACAAAAAATTATTTTTGGGCATCGAATTAAAGGTTTTGAGAGTCAACCATCAGAAACAAAAATAATAAATAGGTATCAAATAAAATATTTGGTGATTACAAATGTCTATACAAAAAATGTTCTTTAAGGAACCAAATAAAATAAAGTGGGGACAAAAATTATCATCAAAATTAATTTATTGCCAACAAATTAATATAGCGCAAATTTATGGGCATACAATTTTTTTTTGTAAAGAAAATTTTATGAGGTTTTCGGAAAAATTAAGTAATACGACCCCGTTTTGGTTATATAAAATTGGTTATATTACATTTTTGAATCTCTTTCTTTAATTTGTTACTGAAATGAAACTTTTCTAAATGTGCTACGAAATTTTAGGTTTACTTTATTTGTTAGCCTGAAGTAAAGTACTTTTCATACCAGGCGCCTCGGCTTTCAGCTTCAAAAAAAAGAATTCTTAATTTCGTTGTTGACTTATGTAAATTAGTTTTATTTGATTGACAACGTTTAATTTTAAAAAAATAAATTCAATTTATTGAAAAATAATTTATTTTTAAGTAATAATTTTAAACAAGTCAAAATATATTACAATGAAGTTATCTATAAAGCCAAGGCAATGCGTTCCACACTCGACTCGACTGCAACATTTCAAAGTAGTACAAAGCGAAGTGCTTTGTCAACATATCCTACAAATCACATTTTTGGCCAAATTGTTTTATATTTACCGAAAAATCTAGCTCAAATGTACGTTACAAATTCAGAATATCTCAGTTCTTGCTATAATTCATGTGTAAAATAGACCTAAATAAAATATTTGTTAGCAACCGAATGTTCAAGGCCAACGCCACCGGTATGAAAGGATATCAGCTTCGCATTTATGGTACCTAAAAATTTTGAGGCGAGGCGTCTGGTATGAAAAGTACTTAATTCCTACCGTGTATTTTCATTTCGGAATGAATAGTTTCAAACAAACTTTTTTTGGTATAGAATTATTCTAGAAATAATTTTGAATATTTTTTTTGTTTTTTTGTTTAATTTTTAATCTCCACTGATAAAAGTAAAAGAAAATTTTTTTCGGTTTTTATTTTGAGTATAATTTGCATTTTTATTTTTGTACCAATAACTGTTCAAGTGACCAAAGTAAGGCGGCATTTGATTCTTGAGTTTAGTTGTTTATTACCCTTTGAACAAAGCGGCTCGTTTACAATATAAAATTATGTTTGTTCTTTGTTGTTTATTGGAGATTTTCATCAACAAAGGGTGAAACATAAGCGTGAAAGTAAGCGCATGCCAAAGACTTCAGGTTTCTCGACACGTATTCTATACTTAGGCTGTTTCCCAAACTGATACTTATTTCGTACTTATTGACTTATTTGCGGCCATCTTAAATAAGTAAGTAAAACCGTTCCAATTGATTTGAGTTAATTATTTTGACAGCGACGCCAAAACAACAGAAATTAACAAAATATTTGTTTGGTGTTAAAACAATTATTTATTTAAAAATATGTATTCAGACATTAGTTTAATAAAAAATACTTTACATCGCGTATTATATTGTTTCCTTTTTATTATTTTTAAATAATTACAATAGTTTTTATTTTTATTAAAGTGTTATTCACAACTTTAAAATAAACAGAAATAAAAGGTTTGACAATGTTGACATATTCAATATAGATTTTCTTGCTAGAAAAGGACAGAAAATAAGTTACCTCGCCAGCTTACTTATGTGAATAAGTTAGGTTCCACAAATAAGTATCAGTTCGGGAAACAGCCTTAGGCCCTTTTCCAATTACCTACTTGTTTGATGGAACCTAACTTTTCAATGTAATTTCTTATGTATTAAGTTAGGTTCCACCAAATAAGTAAATAATTGGAAAAGAGCCTTAGGCTGTTTTTGAAACCGATACTTATTTTATCCTTATTTACTTATTCGACGTCATCTTAAATAAGTAAGTAAAATCATTCGAATTGATTTCACTTACTTATTTTGACAGCAATAACAAAAAGTTATTTGTTTTCCATTGAATTTTGATGACCTCTAAATAATTCATTATCTGAAAGAATTCATTTTTTGCTTCAATGTTCGTCAAAAGCAAATTTTAATTTTTCGGTATCACCCTACCTTAGAAAAATATTCATAGGGAAAATGACAAGCAATTTAGATTTTTTTGTAAGAAAGGGATAGAAAATAAGTCACCTCGATGGGATACTTATTTGAATTAGTTAGATTCCCCAAATAAGTATTCGTTCGAAAACAGCCTAACTTATTACATAGGAAATTACATTGAAAAAGTTAGGTTCATAAGCATCACCACGTGTTGTTGGACGCTTATATTTCGTGTAAATTTTCTAGATATTTATATACTTCATAAAAAATAAACGTATTTAAATAAAAATTACTAGAATTGTTTTTATTTATTTATCAACCACCAAAAATGTATGTAAAAATTCAAATTGACAGGTCTCTAAATATTTTCCAATATATTTGGAGAGTGTTTTTAAGAGATATTTTAGGAGTACTACCAACAGAATACCAATTAAGAGATTCTCTTTAAAAAAACCTCTTATCAAAATGTCTCTTAGCTGTGATACTCTTAACGGTCTTAACGTCAGAATCGCACGGTAATTAAAAGTTTTATAAAAAATTGAATTAAAAATTATTTAATAGTTAAAAATTAAATGCGTTGTTGTCAAAATAAAAAATAAGTGTGTGAAATAAATTCGAATGATTTTAGCTACTTATTAGGGTTGGCGACAAATAAGTCAATAAGTATGATTAAGTATTGAGAACTGTTAAAGTACGTGTAAGTGACATCTAGAATTGAAAATAATCAAGTGATTGGGCATTTTCAGATATGTATTCGCGATTTGCGTGGAGAACCTACTGCAAATTCCACAAATAATACTGCTAAATAATTATTAATTGAACAGAACCAAACTTTATATACAAATTGAAAAATAATTTTCGTCCGTTTGCCTCCATCAACCTTTAATTTCCTGCCGCCAAATCTACATACAGTTCTCTATAACTTTCGGAAAGAGCCTAAAAGCCATTAGAATAAAAAATACAGAAAATTAAATTTTGTGTTTTTATTGTCGGCAAAACTTTTTGTTTGATGCTGAAATATATTTTTTTGTATAACCTTAATAATTTAACCACATATTATATTTGCTGCTTATTTCTAATTTTTGATGCTACTCTTTGTCGCTAAACTATTTTTTTTGACGCTGAAAATTATTTGTTTGTATTTTCATTGATTTGTTCCAAAATATTATATTTGTTGCCAATTTATTAATTTTGATGCCAATGTTTGTCGTCACAGTATTTAATTATGAGCTTCAAAAATATTTGTTTGTTTTTCCATATGTTGTTCCAAAATATTATTTGTGATGCCAATTTATTTTTTTTGATGCTAATGTTTGTCGCCAAAATTTTTTTCTTGTATGCCCGTTTAAATTGTCCCTTTTTAAATTTTATATTTTGATGGTCCTGAAAAGGACCGTTTTGTTATTTTAATTAAAATATTAATTTAAGCACGTTCACCACGAATACGTCTTGCCAATTGAATATCTTTTGGCATAATTGTAACACGTTTGGCATGAATAGCGCATAAATTAGTATCTTCAAATAAACCAACTAAATATGCTTCACTAGCTTCTTGTAGAGCCATTACAGCTGATGATTGAAAACGTAAATCAGTTTTAAAATCTTGAGCAATTTCACGAACAAGACGTTGGAATGGTATTAAAAGCTCAGTTGATTTTTGATAACGACGAATTTCACGTAATGCTACAGTACCAGGACGATAACGATGTGGTTTTTTAACACCACCAGTAGCTGGTGCACTTTTACGTGCTGCTTTTGTAGCTAATTGTTTACGTGGTGCTTTACCACCAGTTGATTTACGAGCAGTTTGTTTAGTTCTCGCCATTTTTTTTTTTTATTTTCTGTACAAATACGAACACGACACTGACACTTGACACAACACAACACAATATATTAAATAAACTTATGTAGTCAATAAGATAGACAAATTTATAATGTGAAAAAAAAGCATTTTTTTTTTTTTTTTTTTAGCATTTTAATTTCATTTATTCCAATTATATATTTTATTGTATTACATAATTTTCTTGTTTTACATTTGATACTTAACAGAAAAGTTATAGTTTTTCTTTACCTAAGTATATGACTGATTTGATATATAGTGACATAATAATACAAATACATTATATATCTGAGAAAATAGTGTTATTTCTAGTTATGGAGAAGGAATAACAGACTGATTGTGGTTGGCTTATAGGGTAAGGGGGATTATTTACAAGGGTTGAGGGGAGGAGTGTGTAAATATTTTAATTAATTTTATTTTACATGTAGTTCATATTTTTGTGAAAAAAAAGCGAATTCCCCTGTTTATTATATAGGCAGAAATTACATATACATGTAAATAAATTAAATGTTAGAGTAATATAAAAAATATTATTGTTTACAGGAATATAATGAGTTAGAATAGGATAGCAATTGATATTATAATATATTAACAATTTAATATATATGTATATGTTAAATTGGTCGCCATCTTTTATTTTATATATTTTCAATTCCGACGATTATATAAACTCGTCCATTATTCGAAAAAATCATCATTTCAAGTTTGGATTTTCGTGTGTAAACAGTAAAATTTAAATACATTAATTTTTTTTATTAAAAATGACTGGTCGAGGCAAAGGTGGTAAAGGATTAGGAAAAGGTGGAGCAAAACGTCATCGTAAAGTTTTACGTGATAATATCCAAGGTATTACAAAACCAGCAATTCGTCGTTTAGCCCGTCGAGGTGGTGTTAAAAGAATAAGCGGTTTAATTTATGAAGAAACACGTGGTGTTTTAAAAGTATTTTTGGAAAATGTTATTCGTGATGCAGTAACATATACAGAACATGCTAAACGTAAAACTGTTACCGCTATGGATGTTGTGTATGCATTAAAACGTCAAGGTCGTACATTGTACGGTTTTGGAGGTTAATTTTAATCGCTCCCGTAACACAAACGAACGAACGTCATATCAAAAACCGTCCTTTTCAGGACGAACAATAAATTCAATTTAAAAAAAGTATAAATTTATAAAATACATACATACCCATTATAATATATATTATGTGTTCTCATTTTCATTATTCATTGTGTTGATGATGACTTAAAATTTTTTTTTTTTACATACGATTTAGATTTTTGGTCTTGTTATTTTTTTTCGATAGTCAATATTTTTGAAATTAAGTTTGTGTGGCAATCCAAAGTTATAAAAATTAAAAGAAATTTTAATTCGATAACAATTTACATACATGTCGTGTTTATATTTTATATTTAGAGCTGAAAAAAATCGGTTTAGTCTTATTGCGTTTTGTCTAAAAATAAAAATTTATGATTTTTTATTTTAATGTACGCAGGTTTGATCGATAAAAAATTATTTTCTTTTTAAATTAATTAAATTGATGGTCCTGATAAGGACCGATTTTGTACTAAGTACGTGTAGTACCCACAACACGCGCGAATTTTTTTTTGCATTACCCATAATATTTATGTATTTATTTTTTAGCTGCTGCTTTTTTGGGTGCAGCTCTTTTAGGCTTTGGAGTTTTGGGTTTTTTTGCACTATCAGCTTTTGGTTTAGTTGGTTTTTGTTTTGGAGCTGATTTTACACCAGTTTTTTTAACACTTTTTGCTTTTAAAAAAAATTTTAATTCGATATAACAACAACATACATGTCGTGTTTATTATTTAGAGCTGAAAAAAATCGGTTTAGTCTTATTGCGTTTTGTCTAAAAATAAAAATTTATGATTTTTTATTTTAATGTACGCAGGTTTGATCGATAAAAAATTATTTTCTTTTTAAATTAATTAAATTGATGGTCCTGATAAGGACCGATTTTGTACTAAGTACGTGTAGTACCCACAACACGCGCGAATTTTTTTTTGCATTACCCATAATATTTATGTATTTATTTTTTAGCTGCTGCTTTTTTGGGTGCAGCTCTTTTAGGCTTTGGAGTTTTGGGTTTTTTTGCACTATCAGCTTTTGGTTTAGTTGGTTTTTGTTTTGGAGCTGATTTTACACCAGTTTTTTTAACACTTTTTGCTGTTGCAACCGCTGCTTTCTTTTTATCTGTAGCTGGTTTCTTTGCCGCTGCTTTCTTAGCACCAGCAACTGCCGCCTTTTTAGCTACAGATTTTGGTTTTTTGTCACCACTTGCCTTTTTAGGAGCCGCTTTTTTGGCTGCCGCTGCCTTAGGTTTGTCACCACCAGATTTTTTAGGAGCTTTTGGTTTTAATGCAGCTGACATTTTAAATGAACCAGATGCTCCTTTACCTTTTGTTTGCACTAATTGACCACCAATAACAGCACCTTTTAAATATTTCTTAATGAATGGTGATAATTTATCCGCATCAATTTTATATGTTGCCGAAATATATTTTTTAATTGCTTGCAATGATGAACCACCACGTTCTTTTAATGCTTTTATCGCACTTTGCACCATTTCTGATGTTGGTGGATGATTTGGTTTAGTTTTTGGTTTTTTAGCACCACCCGCACCAGTAGCTGCCTTTGTTTTCTTAACTTTTGGTGATTTCGCGGCTGGTGTTGTTGCTGCAGGAGCGTCACTTGAGATTGTTGTTTCAATATCGGCCATTTTTTTAACACTTTAACTTTTTTTTTATTACACACTTTAATAAAAACTTAAAACACACACACAATTTAATTTGTTAACTTTAACAAACACGTTTTTTTTATAGAAAATTTGGCATTTTAATACGATTAAATAAAACGTTTTACATGCAGGAAGTAAATACTACCTATCCGTAGTATAATTTTGTTGACATTTATATTTTTTGAAATTGTTTTATATCATTTTTTAAATATTTATAATTATATTTCTAATATTTTATCACAATAATATGATTAAATATGTTACTAATTATGTAATGAATAAATAAAATTTACGTTTAAATATTTATATTGTACATTTTTTTGAATTTTTTTACAAAATTATATACAAATTTTTATACTTTTTCCAATAAAAATCGATATTTTAGTAATAAATCCATAAAAATATATATAAATGTTATGACAAATGAATAACTTAATTATAATACTAAGTTTTTACAATAAAATTTATTTAAAAATATAAATTTTTATTATATTTTTTTAAAAAATAATTTCATCATAAAAAATGTTCATACAAAATATCAAAAAATTATATTCATATAGTATATGCCGCCATTATTAAATAAGTATATATATACTTATATGAATGTGTGTGTAAATTTAAAAAAAAAAATAAAATTTCATGTATGTGTATATGAATACAGATGTCCATACATATGAATATACAAAATAATTTTATTTTGTTTTATTAAAATAATTTGTATTATATTTCTATATAAATTATAAATAAATAATATAATTATAAATATAAAAAATAATTCATTTTCCGTTATATGCTATTTGTTGTACTATTTGTATACATTTACATATTTAAATATTTTACTTTTATGTACATAGATGGCGAATCGATATACCCTAAACACCAAAGTAATAGGTGTGTTTTTTTTATTCAATGTTTTTAAGTTCGTGATAATCGGAATTTATCAAATTTGCTAATTAAAATCAAATATTCTCAATTATATTAATTATAATTATCACAAAATTAGTATAATTGAGAATATATATTTGATTTTAAATCGTACAAATGACGTACAATGTAGAATAAAAAAAAAACGCACCAAATATGTTATTGTATATACGTTGTACATACAATAACATATTTAGAATTTCGTAACAAAATGTCCAAAATATGTAATTACGTATATGGATATTTATTTATTTACGCATATAATCAATGCCGTCTAGAATATACAAGCCATACTGCTAAAAGCAAAAATTATTTTTTTTTAATTCAGCGACATAACCTAGATGGCAATTAACATTCGAAAAATGAAAGAGTTGAGAGAAACAGAGAATAAAACATTTCAAAAATAAAAAAATTATTTATATTTAGTATTATCTCATGCGTACGAAAGGAAGGTTGTACATATTTTTATCTCTGCTAATTTTCTGCATAATTTAAAACTAATAATATTATTAATAAAATAATGATTTAAATATAAATAAATATTAACTAAAAATATAATATGAGTTGGAAAAATTTATATGAACTATTTTTTATTAATAATTTTAAATTATGAAAAAATACACGACGTACAACCTCACTTTCTTGCGCTTGAATTAATACTAATTTATTATTTTTATTTTTCACATGTTTTAATCTCTTCGTTTTCAAGTTTTGTTCTCTTTCATTTTTGTAGCATTAATGCCATCTGCAGAAGATTAATGGAACTGTCGACATAAATTAAGTGACGTAGACAGTAGTATGGCTTGTATATTCTAGACGGCATTGATATAATGCACGCATATTTACGCATATTATGAAAAATTTCAGGTTATCCTTAAATTTTGTTTATACCCATTGTTGGCTTTTTTTTTTTTTTTTTAATATTAACATATCGCTGGTGACAATGCAAATGAGTGAATTTTGTGTTTTTGATATTTTTCAATTGGGACAAACTCGAGCGAATTTTACTTAATAGATGAATTAAATAATTTAAATATTTGTTCACGTTTCAATTGTATTTTATTTGTTCAATTTTCTTACCGATTAATCAATAAAAGGATTTTAAGAAATTTCATAGACATTTTGTTTGCATTGTCACCAGCGATATATATATATATATGTATATATATATATATATATATATATATATATATATATATAGGGTTAAATGTTTTTACATATTTTTCGTCTAAATTTTAAATGGCTTAATTACATATTTGTTTGTGATTTTTTTTTTATTATTCAAAAATAAATTTGTTTAATTTTTCCAATAAATTCCTACAAAATATTTTACTACATTTTACTTTAAATTTACAAATTAATAAAGAAAAAATGTGTATTGTGTACGAATTGCGTTTATGAAGATTATAAAATATTTACAGTTTTGCGTTTAATTTGTCATTTTGTACCAGTTTTATGAAATATTTACCATTTAACGACTAATTTGTCATTATGTACAAATTATTTGTCAAATTTTGTCAAAAATGTGCTCAATTATTCGTATTTGGTACAAAATCCTTAATATTTTATCGGCTGAGAAGCACATACAAAATGAAAATAGCATCGATCTGGCTATGTAATTAATTTTCCATTTAATTTGTCATTTTGTATAAGTTCTTTGTCAAATTTCGTCGGAAAGATCTGCTTAATTATCCGTATTTGATACGAAATTATTAATATTTTGACAGAGTTATGACGAAATTTTTGCCTGTAATTTGTCATTTTGTATAAGTTATTTGTCAAATTTGTTCGTAAAATGTGCTCAATTATTCCTATTTGGTACAAAATTCTTAATATTTTGCCGGCTTATCATATACAAAACAAAACTGACATCTGACAATATTATATATATATATATACATATATATATATATATATATATATATATATAGTATATATATATATATATATATATATATATATATATATATATATATATATATATATAAAGGAGAGATAGATATAGATTATGAATATTTTTTTTTTATAATATTAAAATAAATTGTGGTCCTGAAAAGGACCATTTTGATTGTTATTATAATGCGCGGCGGCGTTCATTCACAATATATATATATATATATATATATATATATATATATATATATATATATATATATATATATATATATATATATATACGTTTAATTTCTTATTTTGTACCAGTTTTATGAAATATTTACCATTTTCCCTTTAACTTGTCAAATTTCGTCGTAAAATGTGTTCAATTATCTGTATTTGGTATGAAATTATGTAATAATATTTTGCCGGCTGAGAAGCATATTCAAAAAGAAAATGGCGTAGCTTAATGTAATAATATCCGTAAATAAAATGTTATAAAAAATGAAAATATGATTTTCGGTACACTTAGGACGTGTTCGAAGTTTGTAATAATTATTCCAGCTGTAATAATTATGACACTATTTTGTATGCAACCAAATTATTACAGCTACTACGGGTTGTAATTTTGACACTTCTGTAATAATATTCATAAACAAAAGTGCACAATAACAATAATTAAGCCGTATTACGTTAATTTATTTCAAAAAAAAATTGTACAAATAAAACTTATTACAAAATTTGAAAGAGACAATTATTTCACTTCTGTCAAAATTATTACAAACTTCGAACACGTCCTAAATAATAAAATGTATTATGTATGTATATTTTTATAAATCACTTGTCAAAATTTACTGGTTACGTATTTTTAATAGATTGCAAAAAAACCTCAACTATTTTTATACGTGTTCATTGGGTTAATTTCTTCTCTATCTATCTCTCTCTCTCGCTCTCTTTCTCTTTCTTTAAATGGATGCCATATTATTATATTATCAGATATAATACATAATAATATATTCCCGCTTTTTTTTATTAAATTGAATTTATATAGGTATATTACAATATATTTATTTGACATTGTAGATTATATTAATAAAAAATAATAAAATTCATTTTAAATATGAGAATATTGTAATTTTTTTTTTTTTTTTTGGTTAGAAAATATTTTAAATTTTATTACCCACAGATGGCATTTGTTAAGCGCAAGATTTCTATGGTTTTATGTTTCTTGGATAAATTACAACGGTAAAAAGTAATTTTAAATATTTTATATATGTGTTTAAAAATATGTATTTATCCATACATATACACATATTTCCATCCTTGAGAGTGTATGCAACTAAATACTATGTAAAATTTTGTTATCTCGTCAAAGTTAAATTTTAATTTTATACATACTAATGCAAATGCATATATTTTTGTTATTTTTTCTGTTTATTTAATAAGTGTGTATACGTCACAATATATATAGTTTTTTGTTTGGGCGTCATTTGAAAATACATGGGATTAAATTTAAGCAAAGTAGAGAGAGGAGATACGATATAGATTATGAATATTTTCTTTTTATAATATTAAAATAAATTGTGGTCCTGAAAAGGACCGTTTTGATTGTTATTATAATGCGCGGCGGCGTTCATTTACAAATTATTATTACAATTCAATAATTTATTTTGAACTTGTATATTTGGTCACAGCTTTTGTGCCTTCACTTACAGCATGCTTAGCTAATTCACCAGGTAACAATAGACGGACGGCTGTTTGAATTTCCCGTGATGTAATTGTTGATCGTTTATTATAATGAGCTAAACGTGAAGCTTCTGATGCAATTCTTTCAAAAATATCATTAACAAATGAATTCATGATGCTCATGGCTTTTGATGAAATACCAGTATCGGGATGAACTTGTTTCAATACTTTATAAATGTAAATGGCGTAACTTTCCTTGCGGCGTTTACGCTTGGTTTTTTTGTCTCCCTTTGAAATATTTTTTTGAGCTTTTCCTGCTTTTTTCGCTGCTTTACCGCTTGTTTTTGGTGGCATTTTCACAAAATATTTTTATTTTCGCTGACACTTTTTATTTATTAAAAACACGTTTTAAATAAAACTGATGATAATAATGATATGGCTAAAAATGTTAGTTAGTTAGTTAGTTAGTTAGTTTTTTATTCATTCATAAAATTGTTTACATTAATCAATTTAAGATATACATATTTCGTTTCTTAATTCTAAAGGGTTTTATATGCTAGGTATTTACAGCCCATAGTTCGGATTTGTTCTTCGTTTATTTGTGCATGCCTCAGTTTCTTGTTGTTTTTAAATATTTATTCAATTACAAATTATACTTTTACGTTTGCTTAGTGCTAATATTAACTGTACATATGTTAATATATGTTTTCCTATGTTAAATGGTAATAATAAAGATAACAATAATAATAAAAATAATAATAATAATGATAATAATAATAATGATAATAATAATAATAATAATTGTAAGAAATAGTAAAAAAAATGATATACTAAGACTGAGTGGCAAAGAGGATAAGGTAACAAATGAGGTTTATGGCCAGCATCTGTTAGGTCATCCCCTGTGTTCTTCAGTTTTTTTTTTAACAAAGTTGTTAAGTAATATTTTATCTAAATCTTTGGTTTTTAAATAATGTTCTTTTGGTAGGTCATTATCTTCCTTCGACTTTATAATCAGTTTATTGTTGTGGCTGTTGAATCTTGCGATGAATTTTTTGAGTGTGTCATTAAGGTAGTCATTGATTTCAATTATTTTTGTGTTCGAGTATAGTTCTTTCTTGCTGTAGTATTTGACCTCGGAACCATCTTGTCGAGTATATTTTCCTGTAATCGCCCTTATTATTTTCCTTTCAAATATACCTAGCTTTAGGTATTGTGTAGGGGATGCTGTGATCCATACCGGAAACCCATAACATAGGATGGGTCTGATTAGCTGTTTGTACATTATTTCTTTTGTATGTTTGTTCAGTTTAAGCTGTCTCATTATTGGATGAATCATGTTATAGGCGGTCCTTGCTTTAGCTATGGCGGTGTTTATCTGGTGGTTGAATTTTAGGCGATTTGTCAGGTTGATCCCTAGGTATTTTATTTTGTCTGTAGTTTTGATGCTCTGACCATTGACGACTATTTTCAGGTTTGCAATTTTTGAGACTGCTGATTTTATACATTTCCCGCTTGGTGGCCTGAATACTATTAGTTTGGATTTTTGTTCGTTGATTTTAATCCCCCAATTATCATAGTACTTCACTAGCTTGTCTACGTGTCTTTCTACTCTCTTAGCGGCGATTTCCGGGCACATGGATTTGCTAAATACTAGGGTATCGTCTGCGTACAGCAAGGTTTCTGTCTCCGTGCTTAGGTTCAACGGTTGGTCATGGGTAAAAATGCTGTATAATATTGGCCCTAGCCTAGTGCCTTGTGGTATCCCTCTACCTATTGTAAATTTGGGGGATTTTGTGTCTTGGATTTGGACCATTGACTTTCTGTTTTTTATGAAGCTATTTATTATTTTTATTTGATTGGGGGCTGTATTAATCTGTTTTAATTTGAAAATAAGACCATCTAACCATACAGAGTCGAATGCTTTTTGAATGTCTAGGAGACAGGCAGCTGTGACTTTTCGTTCGTTCAACGAGTCGGTGATTTTATCTTTGAAAAGGTTTAAGGCATCTACTGTTGAGTGGCCAGGTCTAAACCCAAACTGGCAATCAGGAATAGTTGGAGGGTCGCTATATATATGATCGTTGAGGTTTGATAAGATAATTTGTTCGAGTATCTTCCCTATATTGTTGGTCATGCTAATTGGTCTGTAGTCGGCTGGTGATTCTGCCCGCGAGTGTTTGGGAATTGGTATTACTACTGCTTCCTTCCACTTCACGGGGAAGTAAGAGTTATTAATGCTGTTATTGATTATTATTGTTAAGGCTTTAATGAACTGGTGTGGCAATTTTTTTATAATAAAGTTACTAATACCGTCTGGGCCTGAGGATTTTTTGGTGTTGATGGATCTAATGATTTCTTTGGTATTTGGAATATTTGTGAAGAAGTCGTTTAGGTTTACAGGTGAGCTTGCTAGATTATCACTGGTGAATGAAGATAATGGTTGTAATTTTTCTTTTTCTATTTGATCTCTGACAGTGTTTACAGCTTTCCGTATCGACAGTTCTCCATTTGGTATCGTTTCTGAGTATAGCGTTTGGTAGAAGTTGGCGAATTCTAATGCTATTTCTTCGGGGTTGGAGGTAAATTTTTGATCTGTTTTTTTTATTTTTTCTGGTCTAGCAAAACGCTTCCTACCCGTAATTCTATTTATTTCTTTGAACATGTTGTGTCCTGGTCTGATTCCTTCTATTTTTTTTTCGAAATCTAGGCGAAGGTGGTTTTCTAGTTGTTCGTTGATAAGGATCGTAAGGCAATTTATTTGGGACCTAATTCTCTGATACTTCTGGCTATTGCTATTGAGCGTTTTTCTACGTTCCCTGGATAGTGCTTTCCTAAGTTTGCGCCTTTCATTGAACAGATTGTTAAGTATTGGGGGAAGGTTGGCAAATTTGCTCCATGTGGGGCTATTTTTTTTTTTTGTACATAAATCACATGCCTTATTTATATCCTGTGATACTCTTTCTATGTAACTATCTATTTCAGTGTTGGTTAGATTCCTGTCTTCTGCTATATTGATTTTATTTAATTTTTCTGTGACTATGTCTTGGAAATGGTTCCAGTCCACTGAACTATAGTCTATGAAATGTGGAGGTTTAATTGTTAAAAAAGTTGTAATTTCAGGTAAACTAATATTTATTTCTATTGCCATATGATCAGAGAAACTAATTCTGTTCTTAATTGTGAAATTTTTATTGGTGTTTGTGTTGACTATTATTTTATTGGAAATTAGAAAATGGTCTAAGAATGACCCTGAACTAGGGAATGTGGGGTGTTTTGGAACGATGTGGATTAATTCAGTCATGGAATTTTGAAGCCAACATCTGAGTGCGCACCCTGTTATGTTGTCTACAGAGTCCCATTCTTTGCATCTAGCGTTGAAGTCCCCGCCTATGATGCATGCATCATATTTATCGCCTAATTCGTTTAAAGTGTCAAGATCATTTTTCAGTTGAGAGAAGTTAGTGCCGTTAGGTACATAAATTGAAATTATTAATATTTTCCCCAAGTTTGTTTTGGTAATTTCCAGAGCTGTATATTCTATTCTGTTTAAGTTGTCAATTTCTTTCCTAACTATTTGTATTGTGTTTCTAATAATTATTGCTGTTCCCGTTTTGTTATCAATCTTATCTGTTCTTATTGTATTATAGCCTTGTATCAGTAATCTATGCCTACTGTTTAGCCTAGTTTCCTGTGCTAACAAGAGATCTGGATTATATTGTTTTATAATATTTTCTAATTCTACTCTATTTGAGTTAAATGCAATAGATCTGCAGTTCAGAGTAATTAATTTTAAGAATTTTATCCGCAACATAATTGAAACGTGAAATTAATGAGGGCCGATTTCTTGTTTGATTTGTCTACAATGTTTTTATATTTTGGAACAAATGCATTTACTTTGTCTATTAGGTCTACAAGATTGAAATTGAAAAGAGTTTCACATTCGTTACTTATAAAGTCGAAGGAAGATTGACTCACCCGATTTATTTTGTTGTTTACTTGTTCCATTGCTGGACCTCGATTTAAAGTTGCCGGTGTTGCCGCTGCCGCTGCTGCATATGATAATCCTGGTTTCACGATCCGATTAGCCGATTGTATTGCAAAATTTCTCTGAGTCCATTTCTCTTGCACTAGTTGCTCTTTTCTCTCCTTAGCCAATCTCACTTGTTTTTTAAGATTTTGGAGCACTTTGCAGCCTTTGTAATTAGCTGGGTGCCCATGCTCACCACAATTTATGCAGAAAGCTTCCGATTTCTCATTTTCCTCGGTTTGAGCGTCCTTTTTTGGTGCTTCGCATTTGTATGGCTCGTGATCGCCGTTGCATTTAACACAACGGTAGCGGTACGCACAATTTTTTGCGATGTGACCGTATCGCTGACATCGTAGGCACTGTACTATGTCTCGTTTTTGAATTTTTTCCCACATTACCCTATGAGAGCAGACGTAATTTATTTTTGTCACCAATGATATGTCCTCCGCGCATTCCGTTGTCACTATATGCATATTTAGTTTATAACCTTCTTTTATGGCCCGCTGCGTTTCGTGTAGTCGTACCTTTACGTCGATGCCGCACTGCCGATTAATATCCTCTTCTATAACTTCCACTGGGTAAGTGTGATGCACTCCTCTTAGCAGAATGGCTCCTTTTCTCTCGTCCTTACTTGTAAAGGTATGGGCTCCTATATTTTTTTCTTTTAAAATGTTGAATACGCGTTTGTGCCCTTGCATGTCTTCACATCTTAGGACCTGGTTTTCTCTTTTGGTGATATTAATTTTGAAAGCAATATTCTCTTCTTTTAGCGCTTGGGCAAGGTTATATGTTTTTAAACAAGGTACCATGATTGGCGGTACTTTGCTTTTTCGGTTTAATTGGGTCTCAATTTTTTCCTTGGGGTCCTTATTTGGAGTTTCCTCAGCATTCTGTTTATTGCTTTTTCTTACTACTCGGCGGCTTTTATCATCCCTCCAATCTGAGGAGACATCTGTAGGGAGGTTATGGAATTTCCCTCCAACTACTGAATTAGGGAAATTAGTGGTATTGTCGAGCATTTCTTGCTCATTTTCCGAGTCTGAGTAGTCAAAATTAGAACTATTTAGTAAACTATTTACTGTCTTGGTGACGTCATCATCAATTTCCAATTTTGAGTCGTGGTTGTTGCTAGTCCGTCTAATTTTAAGTTTAACTGCAGATGGATTTTCTTGGGTTTCGTTGGTTCGCTTGTTGTTGTTTTTGATTAAGTCTTCACTAGTATTGTCTGCACTATTATTATTCGCACTGGTTATATCACCACGTCCGGCAATCGTATTATTTAATTTGGCACTTATTTGGCTAAACAATTTGTTGACCTGTTTATTAATTTGTTTATTCATAAAGTTCACTAGCCTGTCATCGAGGGATGACGAACCAGCCGATTTGCTTTTGGACGTCTTGCCCCTCATTATTAACGTGATTGAATAATAGTTTGTATTCAATCACGGAATTTTTTTTTGTAGCACAATAAAAATGTTAGCATATAATTATAAGTTTAATACTAAGCACAACTATAGAGTTTGTGTAAATTTTTTACTTTAAATTTTTTTTTAAAATTAACGACACACACACATTTTATAGTTTTTGACACTGGTCACTTTTTAATTTCTCAATTATCACAAATATTTTTCTTTTATTTAAAGTTTACTTGTAATGTAAAAAAAAAATTTTTGGTGGCATTTTCACAAAATATTTTTATTTTCGCTGACACTTTTTATTTATTAAAAACACGTTTTAAATAAAACTGATGATAATAATGATATCTGGTCGTCTCTCTCGTTGGCTAAAAATGAGATAATGCATGCTCTTTTATTCTTGAATTTTGTTAAAATAAGTATTGTTGTTAAACCACGCCTATTAAATATTTTTCATTATATTTATTATATACATCTGCTGTTGCAGGGTATATAATAAGGTGTTCATAAATTATAATTCTACTATTATTCTGTTGAATTTTGTTCTGTTTATTTGAATATAAAAAAGCTAAAAATAAAATATGTCTGGTCGCGGTAAAGGTGGTAAAGTTAAGGGAAAGGCAAAGTCACGTTCAAATCGTGCTGGATTACAATTTCCAGTTGGAAGAATTCATCGTTTATTACGTAAAGGAAATTATGCTGAACGTGTTGGTGCCGGTGCTCCTGTTTATTTAGCTGCCGTTATGGAATATTTAGCAGCTGAAGTATTAGAATTGGCGGGTAATGCAGCAAGAGATAATAAGAAAACAAGAATTATTCCACGTCATTTACAATTAGCAATCCGTAATGATGAAGAATTAAATAAATTATTATCTGGTGTTACAATTGCTCAAGGTGGTGTTTTACCAAATATTCAAGCTGTTTTATTACCAAAGAAAACTGAGAAGAAAGCTTAAATATCAAGATAATAATATTAATTTATTAAGAAAAAAATCCGTCCTTTTCAGGACGACCATAAATATATATTTAATTAAAAGAGTAAATTTATAATAATAAAATGTAATCAAAAAAAATTGTCAATATACAAAAAAAATTTGTAGCATCAAAATCTGTAATAAAAAAAAATTACTAAAAATTTGTAGCGTCTGTGTCCATTCAAAAATGTTCCATTAAAACACATGGCGTCGTCGTCATAAATATCAAAAATTTTCCATACACGCGCGCGCATTTTTAGCGTCGGTATCATAAAATATAAAAAGTGCATATCATAAAAATTTACTTTAGTAAAAAACGTAAAGTCGAAAAAAAAATGTCGTCACAAATAATTTTGATTTAATAAATAAAATTTTTATTTTAGCGTCTATTTTTATGTGTCCATCCATATCATAAAAATTTATTTTAGAAAAAAACGTAAAGTCCAAAAAAAAAAAAAATGTCGTCACAAAGGCAAAATTTTGATTTAATAAATAAAAATTCTTATTTTTAAATTTTATATTTTGATGGTCCTGAAAAGGACCGTTTTGTTTTTTTTTTAATTAAAATATTAATTTAAGCACGTTCACCACGAATACGTCTTGCCAATTGAATATCTTTTGGCATAATTGTAACACGTTTGGCATGAATAGCGCATAAATTAGTATCTTCAAATAAACCAACTAAATATGCTTCACTAGCTTCTTGTAGAGCCATTACAGCTGATGATTGAAAACGTAAATCAGTTTTAAAATCTTGAGCAATTTCACGAACAAGACGTTGGAATGGTAATTTACGGATTAAAAGCTCAGTTGATTTTTGATAACGACGAATTTCACGTAATGCTACAGTACCAGGACGATAACGATGTGGTTTTTTAACACCACCAGTAGCTGGTGCACTTTTACGTGCTGCTTTTGTAGCTAATTGTTTACGTGGTGCTTTACCACCAGTTGATTTACGAGCAGTTTGTTTAGTTCTCGCCATTTTTTTTTATTTTCTATACGAAATATGAATTACGAACACGACACTGACACTTGACACAACACAACACAATATATTAAATAAACTTATGTAGTCAATAAGATAGACAAATTTATAATGTGAAAAAAAAGCGAATTCCCCTGTTTATTATATAGGCAGAAATTACATATACATGTAAATAAATTAAATGTTAGAGTAATATAAAAAATATTATTGTTTACAGGAATATAATGAGTTAGAATAGGATAGCAATTGATATTATAATATATTAACAATTTAATATATATGTATATGTTAAATTGGTCGCCATCTTTTATTTTATATATTTTCAATTCCGACGATTATATAAACTCGTCCATTATTCGAAAAAACCATCATTTCAAGTTTGGATTTTCGTGTGTAAACAGTAAAATTTAAATACATTAATTTTTTTTATTAAAAATGACTGGTCGAGGCAAAGGTGGTAAAGGATTAGGAAAAGGTGGAGCAAAACGTCATCGTAAAGTTTTACGTGATAATATCCAAGGTATTACAAAACCAGCAATTCGTCGTTTAGCCCGTCGAGGTGGTGTTAAAAGAATAAGCGGTTTAATTTATGAAGAAACACGTGGTGTTTTAAAAGTATTTTTGGAAAATGTTATTCGTGATGCAGTAACATATACAGAACATGCTAAACGTAAAACTGTTACCGCTATGGATGTTGTGTATGCATTAAAACGTCAAGGTCGTACATTGTACGGTTTTGGAGGTTAATTTTAATCGCTCCCGTAACACAAACGAACGAACGTCATATCAAAAACCGTCCTTTTCAGGACGAACAATAAATTCAATTTAAAAAAAGTATAAATTTATAAAATACATACATACCCATTATAATATATATTATGTGTTCTCATTTTCTTTATTCATTGAGTTGATGATGACTTAAAATTTTTTTTTTTACATACGATTTAGATTTTTGGTCGGTCTTGTTATTTTTTTCGATAGTCAATATTTTTGAAATTGAGTACATATACAGTTTGTGTGGCAATCCAAAGTTATAAAAATTTAAAAAAAATTTTAATTCGATACATGTCGTGTGTATTATTTAGAGCTGAAAAAAATCGGTTTAGTCGCGTTTTGTCTAAAAATAACAATTTATGATTTTTTATTTTAATGTACGCAGGTTTGATCGATAAAAAATTATTTTCTTTTTAAATTAATTAAATTGATGGTCCTGATAAGGACCGATTTTGTACTAAGTACGTGTAGTACCCACAACACGCGCGAATTTTTTTTTGCATTACCCATAATATTTATGTATTTATTTTTTAGCTGCTGCTTTTTTGGGTGCAGCTCTTTTAGGCTTTGGAGTTTTGGGTTTTTTTGCACTATCAGCTTTTGGTTTAGTTGGTTTTTGTTTTGGAGCTGATTTTACACCAGTTTTTTTAACACTTTTTGCTGTTGCAACCGCTGCTTTCTTTTTATCTGTAGCTGGTTTCTTTGCCGCTGCTTTCTTAGCACCAGCAACTGCCGCCTTTTTAGCTACAGATTTTGGTTTTTTGTCACCACTTGCCTTTTTAGGAGCCGCTTTTTTGGCTGCCGCTGCCTTAGGTTTGTCACCACCAGATTTTTTAGGAGCTTTTGGTTTTAATGCAGCTGACATTTTAAATGAACCAGATGCTCCTTTACCTTTTGTTTGCACTAATTGACCACCAATAACAGCACCTTTTAAATATTTCTTAATGAATGGTGATAATTTATCCGCATCAATTTTATATGTTGCCGAAATATATTTTTTAATTGCTTGCAATGATGAACCACCACGTTCTTTTAATGCTTTTATCGCACTTTGCACCATTTCTGATGTTGGTGGATGATTTGGTTTAGTTTTTGGTTTTTTAGCACCACCCGCACCAGCAGCTGCCTTTGTTTTCTTAACTTTTGGTGATTTCGCGGCTGGTGTTGTTGCTGCAGGAGCGTCACTTGAGATTGTTGTTTCAATATCGGCCATTTTTTTAACACTTTAACTTTTTTTTTATTACACACTTTAATAAAAACTTAAAACACACACACAATTTAATTTGTTAACTTTAACAAACACGTTTTTTTTTATAGAAAATTTGGCATTTTAATACGATTAAATAAAACGTTTTACATGCAGGAAGTAAATACTACCTATCCGTAGTATAATTTTGTTGACATTATATTTTTTGAAATTGTTTTATATCATTTTTTAAATATTTATAATTATATTTCTAATATTTTATCACAATAATATGATTAAATATGTTACTAATTATGTAATGAATAAATAAAATTTACGTTTAAATATTTATATTGTACATTTTTTTGAATTTTTTTACAAAATTATATACAAATTTTTATACTTTTTCCAATAAAAATCGATATTTTAGTAATAAATCCATAAAAATATATATAAATGTTATGACAAATGAATAACTTAATTATAATACTAAGTTTTTACAATAAAATTTATTTAAAAATATAAATTTTTATTATATTTTTTTAAAAAATAATTTCATCATAAAAAATGTTCATACAAAATATCAAAAAATTATATTCATATAGTATATGCCGCCATTATTAAATAAGTATATATATACTTATATGAATGTGTGTGTAAATTTAAAAAAAAAAAAAAAATTTCATGTATGTGTATATGAATACAGATGTCCATACATATGAATATACAAAATAATTTTATTTTGTTTTATTAAAATAATTTGTATTATATTTCTATATAAATTATAAATAAATAATATAATTATAAATATAAAAAATAATTCATTTTCCGTTATATGCTATTTGTTGTACTATTTGTATACATTTACACATTTAAATATTTTACTTTTATGTACATAGATGGCGAATCGATATACCCTAAACACCAAAGTAATAGGTGTGTTTTTTTTATTCAATGTTTTTAAGTTCGTGATAATCGGAATTTATCAAATTTGCTAATTAAAATCAAATATTCTCAATTATATTAATTATAATTATCACAAAATTAGTATAATTGAGAATATATATTTGATTTTAAATCGTACAAATGACGTACAATGTAGAATAAAAAAAAACGCACCAAATATGTTATTGTATATACGTTGTACATACAATAACATATTTAGAATTTCGTAACAAAATGTCCAAAATATGTAATTACGTATATGGATATTTATTTATTTACGCATATAATGCACGCATATTTACGCATATTATGAAAAATTTCAGGTTATCCTTAAATTTTGTTTATACCCATTGTTGGCTTTTTTTTTTTTTTTTTTAATATTAACATATCGCTGGTGACAATGCAAATGAGTGAATTTTGTGTTTTTGATATTTTTCAATTGGGACAAACTCGAGCGAATTTTACTTAATAGATGAATTAAATAATTTAAATATTTGTTCACGTTTCAATTGTATTTTATTTGTTCAATTTTCTTACCGATTAATCAATAAAAGGATTTTAAGAAATTTCATAGACATTTTGTTTGCATTGTCACCAGCGATATATATATATATATATATATATATATATATATATATATATATATATATATATATATATATATATATATATATATATATATATATAGGGTTAAATGTTTTTACATATTTTTCGTCTAAATTTTAAATGGCTTAATTACATATTTGTTTGTGATTTTTTTTTATTATTCAAAAATAAATTTGTTTAATTTTTCCAATAAATTCCTACAAAATATTTTACTACATTTTACTTTAAATTTACAAATTAATAAAGAAAAAATGTGTATTGTGTACGAATTGCGTTTATGAAGATTATAAAATATTTACAGTTTTGCGTTTAATTTGTCATTTTGTACCAGTTTTATGAAATATTTACCATTTAACGACTAATTTGTCATTATGTACAAATTATTTGTCAAATTTTGTCAAAAATGTGCTCAATTATTCGTATTTGGTACAAAATCCTTAATATTTTATCGGCTGAGAAGCACATACAAAATGAAAATAGCATCGATCTGGCTATGTAATTAATTTTCCATTTAATTTGTCATTTTGTATAAGTTCTTTGTCAAATTTCGTCGGAAAGATCTGCTTAATTATCCGTATTTGATACGAAATTATTAATATTTTGACAGAGTTATGACGAAATTTTTGCCTGTAATTTGTCATTTTGTATAAGTTATTTGTCAAATTTGTTCGTAAAATGTGCTCAATTATTCCTATTTGGTACAAAATTCTTAATATTTTGCCGGCTTATCATATACAAAACAAAACTGACATCTGACAATATTATATATATATATATACATATATATATATATATATATATATATATATATATATATATATATATATATATATATATATATATATATATATAAAGGAGAGATAGATATAGATTATGAATATTTTTTTTTATAATATTAAAATAAATTGTGGTCCTGAAAAGGACCATTTTGATTGTTATTATAATGCGCGGCGGCGTTCATTC
Organism: Tipula vernalis; assembly: GCA_958295665.1. Lineage (NCBI taxonomy): Eukaryota > Metazoa > Arthropoda > Insecta > Diptera > Tipulidae > Tipula > Tipula vernalis. The sequence continues at coordinate 282,869,871 of OY282558.1, forward strand.
ACAAATATATATATATATATATATATATATATATATATATATATATATATATATACGTTTAATTTCTTATTTTGTACCAGTTTTATGAAATATTTACCATTTTCCCTTTAACTTGTCAAATTTCGTCGTAAAATGTGTTCAATTATCTGTATTTGGTATGAAATTATGTAATAATATTTTGCCGGCTGAGAAGCATATTCAAAAAGAAAATGGCGTAGCTTAATGTAATAATATCCGTAAATAAAATGTTATAAAAAATGAAAATATGATTTTCGGTACACTTAGGACGTGTTCGAAGTTTGTAATAATTATTCCAGCTGTAATAATTATGACACTATTTTGTATGCAACCAAATTATTACAGCTACTACGGGTTGTAATTTTGACACTTCTGTAATAATATTCATAAACAAAAGTGCACAATAACAATAATTAAGCCGTATTACGTTAATTTATTTCAAAAAAAAATTGTACAAATAAAACTTATTACAAAATTTGAAAGAGACAATTATTTCACTTCTGTCAAAATTATTACAAACTTCGAACACGTCCTAAATAATAAAATGTATTATGTATGTATATTTTTATAAATCACTTGTCAAAATTTACTGGTTACGTATTTTTAATAGATTGCAAAAAAACCTCAACTATTTTTATACGTGTTCATTGGGTTAATTTCTTCTCTATCTATCTCTCTCTCTCGCTCTCTTTCTCTTTCTTTAAATGGATGCCATATTATTATATTATCAGATATAATACATAATAATATATTCCCGCTTTTTTTTATTAAATTGAATTTATATAGGTATATTACAATATATTTATTTGACATTGTAGATTATATTAATAAAAAATAATAAAATTCATTTTAAATATGAGAATATTGTAATTTTTTTTTTTTTTTTTGGTTAGAAAATATTTTAAATTTTATTACCCACAGATGGCATTTGTTAAGCGCAAGATTTCTATGGTTTTATGTTTCTTGGATAAATTACAACGGTAAAAAGTAATTTTAAATATTTTATATATGTGTTTAAAAATATGTATTTATCCATACATATACACATATTTCCATCCTTGAGAGTGTATGCAACTAAATACTATGTAAAATTTTGTTATCTCGTCAAAGTTAAATTTTAATTTTATACATACTAATGCAAATGCATATATTTTTGTTATTTTTTCTGTTTATTTAATAAGTGTGTATACGTCACAATATATATAGTTTTTTGTTTGGGCGTCATTTGAAAATACATGGGATTAAATTTAAGCAAAGTAGAGAGAGAGAGAGAGATACGATATAGATTATGAATATTTTCTTTTTATAATATTAAAATAAATTGTGGTCCTGAAAAGGACCGTTTTGATTGTTATTATAATGCGCGGCGGCGTTCATTTACAAATTATTATTACAATTCAATAATTTATTTTGAACTTGTATATTTGGTCACAGCTTTTGTGCCTTCACTTACAGCATGCTTAGCTAATTCACCAGGTAACAATAGACGGACGGCTGTTTGAATTTCCCGTGATGTAATTGTTGATCGTTTATTATAATGAGCTAAACGTGAAGCTTCTGATGCAATTCTTTCTTTGCAATTTTTTTATATTATCAGATATAATACATAATAATATATTCCCGCTTTTTTTTATTAAATTGAATTTATATAGGTATATTACAATATATTTATTTGACATTGTAGATTATATTAATAAAAAATAATAAAATTCATTTTAAATATGAGAATATTGTAATTTTTTTTTTTTTTTTTGGTTAGAAAATATTTTAAATTTTATTACCCACAGATGGCATTTGTTAAGCGCAAGATTTCTATGGTTTTATGTTTCTTGGATAAATTACAACGGTAAAAAGTAATTTTAAATATTTTATATATGTGTTTAAAAATATGTATTTATCAATACATATACCAAAACCAACAAAAATGTTTATACAAGCCATACAGTACAAACACTTAAGGTATAAAAAAGTACATTAAGGCGTAGTATTAGTGATGCATACAAATAAATCAGAAAGTATATATACACAAAACAGATAAGTATAGGTGATACATTCATAATAAATATAGTGTACATTTTTTGTGATAGAATCTGTGTAGGGCGCGAACTTGTGCCTTCACTTACAGCATGCTTAGCTAATTCACCAGGTAACAATAGACGGACGGCTGTTTGAATTTCCCGTGATGTAATTGTTGATCGTTTATTATAATGAGCTAAACGTGAAGCTTCTGATGCAATTCTTTCAAAAATATCATTAACAAATGAATTCATGATGCTCATGGCTTTTGATGAAATACCAGTATCGGGATGAACTTGTTTCAATACTTTATAAATGTAAATGGCGTAACTTTCCTTGCGGCGTTTACGCTTGGTTTTTTTGTCTCCCTTTGAAATATTTTTTTGAGCTTTTCCTGCTTTTTTCGCTGCTTTACCGCTTGTTTTTGGTGGCATTTTCACAAAATATTTTTATTTTCGCTGACACTTTTTATTTATTAAAAACACGTTTTAAATAAAACTGATGATAATAATGATATGGCTAAAAATGAGATAATGCATGCTCTTTTATTCTTGAATTTTGTTAAAATAAGTATTGTTGTTAAACCACGCCTATTAAATATTTTTCATTATATTTATTATATACATCTGCTGTTGCAGGGTATATAATAAGGTGTTCATAAATTATAATTCTACTATTATTCTGTTGAATTTTGTTCTGTTTATTTGAATTTAAAAAAACTAAAAATAAAATATGTCTGGTCGCGGTAAAGGTGGTAAAGTTAAGGGAAAGGCAAAGTCACGTTCAAATCGTGCTGGATTACAATTTCCAGTTGGAAGAATTCATCGTTTATTACGTAAAGGAAATTATGCTGAACGTGTTGGTGCCGGTGCTCCTGTTTATTTAGCTGCCGTTATGGAATATTTAGCAGCTGAAGTATTAGAATTGGCGGGTAATGCAGCAAGAGATAATAAGAAAACAAGAATTATTCCACGTCATTTACAATTAGCAATCCGTAATGATGAAGAATTAAATAAATTATTATCTGGTGTTACAATTGCTCAAGGTGGTGTTTTACCAAATATTCAAGCTGTTTTATTACCAAAGAAAACTGAGAAGAAAGCTTAAATATCAAGATAATAATATTAATTTATTAAGAAAAAAAAATCCGTCCTTTTCAGGACGACCATAAATATATATTTAATTAAAAGAGTAAATTTATAATAATAAAATGTCAATATACAAAAAAAATTTGTAGCATCAAAATCTGTAATAAAAAAAAATTGCTAACTATGTATACACAAAAATTTGTAGCGTCTGTGTCCATTCAAAAATTTTCCATTAAAACACATGGCGTCGTCATAAATATCAAAAATTTTCCATACACGCGCGCGCATTTTTAGCGTCGGTATGTCATATCATAAAAATTTACTTTAAGGTCGTAAAGTCGAAAAAAAAATGTCGTCACAAATAATTTTGATTTAATAAATAAAATTTTTATTTTAGCGTCTATTTTTATGTGTCCATATCATAAAAATTTATTTTAGAAAAAAACGTAAAGTCCAAAAAAAAAAAAAATGTCGTCACAAAGGCAAAATTTTGATTTAATAAATAAAAATTCTTATTTTTAAATTTTATATTTTGATGGTCCTGAAAAGGACCGTTTTGTTTTTTTTTTAATTAAAATATTAATTTAAGCACGTTCACCACGAATACGTCTTGCCAATTGAATATCTTTTGGCATAATTGTAACACGTTTGGCATGAATAGCGCATAAATTAGTATCTTCAAATAAACCAACTAAATATGCTTCACTAGCTTCTTGTAGAGCCATTACAGCTGATGATTGAAAACGTAAATCAGTTTTAAAATCTTGAGCAATTTCACGAACAAGACGTTGGAATGGTAATTTACGGATTAAAAGCTCAGTTGATTTTTGATAACGACGAATTTCACGTAATGCTACAGTACCAGGACGATAACGATGTGGTTTTTTAACACCACCAGTAGCTGGTGCACTTTTACGTGCTGCTTTTGTAGCTAATTGTTTACGTGGTGCTTTACCACCAGTTGATTTACGAGCAGTTTGTTTAGTTCTCGCCATTTTTTTTTATTTTCTATACGAAATATGAATTACGAACACGACACTGACACTTGACACAACACAACACAATATATTAAATAAACTTATGTAGTCAATAAGATAGACAAATTTATAATGTGAAAAAAAAGCGAATTCCCCTGTTTATTATATAGGCAGAAATTACATATACATGTAAATAAATTAAATGTTAGAGTAATATAAAAAATATTATTGTTTACAGGAATATAATGAGTTAGAATAGGATAGCAATTGATATTATAATATATTAACAATTTAATATATATGTAGGAAATTCAACACTCGAATTTGTATTTTATTCGAAATAAAACAATAACATTTCATTAACTTTTATTTATTAATTATTTTAAAATGCGACTGTACGACTTATACTTTTGACAGCTTCGGAACAAGTAAAAAATATTTTTTAATGTGATGCGTTTCTTATTTTTTTGTGATAGCTTTTTTGTGTATGTAAACGGCATGATTGTTTTACAGTTTTTTGTATTGTTTAAGCTAATTTCGATTCCCCTCCAATCCCACTCGGCCGTCCTGCATTCTCGTCCGGCCCGGACGAGTCTAGAAACTCGACTTCGGCTGTTGAATCTTCTTCACTCTCATCAGTATATTCTTGGAACCACCTTTTCATAAATTCAGCCGTTGATGTAGTTTTGGTTGGGCCTTCAGACTCGCCAACCTTTTTCACCTCATAACGATCATTAGAATGAACTTTTGTGACTTCATAGGGCCCTAGATATTTGCTTTTCAGTTTCAAACCGGCACCAAATTGCGTTCGCTTGATAACAACCCACTCACCTTTGGTATATGATGGCGCTTTCCGCCTTCGTTTATTATAAGTCCGATAATTTTCGCTTTGAATTTTCTCAATAGATTTGCGAGCACATTCCCTTAACTCATAACGATCATCAATGAATTCCTGTACAGCTTCTTCGTCTAGAATTTCTTTAATTTTCAAATTATCTGCAGTCTTCATTTTAACACCAAAAAGAACTTCATACGGAGTCATTCGAATAGCTCTTTGCCATGTATTGTTAATAAATGATTGTACTTGACCAACATGCTTCCACCAATCCTCCGGTTGTTCTCTGGACAGCTTCCTCAATACGGCAATTATGGTTTTATTTAATATTTCGACTTGGCCGTTTCCTGTAGGAGCACCAGTTGTTATAAGATGATGATTTATCGACTCTTTCTTGCAATACCCTTGGAATTCATCAGATGTAAACGCTGTACCTCTATCCGTTACAATATTTTCGGGGTTACCAAATACATCTTTCTGCAAGTTCAGCCTTTGTATAACCTCGACAGACGTTGTAGATTTAACTGGATATAACCATACAAATTTACTAAACCCATCGATTATGCTAAGAATATATCGATACATTTTCTTTGTAGTTTCTAAATTACCTAAATGGTCCATGTGATAAGTGACTAGCGGACGATCACCTTTTGGTATAGGACAAAGAAGGCCATCTTGTTTACCTGCCTTACGATCAGCTAAGATACACTTTATACAATTATTGATAAAACGCTTCACCTTTTTCTCGACATCACTTATGTAGAATTCTCGCGCTATCAATTCGGACGTTTTTTTCGAAGCAAAATGGCCTTGCTCATGACAAGAGCGGATAACTTCATTCTCCATTGCTTTCGGAACAACAACTAGTCTCGTCCCTTTGAGTACCTTAAATAAAATACCGTTGTATGTTACGTAGTTCTCGTATTCATCGCGGCCAACTAAAATCTCGAGGATGGCTTTAATGTGGTCGTCGTATTTTTGAGCAGCCTTTATTCGGTTGGTTACATCGCTTGCAATCACCATAACAGTTGGCGCTCGACTAAGCGCATCAACATGCCTCATTTTGTACGCCGGTCGGTGTTCAAGTCTGTAATCAAACTCCTGCAATTGTAAGGCCCAGCCCGCAATCCTAGATGTCAACTCCTTTCTTTCCATTGTCCCTTTGAACGCTGCACAATCAGTCACAATAACGAACGAAAGTCCAAGTAAATAGTGTCTCAACTTTTTCAAAGCGGTCACAATCGCTAATACCTCGAGCTCATAGCTGGGATATTTTTCTTCACGTGATTCTGTTTTTCGGCTGTAGTAAAAGACAGGATGGAAATGCTGGTCGTCGCTGTCTTTTTGCAGTAGAATTGCTCCTAATCCCAATTTCGAAGCATCCGTATGAAGCTCCGTTTCAGCGCTCATAGAATATATTCTCAGTATGGGATGACTTATAAGAGCTTCTTTCAGACGTTTGAAAGCATCAAATTCTTCATGACCAAACTTAAACTCGACTCCCTTCCGTAGTAGATTGGTTAAGGGACGTGCAGTAGTAGCATAAGATTCGACAAATCGCCGAAAATAACCAGTTAAACCAATAAATTGTTGAACTTGTTTAACTGTATGTGGCTGAGGAAATTTTGCGATTGCCATTTTCTTACCCACCGATGGCTGAATAGTTCCATTTTCCACTTGATACCCGAGATATTCAACGGACGGCTTTAGGAACTCACATTTACTCCACTTTATTTGTAGCCCATTCTTCTCGGCAACATATAATGTCTCCATCAGTTTATCCATACCTTCTTTCTCAGTTGAACTTGGAATAATTAAGTCGTCCATATAGCAAAGTGAATGGAATATGTTATTTATGAAACGTTGAAATACCGCCGGTGAATTACACAAACCAAACGGAACGAATCGAAACTCGTAGTGACCAAATGGTGTTATAAAAGCAGTATATTTTCTCGATTCTTCAGCTACGGGCACGTGAAAAAAACCATTTCTTAAATCCAAAGTGGTGAAATATTTTGCTACGCGTAACTGGTCGATTTGGTCATCGATCAACGGCAATGGATATCGGTCTTTTACAATCACCTTGTTCAATTTTCTGTAATCGACACATAACCTTTTAGAACCGTCCTTTTTATTAGCAAGAACTACCGGGCTGGCGTAGTTTGACACACTCGGAGAGATAATACCTTCATCCAGCCACTCATCTACCTGATTCCTCACTACTTTTAATTCTAGAGGAGACAATCTTCGTGGCTTCTGATAAATTGGTGAATCTTCTGATAAAACGATTCTCATTTCGACATTAGTACCTAGAGATTTTTTCAGTGGTCTATAATTACTGACACGATTTCTAATTTCTGCAGCAATGAGTGGATTTGTTATATGTGAAGTATTTATTGGTAAATCATCTTCACTTTCGACACACAAAAAACAATTATCTGGAAACGCCTTCTTCATCATTACGGTCTCTGGTGTAATCACTGTTATTGTTTGGTTGATGATTTCTTTTCCGAGAATAATACCATGCTTCATCATTGTATCGGGCACTACATGAAATACTGTGTCATAAATCTCATCATCGATGTTAACTTTTGCACAAAATGTACCTTGTGTAGTGTTTCGACTCGAGCCAACTCCATCAAATAGCTTTTGAATATTTTCGAGCTTTGGAGCACCCAACTCGACGTACACTTTATTAGTAATTAAGTTTAAATCGCTACCACAATCAACTAAACCAACCACTTCACAACCATTCAACAAAAACGATTTCATTGTATTCGATAATGTTTCATGTATGGATTGAGTCACATAAACGTTATTCTTTTGTAAAGAGTTTTGATCGGGTTTACTTTCTGTTTTTGCCTTAGGGCATTTGGGTGCTATATGCCCAAACTCATTGCACCTAAAACATTTCGGTCCTTTTTCTTTTACTGTACAATCTTTTCCATTGTGACCCCTCTCACCACACGAAAAACAATTACCATTCCTATACTGCTTTTTATCACGGTTATTTTTATGTTTTTCGACATCTTTATTTCCAATTTTCGTTTTCATTTCTTCATATAATTCCAGTTTTTTCTTGAAATTATCCATCGTTGTTGCACCGTATAAAATAGACTTATTCATCTCAAAATCAGCAATACCGTCGATACAGTATTGAATTATTGCATCATCTTCAAGACCACCACTAGTTCCAATTTGACGCATTGAAATTAAATAAGAACGATATGATTCTTTGCTATCCTTTTTTCTTTCTCTCATCTTCTTATGAACGACAGCGCTATTTTCCAGTTTACTAAATTCTTTCTTTAAAAATGTAGTCAGCTTTATCCAGCTGCTTGTGTCTACAGCAATTTTCAAACTCTCCTTCGCGGATTTCTCTAATAGTTTTTTCCCATAAACCATTTTTTGTACATCGTTCCAACCTAAGCAAATGGCAGCTTCTTCTACATCAGCGATCCACTTTTCAATCTTATATTCATCCTCTCCAGAGAATTTTGAAAGAGATTCTTCTACATCCCGAAACAAAAAACTTTGTTGACCTTGACAGTTACGTCTTTCGTATTTAGTAATTGAACCATCATCAGCATTTACATCATTAGATTCGATTATATCCGATCCAGCTGCAGGCCTTGTATCATTATTATCACCCTCGGCAATTTCTGCTGCCGGAATAACAGCAGAGATTGTATTTTCTTTGTTACGCGATTCGAATTGAACATCCGAATGTTTCTTTACGAAATTTTGCTCACGTTTTAGCAGCTGTAACTCTCTCTCCTTCAATTCCAGCTCCTTTTCTAATAATTTCGTCCTTTCTGATTTATCACTTTCAATAGAACTGCGTCTATCATTAAAAGTAAGCTCACGATCAACTGCTTTTGCAAAGCTCTCGGCCATTTTCTTGTAAAATGATTCACCAAACACATCAGTTTTATCGTAAGAACCTTGATTTTTCTTGTTTTTACCCATTGTTTGTGTACTTGCAGCAAAATAATTTTAAACACCGTTCAATAAACCGGTTCAAAAGTTAAATGAGTCCGGATGACGCCACCAGAAAAAATTATTTATTATTTATTTTGTTTACACAACACACAATCCACTTGATAAATCAGGTATATTTTCTTGTTTCTAGTCGTACACACCAAATTTCGCGTTATCCAATGTACTGTTCAATACAATTTTGTACAACTGTGCGCACTACACCTTAATGTTCCGTTCTTGATTTATAATACTGTTTGTATCAAATTTCACCATAAACTATTCCATAAAATGACGACTTTTTGAATAATTTAAATTTGATCAAAATCACTTCACTTAAAGATTCGGAAATACACAAGTTTTTCAAAATTGTTTGCTTCACCGCACAGTACTTTTTATGGCTTTATCAAACCAAATTTGTCAAATATTTAGAAAAAATGTTATTTTTTATTTTAGTTAAATCACAGCGGATCCCACTTCTGACACCATGTAGGAAATTCAACACTCGAATTTGTATTTTATTCGAAATAAAACAATAACATTTCATTAACTTTTATTTATTAATTATTTTAAAATGCGACTGTACGACTTATACTTTTGACAGCTTCGGAACAAGTAAAAAATATTTTTTAATGTGATGCGTTTCTTATTTTTTTGTGATAGCTTTTTTGTGTATGTAAACGGCATGATTGTTTTACAGTTTTTTGTATTGTTTAAGCTAATTTCGATTCCCCTCCAATCCCACTTATATGTATATGTTAAATTGGTCGCCATCTTTTATTTTATATATTTTCAATTCCGACGATTATATAAACTCGTCCATTATTCGAAAAAATCATCATTTCAAGTTTGGATTTTCGTGTGTAAACAGTAAAATTTAAATACATTAATTTTTTTTATTAAAAATGACTGGTCGAGGCAAAGGTGGTAAAGGATTAGGAAAAGGTGGAGCAAAACGTCATCGTAAAGTTTTACGTGATAATATCCAAGGTATTACAAAACCAGCAATTCGTCGTTTAGCCCGTCGAGGTGGTGTTAAAAGAATAAGCGGTTTAATTTATGAAGAAACACGTGGTGTTTTAAAAGTATTTTTGGAAAATGTTATTCGTGATGCAGTAACATATACAGAACATGCTAAACGTAAAACTGTTACCGCTATGGATGTTGTGTATGCATTAAAACGTCAAGGTCGTACATTGTACGGTTTTGGAGGTTAATTTTAATCGCTCCCGTAACACAAACGAACGAACGTCATATCAAAAACCGTCCTTTTCAGGACGAACAATAAATTCAATTTAAAAAAAGTATAAATTTATAAAATACATACATACCCATTATAATATATATTATGTGTTCTCATTTTCTTTATTCATTGAGTTGATGATGACTTAAAATTTTTTTTTTTACATACGATTTAGATTTTTGGTCGGTCTTGTTATTTTTTTCGATAGTCAATATTTTTGAAATTGAGTACATATACAGTTTGTGTGGCAATCCAAAGTTATAAAAATTTAAAAAAAATTTTAATTCGATACATGTCGTGTGTATTATTTAGAGCTGAAAAAAATCGGTTTAGTCGCGTTTTGTCTAAAAATAACAATTTATGATTTTTTATTTTAATGTACGCAGGTTTGATCGATAAAAAATTATTTTCTTTTTAAATTAATTAAATTGATGGTCCTGATAAGGACCGATTTTGTACTAAGTACGTGTAGTACCCACAACACGCGCGAATTTTTTTTTGCATTACCCATAATATTTATGTATTTATTTTTTAGCTGCTGCTTTTTTGGGTGCAGCTCTTTTAGGCTTTGGAGTTTTGGGTTTTTTTGCACTATCAGCTTTTGGTTTAGTTGGTTTTTGTTTTGGAGCTGATTTTACACCAGTTTTTTTAACACTTTTTGCTGTTGCAACCGCTGCTTTCTTTTTATCTGTAGCTGGTTTCTTTGCCGCTGCTTTCTTAGCACCAGCAACTGCCGCCTTTTTAGCTACAGATTTTGGTTTTTTGTCACCACTTGCCTTTTTAGGAGCCGCTTTTTTGGCTGCCGCTGCCTTAGGTTTGTCACCACCAGATTTTTTAGGAGCTTTTGGTTTTAATGCAGCTGACATTTTAAATGAACCAGATGCTCCTTTACCTTTTGTTTGCACTAATTGACCACCAATAACAGCACCTTTTAAATATTTCTTAATGAATGGTGATAATTTATCCGCATCAATTTTATATGTTGCCGAAATATATTTTTTAATTGCTTGCAATGATGAACCACCACGTTCTTTTAATGCTTTTATCGCACTTTGCACCATTTCTGATGTTGGTGGATGATTTGGTTTAGTTTTTGGTTTTTTAGCACCACCCGCACCAGCAGCTGCCTTTGTTTTCTTAACTTTTGGTGATTTCGCGGCTGGTGTTGTTGCTGCAGGAGCGTCACTTGAGATTGTTGTTTCAATATCGGCCATTTTTTTAACACTTTAACTTTTTTTTTATTACACACTTTAATAAAAACTTAAAACACACACACAATTTAATTTGTTAACTTTAACAAACACGTTTTTTTTTATAGAAAATTTGGCATTTTAATACGATTAAATAAAACGTTTTACATGCAGGAAGTAAATACTACCTATCCGTAGTATAATTTTGTTGACATTTATATTTTTTGAAATTGTTTTATATCATTTTTTAAATATTTATAATTATATTTCTAATATTTTATCACAATAATATGATTAAATATGTTACTAATTATGTAATGAATAAATAAAATTTACGTTTAAATATTTATATTGTACATTTTTTTGAATTTTTTTACAAAATTATATACAAATTTTTATACTTTTTCCAATAAAAATCGATATTTTAGTAATAAATCCGTAAAAATATATATAAATGTTATGACAAATGAATAACTTAATTATAATACTAAGTTTTTACAATAAAATTTATTTAAAAATATAAATTTTTATTATATTTTTTTAAAAAATAATTTCATCATAAAAAATGTTCATACAAAATATCAAAAAATTATATTCATATAGTATATGCCGCCATTATTAAATAAGTATATATATACTTATATGAATGTGTGTGTAAATTTAAAAAAAAAAAATAAAATTTCATGTATGTGTATATGAATACAGATGTCCATACATATGAATATACAAAATAATTTTATTTTGTTTTATTAAAATAATTTGTATTATATTTCTATATAAATTATAAATAAATAATATAATTATAAATATAAAAAATAATTCATTTTCCGTTATATGCTATTTGTTGTACTATTTGTATACATTTACATATTTAAATATTTTACTTTTATGTACATAGATGGCGAATCGATATACCCTAAACACCAAAGTAATAGGTGTGTTTTTTTTATTCAATGTTTTTAAGTTCGTGATAATCGGAATTTATCAAATTTGCTAATTAAAATCAAATATTCTCAATTATATTAATTATAATTATCACAAAATTAGTATAATTGAGAATATATATTTGATTTTAAATCGTACAAATGACGTACAATGTAGAATAAAAAAAAAACGCACCAAATATGTTATTGTATATACGTTGTACATACAATACCATATTTAGAATTTCGTAACAAAATGTCCAAAATATGTAATTACGTATATGGATATTTATTTATTTACGCATATAATGCACGCATATTTACGCATATTATGAAAAATTTCAGGTTATCCTTAAATTTTGTTTATACCCATTGTTGGCTTTTTTTTTTTTTTTTTTAATATTAACATATCGCTGGTGACAATGCAAATGAGTGAATTTTGTGTTTTTGATATTTTTCAATTGGGACAAACTCGAGCGAATTTTACTTAATAGATGAATTAAATAATTTAAATATTTGTTCACGTTTCAATTGTATTTTATTTGTTCAATTTTCTTACCGATTAATCAATAAAAGGATTTTAAGAAATTTCATAGACATTTTGTTTGCATTGTCACCAGCGATATATATATATATATATATGTATATATATATATATATATATATATATAGGGTTAAATGTTTTTACATATTTTTCGTCTAAATTTTAAATGGCTTAATTACATATTTGTTTGTGATTTTTTTTTTATTATTCAAAAATAAATTTGTTTAATTTTTCCAATAAATTCCTACAAAATATTTTACTACATTTTACTTTAAATTTACAAATTAATAAAGAAAAAATGTGTATTGTGTACGAATTGCGTTTATGAAGATTATAAAATATTTACAGTTTTGCGTTTAATTTGTCATTTTGTACCAGTTTTATGAAATATTTACCATTTAACGACTAATTTGTCATTATGTACAAATTATTTGTCAAATTTTGTCAAAAATGTGCTCAATTATTCGTATTTGGTACAAAATCCTTAATATTTTATCGGCTGAGAAGCACATACAAAATGAAAATAGCATCGATCTGGCTATGTAATTAATTTTCCATTTAATTTGTCATTTTGTATAAGTTCTTTGTCAAATTTCGTCGGAAAGATCTGCTTAATTATCCGTATTTGATACGAAATTATTAATATTTTGACAGAGTTATGACGAAATTTTTGCCTGTAATTTGTCATTTTGTATAAGTTATTTGTCAAATTTGTTCGTAAAATGTGCTCAATTATTCCTATTTGGTACAAAATTCTTAATATTTTGCCGGCTTATCATATACAAAACAAAACTGACATCTGACAATATTATATATATATATATATACATATATATATATATATATATATATATATATATATATATATATATATATATATATATATAAAGGAGAGATAGATATAGATTATGAATATTTTTTTTTTATAATATTAAAATAAATTGTGGTCCTGAAAAGGACCATTTTGATTGTTATTATAATGCGCGGCGGCGTTCATTCACAAATATATATATATATATATATATATATATATATATATATATATATATATATATATATATATATATATATATATACGTTTAATTTCTTATTTTGTACCAGTTTTATGAAATATTTACCATTTTCCCTTTAACTTGTCAAATTTCGTCGTAAAATGTGTTCAATTATCTGTATTTGGTATGAAATTATGTAATAATATTTTGCCGGCTGAGAAGCATATTCAAAAAGAAAATGGCGTAGCTTAATGTAATAATATCCGTAAATAAAATGTTATAAAAAATGAAAATATGATTTTCGGTACCCTTAGGACGTGTTCGAAGTTTGTAATAATTATTCCAGCTGTAATAATTATGACACTATTTTGTATGCAACCAAATTATTACAGCTACTACGGGTTGTAATTTTGACACTTCTGTAATAATATTCATAAACAAAAGTGCACAATAACAATAATTAAGCCGTATTACGTTAATTTATTTCAAAAAAAAATTGTACAAATAAAACTTATTACAAAATTTGAAAGAGACAATTATTTCACTTCTGTCAAAATTATTACAAACTTCGAACACGTCCTAAATAATAAAATGTATTATGTATGTATATTTTTATAAATCACTTGTCAAAATTTACTGGTTACGTATTTTTAATAGATTGCAAAAAAACCTCAACTATTTTTATACGTGTTCATTGGGTTGATTTCTTATCTATCTATCTCTCTCTCGCTCTCTTTCTCTTTCTTTAAATGGATGCCATATTATTATATTATCAGATATAATACATAATAATATATTCCCGCTTTTTTTTATTAAATTGAATTTATATAGGTATATTACTATAATATATTTATTTGACATTGTAAATTATATTAATAAAAAATAATAAAATTCATTTTAAATATGAGAATATTGTAATTTTTTTTTTTTTTTTGGTTAGAAAATATTTTAAATTTTATTACCCACAGATGGCATTTGTTAAGCGGAAGATTTCTATGGTTTTATGTTTCTTGGATAAATTACAACGGTAAAAAGTAATTTTAAATATTTTATATATGGGTTTAAAAATATGTATCCATACATATACACATATTTCCATCCTTGAGAGTGTATGCAACTAAATACTATGTAAAATTTTGTTATCTCGTCAAAGTTAAATTTTAATTTTATACATACTAATGCAAATGCATATATTTTTGTTATTTTTTCTGTTTATTTAATATGTGTGTATACGTCACAATATATATTTTTTTGTTTGGGCGTCATTTGAAAATACATGGGATTAAATTTAAGCAAAGTAGAGAAGAGATACGATATAGATTATGAATATTTTCTATTTATAATATTAAAATAAATTGTGGTCCTGAAAAGGACCGTTTTGATTGTTATTATAATGCGCGGCGGCGTTCATTTACAAATTATTATTACAATTCAATAATTTATTTTGAACTTGTATATTTGGTCACGGCTTTTGTGCCTTCACTTACAGCATGCTTAGCTAATTCACCAGGTAACAATAGACGGACGGCTGTTTGAATTTCCCGTGATGTAATTGTTGATCGTTTATTATAATGAGCTAAACGTGAAGCTTCTGATGCAATTCTTTCAAAAATATCATTAACAAATGAATTCATGATGCTCATGGCTTTTGATGAAATACCAGTATCGGGATGAACTTGTTTCAATACTTTATAAATGTAAATGGCGTAACTTTCCTTGCGGCGTTTACGCTTGGTTTTTTTGTCTCCCTTTGAAATATTTTTTTGAGCTTTTCCTGCTTTTTTC
Organism: Tipula vernalis; assembly: GCA_958295665.1. Taxonomy (NCBI): domain Eukaryota; kingdom Metazoa; phylum Arthropoda; class Insecta; order Diptera; family Tipulidae; genus Tipula; species Tipula vernalis. The sequence goes on from OY282558.1 coordinate 282,885,460, forward strand.
GCTGCTTTACCGCTTGTTTTTGGTGGCATTTTCACAAAATATTTTTATTTTCGCTGACACTTTTTATTTATTAAAAACACGTTTTAAATAAAACTGATGATAATAATGATATGGCTAAAAATGAGATAATGCATGCTCTTTTATTCTTGAATTTTGTTAAAATAAGTATTGTTGTTAAACCACGCCTATTAAATATTTTTCATTATATTTATTATATACATCTGCTGTTGCAGGGTATATAATAAGGTGTTCATAAATTATAATTCTACTATTATTCTGTTGAATTTTGTTCTGTTTATTTGAATATAAAAAAGCTAAAAATAAAATATGTCTGGTCGCGGTAAAGGTGGTAAAGTTAAGGGAAAGGCAAAGTCACGTTCAAATCGTGCTGGATTACAATTTCCAGTTGGAAGAATTCATCGTTTATTACGTAAAGGAAATTATGCTGAACGTGTTGGTGCCGGTGCTCCTGTTTATTTAGCTGCCGTTATGGAATATTTAGCAGCTGAAGTATTAGAATTGGCGGGTAATGCAGCAAGAGATAATAAGAAAACAAGAATTATTCCACGTCATTTACAATTAGCAATCCGTAATGATGAAGAATTAAATAAATTATTATCTGGTGTTACAATTGCTCAAGGTGGTGTTTTACCAAATATTCAAGCTGTTTTATTACCAAAGAAAACTGAGAAGAAAGCTTAAATATCAAGATAATAATATTAATTTATTAAGAAAAAAAAATCCGTCCTTTTCAGGACGACCATAAATATATATTTAATTAAAAGAGTAAATTTATAATAATAAAATGTAATCAAAAAAAATTGTCAATATACAAAAAAAATTTGTAGCATCAAAATCTGTAATAAAAAAAAATTACTAAAAATTTGTAGCGTCTGTGTCCATTCAAAAATGTTCCATTAAAACACATGGCGTCGTCGTCATAAATATCAAAAATTTTCCATACACGCGCGCGCATTTTTAGCGTCGGTATCATAAAATATAAAAAGTGCATATCATAAAAATTTACTTTAGTAAAAAACGTAAAGTCGAAAAAAAAATGTCGTCACAAATAATTTTGATTTAATAAATAAAATTTTTATTTTAGCGTCTATTTTTATGTGTCCATCCATATCATAAAAATTTATTTTAGAAAAAAACGTAAAGTCCAAAAAAAAAAAAAATGTCGTCACAAAGGCAAAATTTTGATTTAATAAATAAAAATTCTTATTTTTAAATTTTATATTTTGATGGTCCTGAAAAGGACCGTTTTGTTTTTTTTTTAATTAAAATATTAATTTAAGCACGTTCACCACGAATACGTCTTGCCAATTGAATATCTTTTGGCATAATTGTAACACGTTTGGCATGAATAGCGCATAAATTAGTATCTTCAAATAAACCAACTAAATATGCTTCACTAGCTTCTTGTAGAGCCATTACAGCTGATGATTGAAAACGTAAATCAGTTTTAAAATCTTGAGCAATTTCACGAACAAGACGTTGGAATGGTAATTTACGGATTAAAAGCTCAGTTGATTTTTGATAACGACGAATTTCACGTAATGCTACAGTACCAGGACGATAACGATGTGGTTTTTTAACACCACCAGTAGCTGGTGCACTTTTACGTGCTGCTTTTGTAGCTAATTGTTTACGTGGTGCTTTACCACCAGTTGATTTACGAGCAGTTTGTTTAGTTCTCGCCATTTTTTTTTATTTTCTATACGAAATATGAATTACGAACACGACACTGACACTTGACACAACACAACACAATATATTAAATAAACTTATGTAGTCAATAAGATAGACAAATTTATAATGTGAAAAAAAAGCGAATTCCCCTGTTTATTATATAGGCAGAAATTACATATACATGTAAATAAATTAAATGTTAGAGTAATATAAAAAATATTATTGTTTACAGGAATATAATGAGTTAGAATAGGATAGCAATTGATATTATAATATATTAACAATTTAATATATATGTATATGTTAAATTGGTCGCCATCTTTTATTTTATATATTTTCAATTCCGACGATTATATAAACTCGTCCATTATTCGAAAAAATCATCATTTCAAGTTTGGATTTTCGTGTGTAAACAGTAAAATTTAAATACATTAATTTTTTTTATTAAAAATGACTGGTCGAGGCAAAGGTGGTAAAGGATTAGGAAAAGGTGGAGCAAAACGTCATCGTAAAGTTTTACGTGATAATATCCAAGGTATTACAAAACCAGCAATTCGTCGTTTAGCCCGTCGAGGTGGTGTTAAAAGAATAAGCGGTTTAATTTATGAAGAAACACGTGGTGTTTTAAAAGTATTTTTGGAAAATGTTATTCGTGATGCAGTAACATATACAGAACATGCTAAACGTAAAACTGTTACCGCTATGGATGTTGTGTATGCATTAAAACGTCAAGGTCGTACATTGTACGGTTTTGGAGGTTAATTTTAATCGCTCCCGTAACACAAACGAACGAACGTCATATCAAAAACCTTCCTTTTCAGGACGAACAATAAATTCAATTTAAAAAAAGTATAAATTTATAAAATACATACATACCCATTATAATATATATTATGTGTTCTCATTTTCTTTATTCATTGAGTTGATGATGACTTAAAATTTTTTTTTTTACATACGATTTAGATTTTTGGTCGGTCTTGTTATTTTTTTCGATAGTCAATATTTTTGAAATTGAGTACATATACAGTTTGTGTGGCAATCCAAAGTTATAAAAATTTAAAAAAAATTTTAATTCGATACATGTCGTGTGTATTATTTAGAGCTGAAAAAAATCGGTTTAGTCGCGTTTTGTCTAAAAATAACAATTTATGATTTTTTATTTTAATGTACGCAGATCGATAAAAAATTATTTTCTTTTTAAATTAATTAAATTGATGGTCCTGATAAGGACCGATTTTGTACTAAGTACGTGTAGTACCCACAACACGCGCGAATTTTTTTTTGCATTACCCATAATATTTATGTATTTATTTTTTAGCTGCTGCTTTTTTGGGTGCAGCTCTTTTAGGCTTTGGAGTTTTGGGTTTTTTTGCACTATCAGCTTTTGGTTTAGTTGGTTTTTGTTTTGGAGCTGATTTTACACCAGTTTTTTTAACACTTTTTGCTGTTGCAACCGCTGCTTTCTTTTTATCTGTAGCTGGTTTCTTTGCCGCTGCTTTCTTAGCACCAGCAACTGCCGCCTTTTTAGCTACAGATTTTGGTTTTTTGTCACCACTTGCCTTTTTAGGAGCCGCTTTTTTGGCTGCCGCTGCCTTAGGTTTGTCACCACCAGATTTTTTAGGAGCTTTTGGTTTTAATGCAGCTGACATTTTAAATGAACCAGATGCTCCTTTACCTTTTGTTTGCACTAATTGACCACCAATAACAGCACCTTTTAAATATTTCTTAATGAATGGTGATAATTTATCCGCATCAATTTTATATGTTGCCGAAATATATTTTTTAATTGCTTGCAATGATGAACCACCACGTTCTTTTAATGCTTTTATCGCACTTTGCACCATTTCTGATGTTGGTGGATGATTTGGTTTAGTTTTTGGTTTTTTAGCACCACCCGCACCAGCAGCTGCCTTTGTTTTCTTAACTTTTGGTGATTTCGCGGCTGGTGTTGTTGCTGCAGGAGCGTCACTTGAGATTGTTGTTTCAATATCGGCCATTTTTTTAACACTTTAACTTTTTTTTTTATTACACTTTAATAAAAACTTAAAACACACACACAATTTAATTTGTTTAATTTAAAACACACACACAATTTAATTTATGTTAACTTTAACAAACACGTTTTTTTTTTATAGAAAATTTGGCATTTTAATACGATTAAATAAAACGTTTTACATGCAGGAAGTAAATACTACCTATCCGTAGTATAATTTTGTTGACATTTATATTTTTTGAAATTGTTTTATATCATTTTTTAAATATTTATAATTATATTTCTAATATTTTATCACAATAATATGATTAAATATGTTACTAATTATGTAATGAATAAATAAAATTTACGTTTAAATATTTATGTTGTACATTTTTTTGAATTTTTTTACAAAATTATATACAAATTTTTATACTTTTTCCAATAAAAATCGATATTTTAGTAATAAATCCATAAAAATATATATAAATGTTATGACAAATGAATAATTTAATTATAATACTAAGTTTTTACAATAAAATTTATTTAAAAATATAAATTTTTATTATATTTTTTTAAAAAATAATTTCATCATATAAAATGTTCATACAAAATATCAAAAAATTATATTCATATAGTATATGCCGCCATTATTAAATAAGTCCATATATACTTATATGAATGTGTGTGTAAATTTAAAAAAAAAAAAAAAAATTTCATGTATGTGTACATATATGAATACAGATGTCCATACATATGAATATACAAAATAATTTTATTTTGTTTTATTAAAATAATTTGTATTATATTTCTATATAAATTATAAATAAATAATATAATTATAAAAATAAAAAATAATTCATTTTCCGTTATATGCTATTTGTTGTACTATTTGTATACATTTACATATTTAAATATTTTACTTTTATGTACATAGATGGCGAATCGTATACCCTAAACACCAAAGTAATAGGTGTGTTTTTTTTATTCATAGTTTTTAAGTTCGGGATAATCGGAATTTATCAAATTTGCTAATTAAAATCAAATATTCTCAATTATATTAATTATAATTATCACAAAATTAGTATAATTGAGAATATATATTTGATTTTAAATCGTACAAATGACGACAATGTAGAATAAAAAAAAACGCACAAAATATGTTATTGTATGTACGTTGTACATACACAATAACATATTTAGAATTTCGTAACAAAATGTCCAAAATATGTAATTACGTATATGGATATTTATTTATTTACGCATATAATGCACGCATATTTACGCATATTATGAAAAATTTCAAGTTACCTTAAATTTTGTTTATACCCATTGTTGTCTTTTTTTTTTTTAATATTAACATATCGCTGGTGACAATGCAAATGAGTGAATTTTGTGTTTTTAATATTTTTCAATTGGGACAAACTCGAGCGAATTTTACTTAATAGATGAATTAAATAAATTAAATATTTGTTCACGTTTCAATTATATTTTATTTGTTCAATTTTCTTACCGATTAATCAATAAAAGGATTTTAAGAAATTTCGTAGAAATTTTTTTTGCATTGTCACCAGCGATATATATATATATATATATATATATATATATATATATATATATATATATATATATATATATATATATATATATATATAGGGTTAAATGTTTTTACATATTTTTCGTCTAAATTTTAAATGGCTTAATTACATATTTGTTTGTGATTTTTTTTTATTATTCAAAATTCATTTTGATGTATAAATTTGTTTAATTTTTCCAATAAATTCCTACAAAATATTTTACTACATTTTACTTTAAATTTACAAATTAATAAAGAAAAAATGTGTATTGTGTACGAATTGCGTTTATGAAAATTATAAAATATTATTACATTTTGTACCAGTTTTATGAAATATTTATCATTTAACGACTAATTTGTCATTATGTACAAATTATTTGTCAAATTTTGTCAAAAATGTGCTCAATTATTCGTATTTGGTACAAAATCCTTAATATTTTATCGGCTGAGAAGCACATACAAAATGAAAATAGCATCGATCTGGCTATGTAATTAATTTTCCATTTAATTTGTCATTTTGTATAAGTTCTTTGTCAAATTTCGTCAAAAAGATCTGCTTAATTATCCGTATTTGATACGAAATTATTAGTATTTTGGCAGAGTTATGACGAAATTTTTGCCTGTATTTTGTCATTTTGTATAAGTTATTTGTCAAATTTGTTCGTAAAATGTGCTCAATTATTCCTATTTGGTACAAAATTCTTAATATTTTGCCGGCTTATCATATACAAAACAAAACTGACATCTGACAATATTATATATATATATATATATATATATATATATATATATATATATATATATATATATATATAAAGGAGAGATAGATATAGATTATGAATATTTTCTTTTTATAATATTAAAATAAATTGTGGTCCTGAAAAGGACCGTTTTGTTTGTTATTATAATGCGCGGCGGCGATCATTCACAAATATATATATATATATATATATATATATATATATATATATATATATATATATATATATATATATATATATACGTTTAATTTCTTATTTTGTACCAGTTTTATGAAATATTTACCATTTTCCCTTTAATTTGTCAAATTTCGTCGTAAAATGTGTTCAATTATCTGTTTTTGGTATGAAATTATATAATAATATTTTGCCGGCTGAGAAGCATATTCAAAATGAAAATGGCGTAGCTTAATGTAATAATATCCGTAAATAAAGTGTTATAAAAAATGAAAATATGATTTTCGGTACACTAAATAATAAAATGTATTATGTATGTATATTTTTATAAATCACTTGTCAAAATTTACTGGTTACGTATTTTTAATAGATTGCAAAAAAACCTCAACTATTTTTATAAGTGTTCATTGGGTTGATTTCTTATCTATCTATCTCTCTCTCGCTCTCTTTCTCTTTCTTTAAATGGATGCCATATTATTATATTATCAGATATAATACATAATAATATATTCCCGCTTTTTTTTATTAAATTGAATTTATATAGGTATATTACTATAATATATTTATTTGACATTGTAAATTATATTAATAAAAAATAATAAAATTCATTTTAAATATGAGAATATTGTAATTTTTTTTTTTTTTTTGGTTAGAAAATATTTTAAATTTTATTACCCACAGATGGCATTTGTTAAGCGGAAGATTTCTATGGTTTTATGTTTCTTGGATAAATTACAACGGTAAAAAGTAATTTTAAATATTTTATATATGGGTTTAAAAATATGTATCCATACATATACACATATTTCCATCCTTGAGAGTGTATGCAACTAAATACTATGTAAAATTTTGTTATCTCGTCAAAGTTAAATTTTAATTTTATACATACTAATGCAAATGCATATATTTTTGTTATTTTTTCTGTTTATTTAATATGTGTGTATACGTCACAATATATATTTTTTGTTTGGGCGTCATTTGAAAATACATGGGATTAAATTTAAGCAAAGTAGAGAAGAGATACGATATAGATTATGAATATTTTCTTTTTATAATATTAAAATAAATTGTGGTCCTGAAAAGGACCGTTTTGATTGTTATTATAATGCGCGGCGGCGTTCATTTACAAATTATTATTACAATTCAATAATTTATTTTGAACTTGTATATTTGGTCACAGCTTTTGTGCCTTCACTTACAGCATGCTTAGCTAATTCACCAGGTAACAATAGACGGACGGCTGTTTGAATTTCCCGTGATGTAATTGTTGATCGTTTATTATAATGAGCTAAACGTGAAGCTTCTGATGCAATTCTTTCAAAAATATCATTAACAAATGAATTCATGATGCTCATGGCTTTTGATGAAATACCAGTATCGGGATGAACTTGTTTCAATACTTTATAAATGTAAATGGCGTAACTTTCCTTGCGGCGTTTACGCTTGGTTTTTTTGTCTCCCTTTGAAATATTTTTTTGAGCTTTTCCTGCTTTTTTCGCTGCTTTACCGCTTGTTTTTGGTGGCATTTTCACAAAATATTTTTATTTTCGCTGACACTTTTTATTTATTAAAAACACGTTTTAAATAAAACTGATGATAATAATGATATGGCTAAAAATGAGATAATGCATGCTCTTTTATTCTTGAATTTTGTTAAAATAAGTATTGTTGTTAAACCACGCCTATTAAATATTTTTGATTATATTTATTATATACATCTGCTGTTGCAGGGTATATAATAAGGTGTTCATATATTATAATTCTACTATTATTCTGTTGAATTTTGTTCTGTTTATTTGAATATAAAAAAGCTAAAAATAAAATATGTCTGGTCGCGGTAAAGGTGGTAAAGTTAAGGGAAAGGCAAAGTCACGTTCAAATCGTGCTGGATTACAATTTCCAGTTGGAAGAATTCATCGTTTATTACGTAAAGGAAATTATGCTGAACGTGTTGGTGCCGGTGCTCCTGTTTATTTAGCTGCCGTTATGGAATATTTAGCAGCTGAAGTATTAGAATTGGCGGGTAATGCAGCAAGAGATAATAAGAAAACAAGAATTATTCCACGTCATTTACAATTAGCAATCCGTAATGATGAAGAATTAAATAAATTATTATCTGGTGTTACAATTGCTCAAGGTGGTGTTTTACCAAATATTCAAGCTGTTTTATTACCAAAGAAAACTGAGAAGAAAGCTTAAATATCAAGATAATAATATTAATTTATTAAGAAAAAAATCCGTCCTTTTCAGGACGACCATAAATATATATTTAATTAAAAGAGTAAATTTATAATAATAAAATGTAATCAAAAAAAATTGTCAATATACAAAAAAAATTTGTAGCATCAAAATCTGTAATAAAAAAAAATTACTAAAAATTTGTAGCGTCTGTGTCCATTCAAAAATTTTCCATTAAAACACATGGCGTCGTCATAAATATCAAAAATTTTCCATACACGCGCGCGCATTTTTAGCGTCGGTATGTCATATCATAAAAATTTACTTTAAGGTCGTAAAGTCGAAAAAAAAATGTCGTCACAAATAATTTTGATTTAATAAATAAAATTTTTATTTTAGCGTCTATTTTTATGTGTCCATCCATATCATAAAAATTTATTTTAGAAAAAAACGTAAAGTCCAAAAAAAAAAAAAATGTCGTCACAAAGGCAAAATTTTGATTTAATAAATAAAAATTCTTATTTTTAAATTTTATATTTTGATGGTCCTGAAAAGGACCGTTTTGTTTTTTTTTTAATTAAAATATTAATTTAAGCACGTTCACCACGAATACGTCTTGCCAATTGAATATCTTTTGGCATAATTGTAACACGTTTGGCATGAATAGCGCATAAATTAGTATCTTCAAATAAACCAACTAAATATGCTTCACTAGCTTCTTGTAGAGCCATTACAGCTGATGATTGAAAACGTAAATCAGTTTTAAAATCTTGAGCAATTTCACGAACAAGACGTTGGAATGGTAATTTACGGATTAAAAGCTCAGTTGATTTTTGATAACGACGAATTTCACGTAATGCTACAGTACCAGGACGATAACGATGTGGTTTTTTAACACCACCAGTAGCTGGTGCACTTTTACGTGCTGCTTTTGTAGCTAATTGTTTACGTGGTGCTTTACCACCAGTTGATTTACGAGCAGTTTGTTTAGTTCTCGCCATTTTTTTTTATTTTCTATACGAAATATGAATTACGAACACGACACTGACACTTGACACAACACAACACAATATATTAAATAAACTTATGTAGTCAATAAGATAGACAAATTTATAATGTGAAAAAAAGCGAATTCCCCTGTTTATTATATAGGCAGAAATTACATATACATGTAAATAAATTAAATGTTAGAGTAATATAAAAAATATTATTGTTTACAGGAATATAATGAGTTAGAATAGGATAGCAATTGATATTATAATATATTAACAATTTAATATATATGTATATGTTAAATTGGTCGCCATCTTTTATTTTATATATTTTCAATTCCGACGATTATATAAACTCGTCCATTATTCGAAAAAATCATCATTTCAAGTTTGGATTTTCGTGTGTAAACAGTAAAATTTAAATACATTAATTTTTTTTATTAAAAATGACTGGTCGAGGCAAAGGTGGTAAAGGATTAGGAAAAGGTGGAGCAAAACGTCATCGTAAAGTTTTACGTGATAATATCCAAGGTATTACAAAACCAGCAATTCGTCGTTTAGCCCGTCGAGGTGGTGTTAAAAGAATAAGCGGTTTAATTTATGAAGAAACACGTGGTGTTTTAAAAGTATTTTTGGAAAATGTTATTCGTGATGCAGTAACATATACAGAACATGCTAAACGTAAAACTGTTACCGCTATGGATGTTGTGTATGCATTAAAACGTCAAGGTCGTACATTGTACGGTTTTGGAGGTTAATTTTAATCGCTCCCGTAACACAAACGAACGAACGTCATATCAAAAACCGTCCTTTTCAGGACGAACAATAAATTCAATTTAAAAAAAGTATAAATTTATAAAATACATACATACCCATTATAATATATATTATGTGTTCTCATTTTCTTTATTCATTGAGTTGATGATGACTTAAAATTTTTTTTTTTACATACGATTTAGATTTTTGGTCGGTCTTGTTATTTTTTTCGATAGTCAATATTTTATGATAATATTTTAAATATATATTATAATATATTTTCAATTCCGACGATTATATAAACTCGTCCATTATTCGAAAAAATCATCATTTCAAGTTTGGATTTTCGTGTGTAAACAGTAAAATTTAAATACATTAATTTTTTTTATTAAAAATGACTGGTCGAGGCAAAGGTGGTAAAGGATTAGGAAAAGGTGGAGCAAAACGTCATCGTAAAGTTTTACGTGATAATATCCAAGGTATTACAAAACCAGCAATTCGTCGTTTAGCCCGTCGAGGTGGTGTTAAAAGAATAAGCGGTTTAATTTATGAAGAAACACGTGGTGTTTTAAAAGTATTTTTGGAAAATGTTATTCGTGATGCAGTAACATATACAGAACATGCTAAACGTAAAACTGTTACCGCTATGGATGTTGTGTATGCATTAAAACGTCAAGGTCGTACATTGTACGGTTTTGGAGGTTAATTTTAATCGCTCCCGTAACACAAACGAACGAACGTCATATCAAAAACCGTCCTTTTCAGGACGAACAATAAATTCAATTTAAAAAAAGTATAAATTTATAAAATACATACATACCCATTATAATATATATTATGTGTTCTCATTTTCTTTATTCATTGAGTTGATGATGACTTAAAATTTTTTTTTTTACATACGATTTAGATTTTTGGTCGGTCTTGTTATTTTTTTCGATAGTCAATATTTTTGAAATTGAGTACATATACAGTTTGTGTGGCAATCCAAAGTTATAAAAATTTAAAAAAAATTTTAATTCGATACATGTCGTGTGTATTATTTAGAGCTGAAAAAAATCGGTTTAGTCGCGTTTTGTCTAAAAATAACAATTTATGATTTTTTATTTTAATGTACGCAGATCGATAAAAAATTATTTTCTTTTTAAATTAATTAAATTGATGGTCCTGATAAGGACCGATTTTGTACTAAGTACGTGTAGTACCCACAACACACGCGAATTTTTTTTTGCATTACCCATAATATTTATGTATTTATTTTTTAGCTGCTGCTTTTTTGGGTGCAGCTCTTTTAGGCTTTGGAGTTTTGGGTTTTTTTGCACTATCAGCTTTTGGTTTAGTTGGTTTTTGTTTTGGAGCTGATTTTACACCAGTTTTTTTAACACTTTTTGCTGTTGCAACCGCTGCTTTCTTTTTATCTGTAGCTGGTTTCTTTGCCGCTGCTTTCTTAGCACCAGCAACTGCCGCCTGTTTAGCTACAGATTTTGGTTTTTTGTCACCACTTGCCTTTTTAGGAGCCGCTTTTTTGGCTGCCGCTGCCTTAGGTTTGTCACCACCAGATTTTTTAGGAGCTTTTGGTTTTAATGCAGCTGACATTTTAAATGAACCAGATGCTCCTTTACCTTTTGTTTGCACTAATTGACCACCAATAACAGCACCTTTTAAATATTTCTTAATGAATGGTGATAATTTATCCGCATCAATTTTATATGTTGCCGAAATATATTTTTTAATTGCTTGCAATGATGAACCACCACGTTCTTTTAATGCTTTTATCGCACTTTGCACCATTTCTGATGTTGGTGGATGATTTGGTTTAGTTTTTGGTTTTTTAGCACCACCCGCACCAGCAGCTGCCTTTGTTTTCTTAACTTTTGGTGATTTCGCGGCTGGTGTTGTTGCTGCAGGAGCGTCACTTGAGATTGTTGTTTCAATATCGGCCATTTTTTTAACACTTTAACTTTTTTTTTTATTACACTTTAATAAAAACTTAAAACACACACACAATTTAATTTGTTTAATTTAAAACACACACACAATTTAATTTATGTTAACTTTAACAAACACGTTTTTTTTTTATAGAAAATTTGGCATTTTAATACGATTAAATAAAACGTTTTACATGCAGGAAGTAAATACTACCTATCCGTAGTATAATTTTGTTGACATTTATATTTTTTGAAATTGTTTTATATCATTTTTTAAATATTTATAATTATATTTCTAATATTTTATCACAATAATATGATTAAATATGTTACTAATTATGTAATGAATAAATAAAATTTACGTTTAAATATTTATGTTGTACATTTTTTTGAATTTTTTTACAAAATTATATACAAATTTTTATACTTTTTCCAATAAAAATCGATATTTTAGTAATAAATCCATAAAAATATATATAAATGTTATGACAAATGAATAATTTAATTATAATACTAAGTTTTTACAATAAAATTTATTTAAAAATATAAATTTTTATTATATTTTTTTAAAAAATAATTTCATCATATAAAATGTTCATACAAAATATCAAAAAATTATATTCATATAGTATATGCCGCCATTATTAAATAAGTCCATATATACTTATATGAATGTGTGTGTAAATTTAAAAAAAAAAAAAAAATTTCATGTATGTGTACATATATGAATACAGATGTCCATACATATGAATATACAAAATAATTTTATTTTGTTTTATTAAAATAATTTGTATTATATTTCTATATAAATTATAAATAAATAATATAATTATAAAAATAAAAAATAATTCATTTTCCGTTATATGCTATTTGTTGTACTATTTGTATACATTTACATATTTAAATATTTTACTTTTATGTACATAGATGGCGAATCGTATACCCTAAACACCAAAGTAATAGGTGTGTTTTTTTTATTCATAGTTTTTAAGTTCGGGATAATCGGAATTTATCAAATTTGCTAATTAAAATCAAATATTCTCAATTATATTAATTATAATTATCACAAAATTAGTATAATTGAGAATATATATTTGATTTTAAATCGTACAAATGACGACAATGTAGAATAAAAAAAAACGCACAAAATATGTTATTGTATGTACGTTGTACATACACAATAACATATTTAGAATTTCGTAACAAAATGTCCAAAATATGTAATTACGTATATGGATATTTATTTATTTACGCATATAATGCACGCATATTTACGCATATTATGAAAAATTTCAAGTTATCCTTAAATTTTGTTTATACCCATTGTTGTCTTTTTTTTTTTTAATATTAACATATCGCTGGTGACAATGCAAATGAGTGAATTTTGTGTTTTTAATATTTTTCAATTGGGACAAACTCGAGCGAATTTTACTTAATAGATGAATTAAATAAATTAAATATTTGTTCACGTTTCAATTATATTTTATTTGTTCAATTTTCTTACCGATTAATCAATAAAAGGATTTTAAGAAATTTCGTAGAAATTTTTTTTGCATTGTCACCAGCGATATATATATATATATATATATATATATATATATATATATATATATATATATATATATATATATATATATATAGGGTTACATGTTTTTACATATTTTTCGTCTAAATTTTAAATGGCTTAGTTACATATTTGTTTGTGATTTTTTTTTATTATTCAAAATTCATTTTGATGTATAAATTTGTTTAATTTTTCCAATAAATTCCTACAAAATATTTTACTACATTTTACTTTAAATTTACAAATTAATAAAGAAAAAATGTGTATTGTGTACGAATTGCGTTTATGAAAATTATAAAATATTATTACATTTTGTACCAGTTTTATGAAATATTTATCATTTAACGACTAATTTGTCATTATGTACAAATTATTTGTCAAATTTTGTCAAAAATGTGCTCAATTATTCGTATTTGGTACAAAATCCTTAATATTTTATCGGCTGAGAAGCACATACAAAATGAAAATAGCATCGATCTGGCTATGTAATTAATTTTCCATTTAATTTGTCATTTTGTATAAGTTCTTTGTCAAATTTCGTCAAAAAGATCTGCTTAATTATCCGTATTTGATACGAAATTATTAGTATTTTGGCAGAGTTATGACGAAATTTTTGCCTGTATTTTGTCATTTTGTATAAGTTATTTGTCAAATTTGTTCGTAAAATGTGCTCAATTATTCCTATTTGGTACAAAATTCTTAATATTTTGCCGGCTTATCATATACAAAACAAAACTGACATCTGACAATATTATATATATATATATATATATATATATATATATATATATATATATATATATATATATATATATATATATATATATATATATATAAGGAGAGATAGATATAGATTATGAATATTTTCTTTTTATAATATTAAAATAAATTGTGGTCCTGAAAAGGACCGTTTTGTTTGTTATTATAATGCGCGGCGGCGATCATTCACAAATATATATATATATATATATATATATATATATATATATATATATATATATATATATATATATATATATATATATATACGTTTAATTTCTTATTTTGTACCAGTTTTATGAAATATTTACCATTTTCCCTTTAATTTGTCAAATTTCGTCGTAAAATGTGTTCAATTATCTGTTTTTGGTATGAAATTATATAATAATATTTTGCCGGCTGAGAAGCATATTCAAAATGAAAATGGCGTAGCTTAATGTAATAATATCCGTAAATAAAGTGTTATAAAAAATGAAAATATGATTTTCGGTACACTAAATAATAAAATGTATTATGTATGTATATTTTTATAAATCACTTGTCAAAATTTACTGGTTACGTATTTTTAATAGATTGCAAAAAAACCTCAACTATTTTTATAAGTGTTCATTGGGTTGATTTCTTATCTATCTATCTCTCTCTCGCTCTCTTTCTCTTTCTTTAAATGGATGCCATATTATTATATTATCAGATATAATACATAATAATATATTCCCGCTTTTTTTTATTAAATTGAATTTATATAGGTATATTACTATAATATATTTATTTGACATTGTAAATTATATTAATAAAAAATAATAAAATTCATTTTAAATATGAGAATATTGTAATTTTTTTTTTTTTTTTGGTTAGAAAATATTTTAAATTTTATTACCCACAGATGGCATTTGTTAAGCGGAAGATTTCTATGGTTTTATGTTTCTTGGATAAATTACAACGGTAAAAAGTAATTTTAAATATTTTATATATGGGTTTAAAAATATGTATCCATACATATACACATATTTCCATCCTTGAGAGTGTATGCAACTAAATACTATGTAAAATTTTGTTATCTCGTCAAAGTTAAATTTTAATTTTATACATACTAATGCAAATGCATATATTTTTGTTATTTTTTCTGTTTATTTAATATGTGTGTATACGTCACAATATATATTTTTTTGTTTGGGCGTCATTTGAAAATACATGGGATTAAATTTAAGCAAAGTAGAGAAGAGATACGATATAGATTATGAATATTTTCTTTTTATAATATTAAAATAAATTGTGGTCCTGAAAAGGACCGTTTTGATTGTTATTATAATGCGCGGCGGCGTTCATTTACAAATTATTATTACAATTCAATAATTTATTTTGAACTTGTATATTTGGTCACAGCTTTTGTGCCTTCACTTACAGCATGCTTAGCTAATTCACCAGGTAACAATAGACGGACGGCTGTTTGAATTTCCCGTGATGTAATTGTTGATCGTTTATTATAATGAGCTAAACGTGAAGCTTCTGATGCAATTCTTTCAAAAATATCATTAACAAATGAATTCATGATGCTCATGGCTTTTGATGAAATACCAGTATCGGGATGAACTTGTTTCAATACTTTATAAATGTAAATGGCGTAACTTTCCTTGCGGCGTTTACGCTTGGTTTTTTTGTCTCCCTTTGAAATATTTTTTTGAGCTTTTCCTGCTTTTTTCGCTGCTTTACCGCTTGTTTTTGGTGGCATTTTCACAAAATATTTTTATTTTCGCTGACACTTTTTATTTATTAAAAACACGTTTTAAATAAAACTGATGATAATAATGATATGGCTAAAAATGAGATAATGCATGCTCTTTTATTCTTGAATTTTGTTAAAATAAGTATTGTTGTTAAACCACGCCTATTAAATATTTTTGATTATATTTATTATATACATCTGCTGTTGCAGGGTATATAATAAGGTGTTCATATATTATAATTCTACTATTATTCTGTTGAATTTTGTTCTGTTTATTTGAATATAAAAAAGCTAAAAATAAAATATGTCTGGTCGCGGTAAAGGTGGTAAAGTTAAGGGAAAGGCAAAGTCACGTTCAAATCGTGCTGGATTACAATTTCCAGTTGGAAGAATTCATCGTTTATTACGTAAAGGAAATTATGCTGAACGTGTTGGTGCCGGTGCTCCTGTTTATTTAGCTGCCGTTATGGAATATTTAGCAGCTGAAGTATTAGAATTGGCGGGTAATGCAGCAAGAGATAATAAGAAAACAAGAATTATTCCACGTCATTTACAATTAGCAATCCGTAATGATGAAGAATTAAATAAATTATTATCTGGTGTTACAATTGCTCAAGGTGGTGTTTTACCAAATATTCAAGCTGTTTTATTACCAAAGAAAACTGAGAAGAAAGCTTAAATATCAAGATAATAATATTAATTTATTAAGAAAAAAATCCGTCCTTTTCAGGACGACCATAAATATATATTTAATTAAAAGAGTAAATTTATAATAATAAAATGTAATCAAAAAAAATTGTCAATATACAAAAAAAATTTGTAGCATCAAAATCTGTAATAAAAAAAAATTACTAAAAATTTGTAGCGTCTGTGTCCATTCAAAAATGTTCCATTAAAACACATGGCGTCGTCGTCATAAATATCAAAAATTTTCCATACACGCGCGCGCATTTTTAGCGTCGGTATCATAAAATATAAAAAGTGCATATCATAAAAATTTACTTTAGTAAAAAACGTAAAGTCGAAAAAAAAATGTCGTCACAAATAATTTTGATTTAATAAATAAAATTTTTATTTTAGCGTCTATTTTTATGTGTCCATCCATATCATAAAAATTTATTTTAGAAAAAAACGTAAAGTCCAAAAAAAAAAAAAATGTCGTCACAAAGGCAAAATTTTGATTTAATAAATAAAAATTCTTATTTTTAAATTTTATATTTTGATGGTCCTGAAAAGGACCGTTTTGTTTTT
This sequence comes from Tipula vernalis, assembly GCA_958295665.1. Lineage (NCBI taxonomy): Eukaryota > Metazoa > Arthropoda > Insecta > Diptera > Tipulidae > Tipula > Tipula vernalis. The sequence goes on from OY282558.1 coordinate 282,902,786, forward strand.
TTTTTAATTAAAATATTAATTTAAGCACGTTCACCACGAATACGTCTTGCCAATTGAATATCTTTTGGCATAATTGTAACACGTTTGGCATGAATAGCGCATAAATTAGTATCTTCAAATAAACCAACTAAATATGCTTCACTAGCTTCTTGTAGAGCCATTACAGCTGATGATTGAAAACGTAAATCAGTTTTAAAATCTTGAGCAATTTCACGAACAAGACGTTGGAATGGTAATTTACGGATTAAAAGCTCAGTTGATTTTTGATAACGACGAATTTCACGTAATGCTACAGTACCAGGACGATAACGATGTGGTTTTTTAACACCACCAGTAGCTGGTGCACTTTTACGTGCTGCTTTTGTAGCTAATTGTTTACGTGGTGCTTTACCACCAGTTGATTTACGAGCAGTTTGTTTAGTTCTCGCCATTTTTTTTTATTTTCTATACGAAATATGAATTACGAACACGACACTGACACTTGACACAACACAACACAATATATTAAATAAACTTATGTAGTCAATAAGATAGACAAATTTATAATGTGAAAAAAAGCGAATTCCCCTGTTTATTATATAGGCAGAAATTACATATACATGTAAATAAATTAAATGTTAGAGTAATATAAAAAATATTATTGTTTACAGGAATATAATGAGTTAGAATAGGATAGCAATTGATATTATAATATATTAACAATTTAATATATATGTATATGTTAAATTGGTCGCCATCTTTTATTTTATATATTTTCAATTCCGACGATTATATAAACTCGTCCATTATTCGAAAAAATCATCATTTCAAGTTTGGATTTTCGTGTGTAAACAGTAAAATTTAAATACATTAATTTTTTTTATTAAAAATGACTGGTCGAGGCAAAGGTGGTAAAGGATTAGGAAAAGGTGGAGCAAAACGTCATCGTAAAGTTTTACGTGATAATATCCAAGGTATTACAAAACCAGCAATTCGTCGTTTAGCCCGTCGAGGTGGTGTTAAAAGAATAAGCGGTTTAATTTATGAAGAAACACGTGGTGTTTTAAAAGTATTTTTGGAAAATGTTATTCGTGATGCAGTAACATATACAGAACATGCTAAACGTAAAACTGTTACCGCTATGGATGTTGTGTATGCATTAAAACGTCAAGGTCGTACATTGTACGGTTTTGGAGGTTAATTTTAATCGCTCCCGTAACACAAACGAACGAACGTCATATCAAAAACCGTCCTTTTCAGGACGAACAATAAATTCAATTTAAAAAAAGTATAAATTTATAAAATACATACATACCCATTATAATATATATTATGTGTTCTCATTTTCTTTATTCATTGAGTTGATGATGACTTAAAATTTTTTTTTTTACATACGATTTAGATTTTTGGTCGGTCTTGTTATTTTTTTCGATAGTCAATATTTTATGATAATATTTTAAATATATATTATAATATATTTTCAATTCCGACGATTATATAAACTCGTCCATTATTCGAAAAAATCATCATTTCAAGTTTGGATTTTCGTGTGTAAACAGTAAAATTTAAATACATTAATTTTTTTTATTAAAAATGACTGGTCGAGGCAAAGGTGGTAAAGGATTAGGAAAAGGTGGAGCAAAACGTCATCGTAAAGTTTTACGTGATAATATCCAAGGTATTACAAAACCAGCAATTCGTCGTTTAGCCCGTCGAGGTGGTGTTAAAAGAATAAGCGGTTTAATTTATGAAGAAACACGTGGTGTTTTAAAAGTATTTTTGGAAAATGTTATTCGTGATGCAGTAACATATACAGAACATGCTAAACGTAAAACTGTTACCGCTATGGATGTTGTGTATGCATTAAAACGTCAAGGTCGTACATTGTACGGTTTTGGAGGTTAATTTTAATCGCTCCCGTAACACAAACGAACGAACGTCATATCAAAAACCGTCCTTTTCAGGACGAACAATAAATTCAATTTAAAAAAAGTATAAATTTATAAAATACATACATACCCATTATAATATATATTATGTGTTCTCATTTTCTTTATTCATTGAGTTGATGATGACTTAAAATTTTTTTTTTTACATACGATTTAGATTTTTGGTCGGTCTTGTTATTTTTTTCGATAGTCAATATTTTTGAAATTGAGTACATATACAGTTTGTGTGGCAATCCAAAGTTATAAAAATTTAAAAAAAATTTTAATTCGATACATGTCGTGTGTATTATTTAGAGCTGAAAAAAATCGGTTTAGTCGCGTTTTGTCTAAAAATAACAATTTATGATTTTTTATTTTAATGTACGCAGATCGATAAAAAATTATTTTCTTTTTAAATTAATTAAATTGATGGTCCTGATAAGGACCGATTTTGTACTAAGTACGTGTAGTACCCACAACACACGCGAATTTTTTTTTGCATTACCCATAATATTTATGTATTTATTTTTTAGCTGCTGCTTTTTTGGGTGCAGCTCTTTTAGGCTTTGGAGTTTTGGGTTTTTTTGCACTATCAGCTTTTGGTTTAGTTGGTTTTTGTTTTGGAGCTGATTTTACACCAGTTTTTTTAACACTTTTTGCTGTTGCAACCGCTGCTTTCTTTTTATCTGTAGCTGGTTTCTTTGCCGCTGCTTTCTTAGCACCAGCAACTGCCGCCTGTTTAGCTACAGATTTTGGTTTTTTGTCACCACTTGCCTTTTTAGGAGCCGCTTTTTTGGCTGCCGCTGCCTTAGGTTTGTCACCACCAGATTTTTTAGGAGCTTTTGGTTTTAATGCAGCTGACATTTTAAATGAACCAGATGCTCCTTTACCTTTTGTTTGCACTAATTGACCACCAATAACAGCACCTTTTAAATATTTCTTAATGAATGGTGATAATTTATCCGCATCAATTTTATATGTTGCCGAAATATATTTTTTAATTGCTTGCAATGATGAACCACCACGTTCTTTTAATGCTTTTATCGCACTTTGCACCATTTCTGATGTTGGTGGATGATTTGGTTTAGTTTTTGGTTTTTTAGCACCACCCGCACCAGCAGCTGCCTTTGTTTTCTTAACTTTTGGTGATTTCGCGGCTGGTGTTGTTGCTGCAGGAGCGTCACTTGAGATTGTTGTTTCAATATCGGCCATTTTTTTAACACTTTAACTTTTTTTTTTATTACACTTTAATAAAAACTTAAAACACACACACAATTTAATTTGTTTAATTTAAAACACACACACAATTTAATTTATGTTAACTTTAACAAACACGTTTTTTTTTTATAGAAAATTTGGCATTTTAATACGATTAAATAAAACGTTTTACATGCAGGAAGTAAATACTACCTATCCGTAGTATAATTTTGTTGACATTTATATTTTTTGAAATTGTTTTATATCATTTTTTAAATATTTATAATTATATTTCTAATATTTTATCACAATAATATGATTAAATATGTTACTAATTATGTAATGAATAAATAAAATTTACGTTTAAATATTTATGTTGTACATTTTTTTGAATTTTTTTACAAAATTATATACAAATTTTTATACTTTTTCCAATAAAAATCGATATTTTAGTAATAAATCCATAAAAATATATATAAATGTTATGACAAATGAATAATTTAATTATAATACTAAGTTTTTACAATAAAATTTATTTAAAAATATAAATTTTTATTATATTTTTTTAAAAAATAATTTCATCATATAAAATGTTCATACAAAATATCAAAAAATTATATTCATATAGTATATGCCGCCATTATTAAATAAGTCCATATATACTTATATGAATGTGTGTGTAAATTTAAAAAAAAAAAAAAAATTTCATGTATGTGTACATATATGAATACAGATGTCCATACATATGAATATACAAAATAATTTTATTTTGTTTTATTAAAATAATTTGTATTATATTTCTATATAAATTATAAATAAATAATATAATTATAAAAATAAAAAATAATTCATTTTCCGTTATATGCTATTTGTTGTACTATTTGTATACATTTACATATTTAAATATTTTACTTTTATGTACATAGATGGCGAATCGTATACCCTAAACACCAAAGTAATAGGTGTGTTTTTTTTATTCATAGTTTTTAAGTTCGGGATAATCGGAATTTATCAAATTTGCTAATTAAAATCAAATATTCTCAATTATATTAATTATAATTATCACAAAATTAGTATAATTGAGAATATATATTTGATTTTAAATCGTACAAATGACGACAATGTAGAATAAAAAAAAACGCACAAAATATGTTATTGTATGTACGTTGTACATACACAATAACATATTTAGAATTTCGTAACAAAATGTCCAAAATATGTAATTACGTATATGGATATTTATTTATTTACGCATATAATGCACGCATATTTACGCATATTATGAAAAATTTCAAGTTATCCTTAAATTTTGTTTATACCCATTGTTGTCTTTTTTTTTTTTAATATTAACATATCGCTGGTGACAATGCAAATGAGTGAATTTTGTGTTTTTAATATTTTTCAATTGGGACAAACTCGAGCGAATTTTACTTAATAGATGAATTAAATAAATTAAATATTTGTTCACGTTTCAATTATATTTTATTTGTTCAATTTTCTTACCGATTAATCAATAAAAGGATTTTAAGAAATTTCGTAGAAATTTTTTTTGCATTGTCACCAGCGATATATATATATATATATATATATATATATATATATATATATATATATATATATATATATATATATATATAGGGTTACATGTTTTTACATATTTTTCGTCTAAATTTTAAATGGCTTAGTTACATATTTGTTTGTGATTTTTTTTTATTATTCAAAATTCATTTTGATGTATAAATTTGTTTAATTTTTCCAATAAATTCCTACAAAATATTTTACTACATTTTACTTTAAATTTACAAATTAATAAAGAAAAAATGTGTATTGTGTACGAATTGCGTTTATGAAAATTATAAAATATTATTACATTTTGTACCAGTTTTATGAAATATTTATCATTTAACGACTAATTTGTCATTATGTACAAATTATTTGTCAAATTTTGTCAAAAATGTGCTCAATTATTCGTATTTGGTACAAAATCCTTAATATTTTATCGGCTGAGAAGCACATACAAAATGAAAATAGCATCGATCTGGCTATGTAATTAATTTTCCATTTAATTTGTCATTTTGTATAAGTTCTTTGTCAAATTTCGTCAAAAAGATCTGCTTAATTATCCGTATTTGATACGAAATTATTAGTATTTTGGCAGAGTTATGACGAAATTTTTGCCTGTATTTTGTCATTTTGTATAAGTTATTTGTCAAATTTGTTCGTAAAATGTGCTCAATTATTCCTATTTGGTACAAAATTCTTAATATTTTGCCGGCTTATCATATACAAAACAAAACTGACATCTGACAATATTATATATATATATATATATATATATATATATATATATATATATATATATATATATATATATATATATAAAGGAGAGATAGATATAGATTATGAATATTTTCTTTTTATAATATTAAAATAAATTGTGGTCCTGAAAAGGACCGTTTTGTTTGTTATTATAATGCGCGGCGGCGATCATTCACAAATATATATATATATATATATATATATATATATATATATATATATATATATATATATACGTTTAATTTCTTATTTTGTACCAGTTTTATGAAATATTTACCATTTTCCCTTTAATTTGTCAAATTTCGTCGTAAAATGTGTTCAATTATCTGTTTTTGGTATGAAATTATATAATAATATTTTGCCGGCTGAGAAGCATATTCAAAATGAAAATGGCGTAGCTTAATGTAATAATATCCGTAAATAAAGTGTTATAAAAAATGAAAATATGATTTTCGGTACACTAAATAATAAAATGTATTATGTATGTATATTTTTATAAATCACTTGTCAAAATTTACTGGTTACGTATTTTTAATAGATTGCAAAAAAACCTCAACTATTTTTATAAGTGTTCATTGGGTTGATTTCTTATCTATCTATCTCTCTCTCGCTCTCTTTCTCTTTCTTTAAATGGATGCCATATTATTATATTATCAGATATAATACATAATAATATATTCCCGCTTTTTTTTATTAAATTGAATTTATATAGGTATATTACTATAATATATTTATTTGACATTGTAAATTATATTAATAAAAAATAATAAAATTCATTTTAAATATGAGAATATTGTAATTTTTTTTTTTTTTTTGGTTAGAAAATATTTTAAATTTTATTACCCACAGATGGCATTTGTTAAGCGGAAGATTTCTATGGTTTTATGTTTCTTGGATAAATTACAACGGTAAAAAGTAATTTTAAATATTTTATATATGGGTTTAAAAATATGTATCCATACATATACACATATTTCCATCCTTGAGAGTGTATGCAACTAAATACTATGTAAAATTTTGTTATCTCGTCAAAGTTAAATTTTAATTTTATACATACTAATGCAAATGCATATATTTTTGTTATTTTTTCTGTTTATTTAATATGTGTGTATACGTCACAATATATATTTTTTGTTTGGGCGTCATTTGAAAATACATGGGATTAAATTTAAGCAAAGTAGAGAAGAGATACGATATAGATTATGAATATTTTCTTTTTATAATATTAAAATAAATTGTGGTCCTGAAAAGGACCGTTTTGATTGTTATTATAATGCGCGGCGGCGTTCATTTACAAATTATTATTACAATTCAATAATTTATTTTGAACTTGTATATTTGGTCACAGCTTTTGTGCCTTCACTTACAGCATGCTTAGCTAATTCACCAGGTAACAATAGACGGACGGCTGTTTGAATTTCCCGTGATGTAATTGTTGATCGTTTATTATAATGAGCTAAACGTGAAGCTTCTGATGCAATTCTTTCAAAAATATCATTAACAAATGAATTCATGATGCTCATGGCTTTTGATGAAATACCAGTATCGGGATGAACTTGTTTCAATACTTTATAAATGTAAATGGCGTAACTTTCCTTGCGGCGTTTACGCTTGGTTTTTTTGTCTCCCTTTGAAATATTTTTTTGAGCTTTTCCTGCTTTTTTCGCTGCTTTACCGCTTGTTTTTGGTGGCATTTTCACAAAATATTTTTATTTTCGCTGACACTTTTTATTTATTAAAAACACGTTTTAAATAAAACTGATGATAATAATGATATGGCTAAAAATGAGATAATGCATGCTCTTTTATTCTTGAATTTTGTTAAAATAAGTATTGTTGTTAAACCACGCCTATTAAATATTTTTGATTATATTTATTATATACATCTGCTGTTGCAGGGTATATAATAAGGTGTTCATATATTATAATTCTACTATTATTCTGTTGAATTTTGTTCTGTTTATTTGAATATAAAAAAGCTAAAAATAAAATATGTCTGGTCGCGGTAAAGGTGGTAAAGTTAAGGGAAAGGCAAAGTCACGTTCAAATCGTGCTGGATTACAATTTCCAGTTGGAAGAATTCATCGTTTATTACGTAAAGGAAATTATGCTGAACGTGTTGGTGCCGGTGCTCCTGTTTATTTAGCTGCCGTTATGGAATATTTAGCAGCTGAAGTATTAGAATTGGCGGGTAATGCAGCAAGAGATAATAAGAAAACAAGAATTATTCCACGTCATTTACAATTAGCAATCCGTAATGATGAAGAATTAAATAAATTATTATCTGGTGTTACAATTGCTCAAGGTGGTGTTTTACCAAATATTCAAGCTGTTTTATTACCAAAGAAAACTGAGACATAATGATGATGATCAAGATAATAATATTAATTTATTAAGAAAAAAATCCGTCCTTTTCAGGACGACCATAAATATATATTTAATTAAAAGAGTAAATTTATAATAATAAAATGTAATCAAAAAAAATTGTCAATATACAAAAAAAATTTGTAGCATCAAAATCTGTAATAAAAAAAAATTACTAAAAATTTGTAGCGTCTGTGTCCATTCAAAAATTTTCCATTAAAACACATGGCGTCGTCATAAATATCAAAAATTTTCCATACACGCGCGCGCATTTTTAGCGTCGGTATGTCATATCATAAAAATTTACTTTAAGGTCGTAAAGTCGAAAAAAAAATGTCGTCACAAATAATTTTGATTTAATAAATAAAATTTTTATTTTAGCGTCTATTTTTATGTGTCCATATCATAAAAATTTATTTTAGAAAAAAACGTAAAGTCCAAAAAAAAAAAAAATGTCGTCACAAAGGCAAAATTTTGATTTAATAAATAAAAATTCTTATTTTTAAATTTTATATTTTGATGGTCCTGAAAAGGACCGTTTTGTTTTTTTTTTAATTAAAATATTAATTTAAGCACGTTCACCACGAATACGTCTTGCCAATTGAATATCTTTTGGCATAATTGTAACACGTTTGGCATGAATAGCGCATAAATTAGTATCTTCAAATAAACCAACTAAATATGCTTCACTAGCTTCTTGTAGAGCCATTACAGCTGATGATTGAAAACGTAAATCAGTTTTAAAATCTTGAGCAATTTCACGAACAAGACGTTGGAATGGTAATTTACGGATTAAAAGCTCAGTTGATTTTTGATAACGACGAATTTCACGTAATGCTACAGTACCAGGACGATAACGATGTGGTTTTTTAACACCACCAGTAGCTGGTGCACTTTTACGTGCTGCTTTTGTAGCTAATTGTTTACGTGGTGCTTTACCACCAGTTGATTTACGAGCAGTTTGTTTAGTTCTCGCCATTTTTTTTTATTTTCTATACGAAATATGAATTACGAACACGACACTGACACTTGACACAACACAACACAATATATTAAATAAACTTATGTAGTCAATAAGATAGACAAATTTATAATGTGAAAAAAAGCGAATTCCCCTGTTTATTATATAGGCAGAAATTACATATACATGTAAATAAATTAAATGTTAGAGTAATATAAAAAATATTATTGTTTACAGGAATATAATGAGTTAGAATAGGATAGCAATTGATATTATAATATATTAACAATTTAATATATATGTATATGTTAAATTGGTCGCCATCTTTTATTTTATATATTTTCAATTCCGACGATTATATAAACTCGTCCATTATTCGAAAAAATCATCATTTCAAGTTTGGATTTTCGTGTGTAAACAGTAAAATTTAAATACATTAATTTTTTTTATTAAAAATGACTGGTCGAGGCAAAGGTGGTAAAGGATTAGGAAAAGGTGGAGCAAAACGTCATCGTAAAGTTTTACGTGATAATATCCAAGGTATTACAAAACCAGCAATTCGTCGTTTAGCCCGTCGAGGTGGTGTTAAAAGAATAAGCGGTTTAATTTATGAAGAAACACGTGGTGTTTTAAAAGTATTTTTGGAAAATGTTATTCGTGATGCAGTAACATATACAGAACATGCTAAACGTAAAACTGTTACCGCTATGGATGTTGTGTATGCATTAAAACGTCAAGGTCGTACATTGTACGGTTTTGGAGGTTAATTTTAATCGCTCCCGTAACACAAACGAACGAACGTCATATCAAAAACCGTCCTTTTCAGGACGAACAATAAATTCAATTTAAAAAAAGTATAAATTTATAAAATACATACATACCCATTATAATATATATTATGTGTTCTCATTTTCTTTATTCATTGAGTTGATGATGACTTAAAATTTTTTTTTTTACATACGATTTAGATTTTTGGTCGGTCTTGTTATTTTTTTCGATAGTCAATATTTTATGATAATATTTTAAATATATATTATAATATATTTTCAATTCCGACGATTATATAAACTCGTCCATTATTCGAAAAAATCATCATTTCAAGTTTGGATTTTCGTGTGTAAACAGTAAAATTTAAATACATTAATTTTTTTTATTAAAAATGACTGGTCGAGGCAAAGGTGGTAAAGGATTAGGAAAAGGTGGAGCAAAACGTCATCGTAAAGTTTTACGTGATAATATCCAAGGTATTACAAAACCAGCAATTCGTCGTTTAGCCCGTCGAGGTGGTGTTAAAAGAATAAGCGGTTTAATTTATGAAGAAACACGTGGTGTTTTAAAAGTATTTTTGGAAAATGTTATTCGTGATGCAGTAACATATACAGAACATGCTAAACGTAAAACTGTTACCGCTATGGATGTTGTGTATGCATTAAAACGTCAAGGTCGTACATTGTACGGTTTTGGAGGTTAATTTTAATCGCTCCCGTAACACAAACGAACGAACGTCATATCAAAAACCGTCCTTTTCAGGACGAACAATAAATTCAATTTAAAAAAAGTATAAATTTATAAAATACATACATACCCATTATAATATATATTATGTGTTCTCATTTTCTTTATTCATTGAGTTGATGATGACTTAAAATTTTTTTTTTTACATACGATTTAGATTTTTGGTCGGTCTTGTTATTTTTTTCGATAGTCAATATTTTTGAAATTGAGTACATATACAGTTTGTGTGGCAATCCAAAGTTATAAAAATTTAAAAAAAATTTTAATTCGATACATGTCGTGTGTATTATTTAGAGCTGAAAAAAATCGGTTTAGTCGCGTTTTGTCTAAAAATAACAATTTATGATTTTTTATTTTAATGTACGCAGATCGATAAAAAATTATTTTCTTTTTAAATTAATTAAATTGATGGTCCTGATAAGGACCGATTTTGTACTAAGTACGTGTAGTACCCACAACACACGCGAATTTTTTTTTGCATTACCCATAATATTTATGTATTTATTTTTTAGCTGCTGCTTTTTTGGGTGCAGCTCTTTTAGGCTTTGGAGTTTTGGGTTTTTTTGCACTATCAGCTTTTGGTTTAGTTGGTTTTTGTTTTGGAGCTGATTTTACACCAGTTTTTTTAACACTTTTTGCTGTTGCAACCGCTGCTTTCTTTTTATCTGTAGCTGGTTTCTTTGCCGCTGCTTTCTTAGCACCAGCAACTGCCGCCTGTTTAGCTACAGATTTTGGTTTTTTGTCACCACTTGCCTTTTTAGGAGCCGCTTTTTTGGCTGCCGCTGCCTTAGGTTTGTCACCACCAGATTTTTTAGGAGCTTTTGGTTTTAATGCAGCTGACATTTTAAATGAACCAGATGCTCCTTTACCTTTTGTTTGCACTAATTGACCACCAATAACAGCACCTTTTAAATATTTCTTAATGAATGGTGATAATTTATCCGCATCAATTTTATATGTTGCCGAAATATATTTTTTAATTGCTTGCAATGATGAACCACCACGTTCTTTTAATGCTTTTATCGCACTTTGCACCATTTCTGATGTTGGTGGATGATTTGGTTTAGTTTTTGGTTTTTTAGCACCACCCGCACCAGCAGCTGCCTTTGTTTTCTTAACTTTTGGTGATTTCGCGGCTGGTGTTGTTGCTGCAGGAGCGTCACTTGAGATTGTTGTTTCAATATCGGCCATTTTTTTAACACTTTAACTTTTTTTTTTATTACACTTTAATAAAAACTTAAAACACACACACAATTTAATTTGTTTAATTTAAAACACACACACAATTTAATTTATGTTAACTTTAACAAACACGTTTTTTTTTTATAGAAAATTTGGCATTTTAATACGATTAAATAAAACGTTTTACATGCAGGAAGTAAATACTACCTATCCGTAGTATAATTTTGTTGACATTTATATTTTTTGAAATTGTTTTATATCATTTTTTAAATATTTATAATTATATTTCTAATATTTTATCACAATAATATGATTAAATATGTTACTAATTATGTAATGAATAAATAAAATTTACGTTTAAATATTTATGTTGTACATTTTTTTGAATTTTTTTACAAAATTATATACAAATTTTTATACTTTTTCCAATAAAAATCGATATTTTAGTAATAAATCCATAAAAATATATATAAATGTTATGACAAATGAATAATTTAATTATAATACTAAGTTTTTACAATAAAATTTATTTAAAAATATAAATTTTTATTATATTTTTTTAAAAAATAATTTCATCATATAAAATGTTCATACAAAATATCAAAAAATTATATTCATATAGTATATGCCGCCATTATTAAATAAGTCCATATATACTTATATGAATGTGTGTGTAAATTTAAAAAAAAAAAAAAAATTTCATGTATGTGTACATATATGAATACAGATGTCCATACATATGAATATACAAAATAATTTTATTTTGTTTTATTAAAATAATTTGTATTATATTTCTATATAAATTATAAATAAATAATATAATTATAAAAATAAAAAATAATTCATTTTCCGTTATATGCTATTTGTTGTACTATTTGTATACATTTACATATTTAAATATTTTACTTTTATGTACATAGATGGCGAATCGTATACCCTAAACACCAAAGTAATAGGTGTGTTTTTTTTATTCATAGTTTTTAAGTTCGGGATAATCGGAATTTATCAAATTTGCTAATTAAAATCAAATATTCTCAATTATATTAATTATAATTATCACAAAATTAGTATAATTGAGAATATATATTTGATTTTAAATCGTACAAATGACGACAATGTAGAATAAAAAAAAACGCACAAAATATGTTATTGTATGTACGTTGTACATACACAATAACATATTTAGAATTTCGTAACAAAATGTCCAAAATATGTAATTACGTATATGGATATTTATTTATTTACGCATATAATGCACGCATATTTACGCATATTATGAAAAATTTCAAGTTATCCTTAAATTTTGTTTATACCCATTGTTGTCTTTTTTTTTTTTAATATTAACATATCGCTGGTGACAATGCAAATGAGTGAATTTTGTGTTTTTAATATTTTTCAATTGGGACAAACTCGAGCGAATTTTACTTAATAGATGAATTAAATAAATTAAATATTTGTTCACGTTTCAATTATATTTTATTTGTTCAATTTTCTTACCGATTAATCAATAAAAGGATTTTAAGAAATTTCGTAGAAATTTTTTTTGCATTGTCACCAGCGATATATATATATATATATATATATATATATATATATATATATATATATATATATATATATATATATATAGGGTTACATGTTTTTACATATTTTTCGTCTAAATTTTAAATGGCTTAATTACATATTTGTTTGTGATTTTTTTTTATTATTCAAAATTCATTTTGATGTATAAATTTGTTTAATTTTTCCAATAAATTCCTACAAAATATTTTACTACATTTTACTTTAAATTTACAAATTAATAAAGAAAAAATGTGTATTGTGTACGAATTGCGTTTATGAAAATTATAAAATATTATTACATTTTGTACCAGTTTTATGAAATATTTATCATTTAACGACTAATTTGTCATTATGTACAAATTATTTGTCAAATTTTGTCAAAAATGTGCTCAATTATTCGTATTTGGTACAAAATCCTTAATATTTTATCGGCTGAGAAGCACATACAAAATGAAAATAGCATCGATCTGGCTATGTAATTAATTTTCCATTTAATTTGTCATTTTGTATAAGTTCTTTGTCAAATTTCGTCAAAAAGATCTGCTTAATTATCCGTATTTGATACGAAATTATTAGTATTTTGGCAGAGTTATGACGAAATTTTTGCCTGTATTTTGTCATTTTGTATAAGTTATTTGTCAAATTTGTTCGTAAAATGTGCTCAATTATTCCTATTTGGTACAAAATTCTTAATATTTTGCCGGCTTATCATATACAAAACAAAACTGACATCTGACAATATTATATATATATATATATATATATATATATATATATATATATATATATATATATATATATATATATAAAGGAGAGATAGATATAGATTATGAATATTTTCTTTTTATAATATTAAAATAAATTGTGGTCCTGAAAAGGACCGTTTTGTTTGTTATTATAATGCGCGGCGGCGATCATTCACAAATATATATATATATATATATATATATATATATATATATATATATATATATATATATATATATATATATATACGTTTAATTTCTTATTTTGTACCAGTTTTATGAAATATTTACCATTTTCCCTTTAATTTGTCAAATTTCGTCGTAAAATGTGTTCAATTATCTGTTTTTGGTATGAAATTATATAATAATATTTTGCCGGCTGAGAAGCATATTCAAAATGAAAATGGCGTAGCTTAATGTAATAATATCCGTAAATAAAGTGTTATAAAAAATGAAAATATGATTTTCGGTACACTAAATAATAAAATGTATTATGTATGTATATTTTTATAAATCACTTGTCAAAATTTACTGGTTACGTATTTTTAATAGATTGCAAAAAAACCTCAACTATTTTTATAAGTGTTCATTGGGTTGATTTCTTATCTATCTATCTCTCTCTCGCTCTCTTTCTCTTTCTTTAAATGGATGCCATATTATTATATTATCAGATATAATACATAATAATATATTCCCGCTTTTTTTTATTAAATTGAATTTATATAGGTATATTACTATAATATATTTATTTGACATTGTAAATTATATTAATAAAAAATAATAAAATTCATTTTAAATATGAGAATATTGTAATTTTTTTTTTTTTTTTGGTTAGAAAATATTTTAAATTTTATTACCCACAGATGGCATTTGTTAAGCGGAAGATTTCTATGGTTTTATGTTTCTTGGATAAATTACAACGGTAAAAAGTAATTTTAAATATTTTATATATGGGTTTAAAAATATGTATCCATACATATACACATATTTCCATCCTTGAGAGTGTATGCAACTAAATACTATGTAAAATTTTGTTATCTCGTCAAAGTTAAATTTTAATTTTATACATACTAATGCAAATGCATATATTTTTGTTATTTTTTCTGTTTATTTAATATGTGTGTATACGTCACAATATATATTTTTTGTTTGGGCGTCATTTGAAAATACATGGGATTAAATTTAAGCAAAGTAGAGAAGAGATACGATATAGATTATGAATATTTTCTTTTTATAATATTAAAATAAATTGTGGTCCTGAAAAGGACCGTTTTGATTGTTATTATAATGCGCGGCGGCGTTCATTTACAAATTATTATTACAATTCAATAATTTATTTTGAACTTGTATATTTGGTCACAGCTTTTGTGCCTTCACTTACAGCATGCTTAGCTAATTCACCAGGTAACAATAGACGGACGGCTGTTTGAATTTCCCGTGATGTAATTGTTGATCGTTTATTATAATGAGCTAAACGTGAAGCTTCTGATGCAATTCTTTCAAAAATATCATTAACAAATGAATTCATGATGCTCATGGCTTTTGATGAAATACCAGTATCGGGATGAACTTGTTTCAATACTTTATAAATGTAAATGGCGTAACTTTCCTTGCGGCGTTTACGCTTGGTTTTTTTGTCTCCCTTTGAAATATTTTTTTGAGCTTTTCCTGCTTTTTTCGCTGCTTTACCGCTTGTTTTTGGTGGCATTTTCACAAAATATTTTTATTTTCGCTGACACTTTTTATTTATTAAAAACACGTTTTAAATAAAACTGATGATAATAATGATATGGCTAAAAATGAGATAATGCATGCTCTTTTATTCTTGAATTTTGTTAAAATAAGTATTGTTGTTAAACCACGCCTATTAAATATTTTTGATTATATTTATTATATACATCTGCTGTTGCAGGGTATATAATAAGGTGTTCATATATTATAATTCTACTATTATTCTGTTGAATTTTGTTCTGTTTATTTGAATATAAAAAAGCTAAAAATAAAATATGTCTGGTCGCGGTAAAGGTGGTAAAGTTAAGGGAAAGGCAAAGTCACGTTCAAATCGTGCTGGATTACAATTTCCAGTTGGAAGAATTCATCGTTTATTACGTAAAGGAAATTATGCTGAACGTGTTGGTGCCGGTGCTCCTGTTTATTTAGCTGCCGTTATGGAATATTTAGCAGCTGAAGTATTAGAATTGGCGGGTAATGCAGCAAGAGATAATAAGAAAACAAGAATTATTCCACGTCATTTACAATTAGCAATCCGTAATGATGAAGAATTAAATAAATTATTATCTGGTGTTACAATTGCTCAAGGTGGTGTTTTACCAAATATTCAAGCTGTTTTATTACCAAAGAAAACTGAGAAGAAAGCTTAAATATCAAGATAATAATATTAATTTATTAAGAAAAAAATCCGTCCTTTTCAGGACGACCATAAATATATATTTAATTAAAAGAGTAAATTTATAATAATAAAATGTAATCAAAAAAAATTGTCAATATACAAAAAAAATTTGTAGCATCAAAATCTGTAATAAAAAAAAATTACTAAAAATTTGTAGCGTCTGTGTCCATTCAAAAATTTTCCATTAAAACACATGGCGTCGTCATAAATATCAAAAATTTTCCATACACGCGCGCGCATTTTTAGCGTCGGTATGTCATATCATAAAAATTTACTTTAAGGTCGTAAAGTCGAAAAAAAAATGTCGTCACAAATAATTTTGATTTAATAAATAAAATGTTTATTTTAGCGTCTATTTTTATGTGTCCATATCATAAAAATTTATTTTAGAAAAAAACGTAAAGTCCAAAAAAAAAAAAAATGTCGTCACAAAGGCAAAATTTTGATTTAATAAATAAAAATTCTTATTTTTAAATTTTATATTTTGATGGTCCTGAAAAGGACCGTTTTGTTTTTTTTTTAATTAAAATATTAATTTAAGCACGTTCACCACGAATACGTCTTGCCAATTGAATATCTTTTGGCATAATTGTAACACGTTTGGCATGAATAGCGCATAAATTAGTATCTTCAAATAAACCAACTAAATATGCTTCACTAGCTTCTTGTAGAGCCATTACAGCTGATGATTGAAAACGTAAATCAGTTTTAAAATCTTGAGCAATTTCACGAACAAGACGTTGGAATGGTAATTTACGGATTAAAAGCTCAGTTGATTTTTGATAACGACGAATTTCACGTAATGCTACAGTACCAGGACGATAACGATGTGGTTTTTTAACACCACCAGTAGCTGGTGCACTTTTACGTGCTGCTTTTGTAGCTAATTGTTTACGTGGTGCTTTACCACCAGTTGATTTACGAGCAGTTTGTTTAGTTCTCGCCATTTTTTTTTATTTTCTATACGAAATATGAATTACGAACACGACACTGACACTTGACACAACACAACACAATATATTAAATAAACTTATGTAGTCAATAAGATAGACAAATTTATAATGTGAAAAAAAAGCGAATTCCCCTGTTTATTATATAGGCAGAAATTACATATACATGTAAATAAATTAAATGTTAGAGTAATATAAAAAATATTATTGTTTACAGGAATATAATGAGTTAGAATAGGATAGCAATTGATATTATAATATATTAACAATTTAATATATATGTATATGTTAAATTGGTCGCCATCTTTTATTTTATATATTTTCAATTCCGACGATTATATAAACTCGTCCATTATTCGAAAAAATCATCATTTCAAGTTTGGATTTTCGTGTGTAAACAGTAAAATTTAAATACATTAATTTTTTTTATTAAAAATGACTGGTCGAGGCAAAGGTGGTAAAGGATTAGGAAAAGGTGGAGCAAAACGTCATCGTAAAGTTTTACGTGATAATATCCAAGGTATTACAAAACCAGCAATTCGTCGTTTAGCCCGTCGAGGTGGTGTTAAAAGAATAAGCGGTTTAATTTATGAAGAAACACGTGGTGTTTTAAAAGTATTTTTGGAAAATGTTATTCGTGATGCAGTAACATATACAGAACATGCTAAACGTAAAACTGTTACCGCTATGGATGTTGTGTATGCATTAAAACGTCAAGGTCGTACATTGTACGGTTTTGGAGGTTAATTTTAATCGCTCCCGTAACACAAACGAACGAACGTCATATCAAAAACCGTCCTTTTCAGGACGAACAATAAATTCAATTTAAAAAAAGTATAAATTTATAAAATACATACATACCCATTATAATATATATTATGTGTTCTCATTTTCTTTATTCATTGAGTTGATGATGACTTAAAATTTTTTTTTTTACATACGATTTAGATTTTTGGTCGGTCTTGTTATTTTTTTCGATAGTCAATATTTTTGAAATTGAGTACATATACAGTTTGTGTGGCAATCCAAAGTTATAAAAATTTAAAAAAAATTTTAATTCGATACATGTCGTGTGTATTATTTAGAGCTGAAAAAAATCGGTTTAGTCGCGTTTTGTCTAAAAATAACAATTTATGATTTTTTATTTTAATGTACGCAGATCGATAAAAAATTATTTTCTTTTTAAATTAATTAAATTGATGGTCCTGATAAGGACCGATTTTGTACTAAGTACGTGTAGTACCCACAACACGCGCGAATTTTTTTTTGCATTACCCATAATATTTATGTATTTATTTTTTAGCTGCTGCTTTTTTGGGTGCAGCTCTTTTAGGCTTTGGAGTTTTGGGTTTTTTTGCACTATCAGCTTTTGGTTTAGTTGGTTTTTGTTTTGGAGCTGATTTTACACCAGTTTTTTTAACACTTTTTGCTTTTAAAAAAAATTTTAATTCGATATAACAACAACATACATGTCGTGTTTATTATTTAGAGCTGAAAAAAATCGGTTTAGTCTTATTGCGTTTTGTCTAAAAATAAAAATTTATGATTTTTTATTTTAATGTACGCAGGTTTGATCGATAAAAAATTATTTTCTTTTTAAATTAATTAAATTGATGGTCCTGATAAGGACCGATTTTGTACTAAGTACGTGTAGTACCCACAACACGCGCGAATTTTTTTTTGCATTACCCATAATATTTATGTATTTATTTTTTAGCTGCTGCTTTTTTGGGTGCAGCTCTTTTAGGCTTTGGAGTTTTGGGTTTTTTTGCACTATCAGCTTTTGGTTTAGTTGGTTTTTGTTTTGGAGCTGATTTTACACCAGTTTTTTTAACACTTTTTGCTGTTGCAACCGCTGCTTTCTTTTTATCTGTAGCTGGTTTCTTTGCCGCTGCTTTCTTAGCACCAGCAACTGCCGCCTTTTTAGCTACAGATTTTGGTTTTTTGTCACCACTTGCCTTTTTAGGAGCCGCTTTTTTGGCTGCCGCTGCCTTAGGTTTGTCACCACCAGATTTTTTAGGAGCTTTTGGTTTTAATGCAGCTGACATTTTAAATGAACCAGATGCTCCTTTACCTTTTGTTTGCACTAATTGACCACCAATAACAGCACCTTTTAAATATTTCTTAATGAATGGTGATAATTTATCCGCATCAATTTTATATGTTGCCGAAATATATTTTTTAATTGCTTGCAATGATGAACCACCACGTTCTTTTAATGCTTTTATCGCACTTTGCACCATTTCTGATGTTGGTGGATGATTTGGTTTAGTTTTTGGTTTTTTAGCACCACCCGCACCAGCAGCTGCCTTTGTTTTCTTAACTTTTGGTG
Organism: Tipula vernalis; assembly: GCA_958295665.1. Classification (NCBI taxonomy): domain Eukaryota; kingdom Metazoa; phylum Arthropoda; class Insecta; order Diptera; family Tipulidae; genus Tipula; species Tipula vernalis. Next base: position 282,922,232 of record OY282558.1, read on the forward strand.
ATTTCGCGGCTGGTGTTGTTGCTGCAGGAGCGTCACTTGAGATTGTTGTTTCAATATCGGCCATTTTTTTAACACTTTAACTTTTTTTTTTATTACACTTTAATAAAAACTTAAAACACACACACAATTTAATTTGTTTAATTTAAAACACACACACAATTTAATTTATGTTAACTTTAACAAACACGTTTTTTTTTTATAGAAAATTTGGCATTTTAATACGATTAAATAAAACGTTTTACATGCAGGAAGTAAATACTACCTATCCGTAGTATAATTTTGTTGACATTTATATTTTTTGAAATTGTTTTATATCATTTTTTAAATATTTATAATTATATTTCTAATATTTTATCACAATAATATGATTAAATATGTTACTAATTATGTAATGAATAAATAAAATTTACGTTTAAATATTTATGTTGTACATTTTTTTGAATTTTTTTACAAAATTATATACAAATTTTTATACTTTTTCCAATAAAAATCGATATTTTAGTAATAAATCCATAAAAATATATATAAATGTTATGACAAATGAATAATTTAATTATAATACTAAGTTTTTACAATAAAATTTATTTAAAAATATAAATTTTTATTATATTTTTTTAAAAAATAATTTCATCATATAAAATGTTCATACAAAATATCAAAAAATTATATTCATATAGTATATGCCGCCATTATTAAATAAGTCCATATATACTTATATGAATGTGTGTGTAAATTTAAAAAAAAAAAAAAAATTTCATGTATGTGTACATATATGAATACAGATGTCCATACATATGAATATACAAAATAATTTTATTTTGTTTTATTAAAATAATTTGTATTATATTTCTATATAAATTATAAATAAATAATATAATTATAAAAATAAAAAATAATTCATTTTCCGTTATATGCTATTTGTTGTACTATTTGTATACATTTACATATTTAAATATTTTACTTTTATGTACATAGATGGCGAATCGTATACCCTAAACACCAAAGTAATAGGTGTGTTTTTTTTATTCATAGTTTTTAAGTTCGGGATAATCGGAATTTATCAAATTTGCTAATTAAAATCAAATATTCTCAATTATATTAATTATAATTATCACAAAATTAGTATAATTGAGAATATATATTTGATTTTAAATCGTACAAATGACGACAATGTAGAATAAAAAAAAACGCACAAAATATGTTATTGTATGTACGTTGTACATACACAATAACATATTTAGAATTTCGTAACAAAATGTCCAAAATATATAATTACGTATATGGATATTTATTTATTTACGCATATAATGCACGCATATTTACGCATATTATGAAAAATTTCAAGTTATCCTTAAATTTTGTTTATACCCATTGTTGTCTTTTTTTTTTTTAATATTAACATATCGCTGGTGACAATGCAAATGAGTGAATTTTGTGTTTTTAATATTTTTCAATTGGGACAAACTCGAGCGAATTTTACTTAATAGATGAATTAAATAAATTAAATATTTGTTCACGTTTCAATTATATTTTATTTGTTCAATTTTCTTACCGATTAATCAATAAAAGGATTTTAAGAAATTTCGTAGAAATTTTTTTTGCATTGTCACCAGCGATATATATATATATATATATATATATATATATATATATATATATATATATATATATATATATATATATATATATATAGGGTTACATGTTTTTACATATTTTTCGTCTAAATTTTAAATGGCTTAATTACATATTTGTTTGTGATTTTTTTTTATTATTCAAAATTCATTTTGATGTATAAATTTGTTTAATTTTTCCAATAAATTCCTACAAAATATTTTACTACATTTTACTTTAAATTTACAAATTAATAAAGAAAAAATGTGTATTGTGTACGAATTGCGTTTATGAAAATTATAAAATATTATTACATTTTGTACCAGTTTTATGAAATATTTATCATTTAACGACTAATTTGTCATTATGTACAAATTATTTGTCAAATTTTGTCAAAAATGTGCTCAATTATTCGTATTTGGTACAAAATCCTTAATATTTTATCGGCTGAGAAGCACATACAAAATGAAAATAGCATCGATCTGGCTATGTAATTAATTTTCCATTTAATTTGTCATTTTGTATAAGTTCTTTGTCAAATTTCGTCAAAAAGATCTGCTTAATTATCCGTATTTGATACGAAATTATTAGTATTTTGGCAGAGTTATGACGAAATTTTTGCCTGTATTTTGTCATTTTGTATAAGTTATTTGTCAAATTTGTTCGTAAAATGTGCTCAATTATTCCTATTTGGTACAAAATTCTTAATATTTTGCCGGCTTATCATATACAAAACAAAACTGACATCTGACAATATTATATATATATATATATATATATATATATATATATATATATATATATATATATATATATATATATATATATATATATATATATATATATAAAGGAGAGATAGATATAGATTATGAATATTTTCTTTTTATAATATTAAAATAAATTGTGGTCCTGAAAAGGACCGTTTTGTTTGTTATTATAATGCGCGGCGGCGATCATTCACAAATATATATATATATATATATATATATATATATATATATATATATATATATATATATATATATATATATATATATATATATATATATATATACGTTTAATTTCTTATTTTGTAC